>CAUJNA010003593.1:0-504124 GCA_963377175.1 Effrenium voratum | reverse complement strand
GTAAACGTCCACCGTTCCAGCAGTCTGGTTGGGCAGGCCCGGCGCCTGGAAGTGCGCACCGAAGTGCAGCTTCGCCACCCCGTTTGGCGGCACTGTGAAGTACATCTTGGCCGTGCTCCAGGCGCCCTCGTCTCCCGCGAAGCTGCCGTACAATGGGTCGTAGACGTTGTCGGCCTCTGACATGTACACCGCGAAGTTGGAGGCCGTGCCGAGCCGGTAGCGGCAGGTGAAGAGCAGCTCTCGGCCCGGGGTCAAGTTGTAGGTGCGCACAATGTTCCACGGGTTCGCCGCCAGGGTCAGGGTGTAGCCGTCCACGCTCACTCCCGCGGTGTGCGTGGCCAGGACCACGCTGCAGCCGCTGCTGGGGCCAGTTTGACAGTGAGACGTCCGTGGGGCCCAGGATCTGCTCTCCTATGGCGGCCATCACCTCGTCGGCCCCTCCGTCGTCCGGAAAGCGCGCTGCTATTTGCAGGGCCGAGGCCGCCTCCGTGACACCGAGCTTGCCGGCAAGGAGGCCGTCCACCTGCGTGATGGTGTAGTAGCTGAGCAGCGCGGCTGCGATGCTCGAGGCCGTTGCCGTGTCCTGGTCGGCGGCTGAACGGTACGCCACCAGCGCCGAGGTGATTTGGTTGGTTGTGCGTCCGGTAGGCCAGCAGCGCGCCCGCGATGGCCGCCTGCGTCTGCGTGTCCTGCGCGCTTGCCGTGCGGTAGTCTCCCAACAGGGCGTCCACTGGTGAGGAGGTGTAGTAGGCCAGAGCCGCTTGTGATGCGCTGGTGTCTCCGCGTTCCAGGTGCGGTAGTCTCCCAACAGCGCGTCTACCTGCGCCGAGGTGTAGTAGGCCAGCAGGGCTGCTGTTATAGCGGCGTCAGGGCCCGCCGTGGAGTAGCAGTCTGCCGTGATGCTCAGCGTGTCGTCGCCGTTGGCCAGCGCAGCAGAGAGAGGAGCCATGAAGTGCAGGTTGCGAACGACGTTGCTTCCGCGAAGGAGCTCCCAAGTTGTGAAGCCCGCCCAGGCCGGCGCGTTAACAACTCCGCTGCCGGAAGGGCGCTCTGGAGCGCGGTCTCGCTGGCGGAGAGCGCGGCGTTCGTGGCGTATGAGGCCAGCAGCGTCGCGTCGGCCTTGGCCCCCTGGAGCGCCGTGATGCTGGCGTCCCGGCTAGCAAGCTGCGCTGTGACGAAGGCCTCGGTGGCGAGGCGGCCCAGCAGCGCATTTGCTATTTTGGTGTCTACCTCCAGTGGCGTGTCCAGTCCGTCCACCGTGGAGAGCAGGGAGGCCAGCGCGCTTGCGTCCAGGGCTGCCGTGGTGACTGCGTTTAGGAGGGCCGCTGCTATCTTAGAGTCCACCTCTGAGGAAGTGTCCACGGTAGACTGCAGGGCGTAAGCAGTCAGGGCGCTGGCGTCCGCCTTGGAGGCCTGCAGCCCCGAGATGGAGGCGTCTCGGCTTGCGAGCTTGCGGCGGTGACGGCCCCCAGGAGAGCGTTGGCCACCTTGGTGTCCACCTCCAGCGGCGTGATCCTCGCCGCTATGTCTAGGGAGTGCTGGTCCACCACCGTCTTGAGGCCGTAGTTGGCGGCCACCGTGGCCAGCGTGGCGTTGTTGGCCGAGGCGATGGAACCGTTCTTGGCCGCCGTGGTGCTGTAGTTGGACAGCTTCAGGTCCACGCCGTCCGGGGTGCTCTTGGTGGCCACCACGCCCTCCAGCACGTCGAAGGCCGACTGGTCTGCCTTGTTGGAGAGGCCCGTGGTCAGCGAGCTCTGCAGCGCGGCGATGCTGCTTCCGTGCATGGCCACCTGTCCGTCCGTGGTGGCCAGGGCCGCCGGCGCCAGCGCGCTGCTGTCCAGCTTTGAGGCCAGCTCTGCGGTGACTCTGTCGTCCAGGGACTGGATGGCCGCGCGTTGTTGCCGGAGGCTGCCGTGTTCACCGCCAGGTCCGTTACTTGAGCGTAGGGCGTCAAAGCGAGGGCCAGCTGCCCTGCGGTGACGTGCGTGCCGTCAGTCACCTCTCCGTTGTCCAGGACCTCCGGGATATTGCCGGTAACAGGTCCTTCAAACATGTTTACATATGTTCTCGCCGACGCCTTAGTCCAGTGGCTAAGGCGTCGGCCAAGGAGCTAAGCGCTTCTTACTCCGCAACTCCGGCCGTTCGGAGAAGTTTCCTTGTCCTCGTGATTCGGGGGTAGTGCGTTTGACGCACCACCCCCTCACAGGCTAGGCGTGGTGCGTCAAACGCACCAACCCCTCATCGGCACAAGTTTCCGCAAGTACGTGTCACAGTCCGTGGGTGACCTTGAAAGCCAGGCCCGCACCAGGCCCGCGCCAGGCCCGCACCAGGCCCGCACCAGGCCCGCACCAGGGTTTTTTTCGGAAGCAATGTGACTCAATTTGATGATTTAACCGATTTCACCAGTCAAAAGCGAGACCTGCGCACGATGGAGCCAGTGTCCGACATAATCGGACACTGCTTCGTATCAGCTGGCGCGACCGGGCTTCTATGCCGGGCAGGTGGCGCGGCAGGGTGGCGCAGTGCCAAGCCGCCGTATGACCGTATGACCGTATGATCCGTATGATCCGTATGACTCGGCGGGCTGGCGTGTGGCTCCAATGCCGGGCAGGTGGCGATGCTCAACACAAGTGGCACTTGTGTTCTCGAAGTGCCTCAGAACTGGAAACAAGCACCAACCATTTTTGGTTGCTGCCCGCGTGGAGTTCCGCGTGGAGTTCCGCAGACGCGAACTGCGCAGCGACTGCAGCGACAGCTGCAGACTGCGCCGCGCGAAAGCGCGAACACAGAACATAGCACCTCTCTCTTGAGAGGGGGTTTCCCAAATGGATTCTATTCTACCTGAGAGGCTCCTGGCACTCGTCCGTCCAGCATTTGACCTCGTCCTGCGAAGGATTCGAAGTCTAAAACGCTGCGTGCAGGCGTGTGGCTGCAAAATAATGACCCCTAGATATGCGGTTTGGCAAAATGCCCAGCAGCTGCCTTTGTTTCTGCAAGGCGAGCGCCCTCAAAGGAAACCCTGGCTGGCTTTTTGGTTGGCTCTGGCTGGCTTGGCTTTCTGGCTGGCTTTCTGGCTGGTTTGGCTGGCTTTCTGGTTTGGTTTGGCTCCTGGCTGGCTTTCTGGCTGGTTTGGCTTGGCTCCTGGCTGGCTTTCTGGCTGGTTTGGCTTGGCTCCTGGCTGGTTTGGTTTGGCTCCTGGCTGGCTTTCTGGCTGGTTTGGCTTGGCTTTCTTTTTTTTTCCCTGTTTTTTTTAGCTCGCCTTGCAGAAACGCAGCTGCTGGGCATTTTGCAAGCATATCTAGGGGTCATTATTTTGCAGCCACACGCCTGCGCGCAGCGTTTTAGACTTCGAATCCTTCGCAGGACGAGGTCAAATGCTGGACGGACGAGTGCCAGGAGCCTCTCAGGTAGAATAGAATCCATTTGGGAAACCCCCTCTAAAGAGAGAGTCTCCCCGATCGCACGACACCGATCAGAGCCTTGTTATTGTCATAGAACACAAAGTTCGGTGACTTCTTGAGAATCCGCTGCAACAACTTTAGAGCAGGCATACCCATCGCTCTTATGGCAACATTGGCCGCAACTATTTCGGCCTCAGGAGTTGAGTGACTTACACAACCCTGTCTTTTTGAGCTGCCAGACAACGGAAACCAAGTATTAGGCCCGATCGAAAGCGGCTTTTACAGGGTCAACAAGACAGCCTGGAGCGAAAAGGTACACAGGGTAGCCTCCGCCAAGAGCGGGGAGATGGCAAGGTTTGGCTTGGAGGGGTGGCCGGAAAAGGTGGTGCACAGGGATCTTCAAAAACTCTGTTCCCAAACCGCGGGGGCTGGAGGTGCAGTCCCGCCAGAGGAGGCGACAGAGAGGCCCCGGCCGAATGTGCACAGGTGGACTTTCTCCAATGATCGGGGTTTGCTCATTTGATGTGCTATGTACATTACGAAACATTGGCGCATGGTCGGTTGGTCGGAGACTCCATTTTGGGGAGAGTAGGCAAGGTTCGGCGACACCTGCGTGGTAGCGGCTTCCTTCCGATTTGGCTTAAGATGTCAGCCAGTATGAGTGCCCCCGCCGGCCCGCTCGGCTGCATGCGGCGCAACATTCTTGATGGTGCGGATGGTGCGCTCCGCAAAGTAGGCGTGGCCTGGTCACCTGCTTCTACGTCCCAGAAATTCATCAGCTCCTTGACTCCTCTTGAACTCGGAGCCGTCGTTAAAGTCACGTCCGGCACCCCAGGGCTTGGAACACCTTCTTTATGCCCGCCGTGGTGGTGCTTGCAAGACGGTTCTTCAGCGGCTCCGCGGCCTTTCGGTCGGCGCAACCAGCACCCAAAGGCCTCATGTCGGCCAGGTCCACCTGCTGATTCATGGGCTCCAAGGCACAAAGCTGTTGCGCCTTTCTGCGGCCGTCCTGGTTCTTCACCTTCTCTCTGGAGATGCTGGGGTCGCGCACCTAAGCCTGCGCTATGCTGCCAAAACCGGCGGGGATCCTTGTAGACGGCCTTGATGGTTCGCCCTGCGGGCGTTGGCCATGTTTCTTGTGGGTTCTTCGGCCCCGCTGGGCCTGCCACTCTTCCACCTCGTCAGCCGTTCTTGCACACCCCCCAGAGCACGCTGGCAAGGTAAGAGTGGTCGAGGGTGACCATCTCCGTGCCCTCGCGGTGCCCGTCAGGTTCTTCCACTTTGTTTCTGCAAAGTTGTTTGACGCAAAGCCAGCCTTAGGTCCTGTTTATGTTGGGCGCTTGTGCTGCTTGGCCTCCACGGAGTCAAACAGCTGTTGGAGCTCTGCCACGTCGGCCTCGGCCAACTCCGTCTTCACCCTGCTGGACAAATTTAAGCTTGTGTTGCAGCACCTTTACGGCCACGAGCGGCGGAGTGTCGACGGGCAGCGTGGTCTGCGGCAATGTGACAAGCTTGGGCACGGTCTCCGCGCCGCGGGTCTTCAGCAGCCCGGTGGCCGGATTCTCGATGACCCCACATTTGGCAACTTCGCCCGTGACGAAGAACTGGGCGGGCTGGAGCAAGCTGCAGATGTCCAACAACAGCGCGGCCTCCGACAGCGGCCCGGAGCTGCGGCTGCTGGGCAACCAGAGCGCCAGGGTCTTCCTGGAGGACGGCGGGACGCACCAGTGCGAGCTTATCATGATCAACAACAAGGCGCTGCGCAGACTCGACCAACGTGGTCAGTCCAGGCTCTCGCAGTCCAGCGGGCCCGCGGAGGCCCCGGTAATGGTCAGCGTGGCGCCCGTAAGCGCCCCGGTGGCTGCGAAGCTCGCCGCGGTTGCTGCGCCTAAGGCCGTCAATGTCCCCGTGGACACGTTGCCCACCGTGGAGAAGTTCCCGGCGTTGCCGTGTTGTTGATGGTAAGTGTGCTGCCCGTGATTCCTGGCTGAGCTTGGCAGGCCCACGCTGGCCGCACCGGTGCTGCTCAGCGAGCTGCCTAACACGGCCCCTGTGGACGACAGCGTGGCTCCGGCGACGGTGCCTGTGGCTGTAAGCGCTGCGCAGGAGACTGCGCTCAAGGCGTCCACGCCCGTCGTAAAAACGTCGGTGCAGTTCACGTTGTTGCACAGCAGCTGGTCGCAGCCCACGTTGCCCTGCGCGGTGAGCCCGTCAGCGTGGCCGAGCCCGTGAGGGCCAGCGAGTCCGCCAGCAGGTCCGTTACTGAGACAGACTCTCCCTCGAAGGCCTGGCCCTGATCTGCGTGCTGTACAGGTCCAGCGTGCCCGCCGACTGCTGCAATAGACCCGCCGAAGGCTCCGAAGTGCAGCTTCGCAATTCCGCCCGGCGGCACCAAGAAGTCCAGGCTTGCCGTGCTCCAGACACCCCGCGAGGGCGTGCCGAGGAAGGTGCCGGGACGCACGTAGTTGTTGTCGGCCGCGCTGACGTACATTACCAAGTTGGAGGCCGTGCCCAGCCTGTACCGGCAGCCGAAGGAGTAGCGTCTCCCCGGCGTCAGCGTGTAGGTGCGGCACGATGTTCCAGGCGAAGGCGCTCAGCGTCATGGCGTAGCCTCAAGCCTCCCACCGTGAAGCTGGCCAAGGCCACGGAGCTCTGGCTGTTGGAGTGCACCAGAAAATTGCCTAGCGTGGTGAGCGTGGGCTCCAGCAGCACCTCGCCCATCGGCCCCTCCGTCGAGGAACTCGTGCTTCAGCAGCAGGGCCGAAGCCGCCGTGTCCCCCTCCACCTCCGCCGTGTTGCCGGTCTCCAGGGTTGCGTCCAGGATCTGGAGGCCGTAGACGTCCACCGTTCCGGGCAGGCCCGGCGCCTGGAAGTGCGCAGCTTCGCAACTCCGTTCGGAGGCACTGTGAAGTACATCTTGGCCGTGCTCCAGGCGCCCTGGTCGCCCACGAAGCTGCCGTACAGGGGGTCGTAGACGTTGTGTGCCTCGGACATGTGCACCACGAAGTTGGAGGCCGTGCCGAGCCGGTACCGGCAGGCGAAGAGGAGCTCTCGGCCCGGGGTCAAGTTGTAGGTGCGCACGATGGTTCGCCGCCAAATTTAGGGTGTAGCCGTCCACGCTCACTCCCGCGGTGTCGTGGCCAGGACCACGCTGCAGCCGCTGCTGGGGCGAACCGTCCAGTTTGACAGCAAGACGTCCGTGGGGCCCAGGATCTGCTCTCCTATGGCGGCCACCACCTCGTCGGCCCCTCCGTCGTCCGGAAAGCGCACTGCTATCTGCAGCGCCAAGGCTGCCTCCGTGACTCCGAGCTTGCCGGCAAGGAGGCCGTCTACTTGTGCGATGGTGTAGTAGCTGAGCAGCGCAGCTGCGATGCTCGAGGCCGTTGCCGTGTCCTGGTCTGCGGCTGAACGGTACGCCACCAGCGCCGAGGTGATTTGGTTGGTCGCGAAGACGTCCTGGTCCGGGCCCGTCCGGTAGGCCAGCAGCGCGCCCGCGATGGCGGCCTGCGTCTGCGTGTCCTGCGCGCTTGCCGCGCGGTAGTCTCCAACAGCGCGTCTACCGCTGTTATAGCGGCGTCAGTGCCCGCCGTGGAGTAGCAGTCTGCCGTGATGCTCAGCGTGTCGTCGCCGTTGGCCAGCGCAGCAGAGAGAGGAGCCCCTAGATGCAGGTTGCGAACGACGTTACTTCCGCGAACGAGCTCCCAAGTCGTGAAGTCCGCCCAGGCCGGCGCGTTAACAACTCCGCCGCTGCCGGAAAGCTGCAGGGCGGCGAGCTCCGCGAGGATTGCGTCGAGGGCGCTCTGGAGCGTGGTCTCGCTGGCCGAGAGCGCGGCGTTCGTGGCGTATGAGGCCAGCAGCGTCGCGTAGGCCTTGGCCCCCTGGAGCGCCGCGATGCTGGCGTCCCGGCTAGCAAGCTGCGCTGCGACGAAGGCCTCGGTGGCGAGACCCCCCCCCCCCCCCCCCCCCATCCCCCCCCCCCCCCCCCCCCCAACAGCAGGGCATTTGCTATCTTGGTGTCTACCTCCAGCGGCGTGTCCAGCCCGTCCACCGTGGAGAGCAGGGAGGCCAGCGCGCTTGCGTCCGCCTTGCCGAGGAGGGCGGCGTCCAGGGCTGCCGTGGTGACAGCGTCCAAGAGGGCTGCCGCTATCTTAGAGTCCACCACCGAGGAAGTGTCCACGGCCGACTGCAGGGCGTAAGCAGTCAGGGCGCTGGCGTCTGCCTTGGAGGCCTGCAGCCCCGAGATGGAGGCGTCTCGGCTTGCGAGCTCGGAGCGCGGCGGTGACGGCCCTCAGGAGAGCGTTGGCCACCTTGGTGTCCACCTCCAGCGGCGTGATCCTCGCCGCTATGTCTAGGGAGGGCTGGTCCACCACCGTCTTGAGGCCGTAGTTGGCCCACCGTGGCCAGCGTGGCGTTGTTGGCCGAGGCGATGGAGCCGCTCATGGCCGCCGTGGTGCTGTAGTTGGACAGCTTTAGGTCCACGCCGTCCGGGGTGCTCTTTGTGGCCACCACGCCCTCCAGCACGTCGAAGGCCGACTGGTCTGCCTTGTTGGAGAGACCCGTGGTCAGCGAGCTCTTCAGCGCTGCGATGCTGCTTCCGTGCGCGGCCACCTGGCCGTGGTGGCCAGGGCCGCCGCCGTGGCCAGAGGCGCAATTGCCGGCGCCAGCGCGCTGCTGTCCAGCTTTGAGGCCAGCTCGGCGGTGACTCGGTCGTCCAGGGACTGGATGGCAGCCGCGTTGTTGCCGGAGGCTGCCGTGTTCACCGCCAGGTCAGTTACTTGGGCGTAGGGCGTCAAAGCGAGGGCCAGCTGTCCTGCTGTGACGTGCGTGCCGTCAGTCACCTCTCCGTTGTCCAGGACCTCCGGGATGTTGCCCGTGACAGGTCCTTCAAACATGTTTTCTTAGGAGTAGGTGTTACACGAATTCGTAACGCAGGGGTGTTGTACTTTCGCAACGCGCCCTCACTTGAGTCGCTATGGGTCATTCGGGGCCTTCGTAGCGCAGGGTGGTATAATTATATATCAACTCGCAACAGCCCCTACCAGTACGCGAAGTGTGGAATGACGCAGTGTCCGATGGCGTCGGACACTGGGCATGAAGCCAGGTCCTTCATGACGAGACCGGCGAAGGTTGCCCATTCATGAACCAACCTTGCCCATTCATGAGCCATTGATGAATCACCCGGTTCCATTATTGACTCAAACTTGCCAAGAACCGTGTCCTCTCGGGAACTGGGGCGCTTTTGCGCACTTTTCGGCCTGAAAGAGAGCAAAAAGCGCCGTTTTGGGACGGTAACAAAAGCCGATGGTGAGATGGCTTAGGCGTTGGTCTCCGGTGGGAGGTTCGATTCCACCCCGGTACCTCGGCGGGCTGATGTGTTAGGCACCGGTGACATCGGCGGTGACTAGTTCAGCAGGCTGACGTGTTACATGGAGAACCTCGGCTGTCGGGCTCCGAGCCTGGTCCTCGGCGGGCTGCCGGGCCGCGAAAAACCCTGCGGAGAGAACTGGGCCCGGTTTTGCGCAATTTTGCACCCAAAAAGCGAGCGGTGACAAAGCGGTGACAAGCGGTGACGAGCTCAGCGGGCTGGAATTCGCAGGCTTTTCGGGCCAGAAAACGGATTTCGGAGCACGGCGAACGCATGGAACCGGTTTTCGGAGGAAAACGAGCGAATTTGGAGGCCCAGGCACCACTTTTGACGCCGGACACGAAAAAACGCACTTTTCGGAGTTCGCCGTTTTTAGCGCTTTTTGCACCAAAAACGGAGTGGTGACAAAGACCGGTGACATCGGAAAAACGTTCAGCTGGTTGAAGAATTTGGCTGTTTTGCAGGGTTTGGGGACCCAAATCCGAAAATTAATAGGGTAGTATAAGCTGATGTTCCTTACTACTGTACTTACTTACCTTTCAAGCAACCGCCATTAATGCCAGAGACCTCAGGTTTGTGCATGTGCCAGTCAGTTGGCAGGTCGACAATGTCATCCACAGTGATGACTGGTTGGGGCCACTCGCCCCAGCTTGTCGACCCTTGGTTGGCCACCAGCAACGACAGGATGTGGGCGATTGTGCCCAGCGGATGCGGCAGAACGAGCCAGCGAGGGAAGACGGGGCTTCCACTCCTGCCCTGGCTGCGGCTATGCTGAGCGGGCGATAGGCCTCCTGTCGTTTGGAAGGGGCCTCGGGAGCGCGTGCAGCCGGGGGCCGAGCCGGCGGGCTGTCAAAGCGGAGTCCCAGCTAGGCAGATGTCATTGTGCTATTGCATGTACCTCAGTAGGCCAGCGAGTTGCGGTTCGAGATCAAGTTCTCTCCGACTAGGGGACTTTGCCTCCGTGCCATTGCGGGACACAGCTCTGTCCTTGACCCGTGCCGTCAGCTGCCAAGTCTCCGCCATAAAGCCCGGCGAATCGCCACTGCCATTCACTGCACCAGCTGGGAGAACATTTGATTTGCGGTCTTTTTCCTGGGAAGGCAGTAGGGGGGGTGCGATCTCACATTTCGCCTAACCACCTTCCCTATTAATACTAGCGGATTTGCCCAGGCCCGTGGCGCACGCCCTGCAGCGGTGGCATTGGACTTAGTCAAGTGCCTTCAGCTAGGTATCCAGCTTTTCGTTGCCGGTGGGGAAACTCTCTTACTGCCAGGCCCCCAATCACCACGGCTGCGGGCCTGCAGATGGAGGGTATCCATCCTGCGTGCATTTGTATGTTGGTCACAAAGAAGTTGCCTAGCTGGGACACGGCCCAAATTGAAGTGCCATCTGACACTGAAAAGAACGCCATGCCAGAGACCGGCTCAAGGCTAATTTCGCCGCAGTGGACCGCGTCTGACGCATCCCATGCACTGCCAACCGGAAACCCGGGCGACCATAGAGCGCAAGCTGACCACTGTCATTGAGAAACGACAAGACCTCGTCTCTGGTTTTGGGGGAAAGTCCAGCTAATCGCAGGGCGAAAATCTCTGGCTCAGCGTCAACACTGGGCCTCAAGGCAAGGGCGAGCGGGAGCTCCTTCCAGCATGCTTTGCATCCGATATGATGGGCGCTATGCCAAGCGGTCTCACCCAGGTCTTCCAGGTCCGAGCCCGGACGTAGCAACAGAGTGGCTGCAAGCGCCCATTGCCAGCCGGCCGTAAAGACGCGCACTAGCTGTTTGCAGCATGCCAAGTGGACCAGTGGAGCTGCGTGGCTTAAGATTCAGGGCCGCTTGTGGGGCGTCTTGTGTGTCTTGCCCCACTTATTCAAACCTTTCTGCTTTGGGCCCAGCAGAGATCGGCTCTTGCCCCGTCGTGTGTGGAGCTGGGCCCCAGGGAACTGCGCTAGCTCGAAGGGGAGGAGTGGCTGCTTTTGCTGTGTTTTCTCAGTTCTTATTCCATTATCCAGTTCTTATTCAGTTCTTATTCCAGTTCTTATTCCAGTTCTTATTCACGGTTTTGCTGGCAGGGCCACAAGAAACAAGCTTTCTGTAAATCGATTTTAAAAAGCAAAAACATTCTTTCTTTTTTGCTGCGACTTACAGAAAGCTTGGTTCTCGTGGCCCTGCCAGCAAAATCGTGAATAAGAACTGGAATAAGAACTGGAATACCTGCGCATGTCAAAGATAGGCCCCATGTTAGGCAGTACCGCCGAGGCCCCCCCTGCAGCGGCAACGTTTTTGCAGCCAAGAGCGGACCTCAAAGCTGCCCCCGGCAAAGAGCGGAAAGCCAAACGTTTCCCAACTGCAAGAAACTCCGCTACAAACACCAGCCCTTCTCCCCCCTTCCCGCCCCCCGTCTTCAATGTTGCAAACGGTAACGCGCGCAAAGCTTCTTAGACCGCGCCAACTTTCAGCATGCGCTGCGTAACGCATAAGCTCGCCGCGTTTGTCTACAAGCGCAACATTGAATTGGGGGGGAAGGGGGCACAAGGCGGAGTTCCAGACTTGTCAACCGCTCGCGTCTGCCATAGGCGCCTCCAGACGCTCAAGCTTAAACACGCGCTGGCGCGCTTCATAACTTCTCACACTGGCGCCAGTTGCGCATGGAGCAGGGGCGCTTGTTTTTGCTGTGTTTTCTCAGTTCTTATTCCATTATCAGTTCTTATTCAGTTCTTTCGTCATGGGGAAAACAAGCTTCTTCTTTTTGGTGACAGTGAAAGACAGGACCTGTTGCGTATGTCCATCGTCATTGAGGACCCTGGCGTGGCAACAGTCACTGGCTTCAATGTTTGCATCAAGTTCCAGCCGCTCCGTGCCGGAATCCGCTCAATGTGGCCTGGCTGTCTGAGCTGCACCAGCACAGTGCAACGGCCATCCTGTACAGACTGCGCTTGGAATTTAAGTTGAAAACATCCTTTTTGCATGCAGCGCACCATCTCTCTGCACATACACGGTTTCCTACTTTACAGGAATTGACTGCTTATCTTGGAGGAGACTGTCCGACTGCATCGGATATAGCTGATGCCACACTTGCAGGGGCTTGTCTGTCACTTGTTACGCGTATGGGGGTCCCTGCTTGATTGATGATTGATGAGGTTCCTTTACCCATCATTTGGCGGCTGTGCAGGCAGCCCTGCGACGTTTTGTGACTTGGCATTACCGACAGTTTTTGCTACCCCGCCTCCTCCGTGATTGCGCATTTACGGGACTTGTCCTGTCTTTCTCATAGTTGCCGCATGGCACATAGCGACACTTCTTGTCCGAGCATGGTCAAGTTGACATGGAAGGACCTTACCTTCGAGCAGCTGGCGGACGGGTTTTGATGTTGCTTACCAAATGTGGTGAGGGCCTTTGAAGCTCCCGACCTCATTCGTGCTGCTCATCCTGGTGACCCACTCCCTTGGACAGAGTTCCTGCACGCTGCTGCAGGCAGGCTTCTCCAATACCGTCTGGCCAAGGCCTTGGGCGTCCCCTCACCTTGCGTATCCAGCACACTTACAATGTTGGTGGATAGTCCCACATTTGCTGTAAGCCGGATGCCAAACAGCGCTGGCTGTTGCGTGCTCTGCGTGTTGGACCGGTATGCCTGCAGGAGACGCGCTGGGGGGAAGAGCAGCCCCGTCGTGTACGTCAATCCCTTGCAGGTGTCCAGGTTGTCGCCACCCCTGGCCTTGTTACGGAAGGAGGCTGCAGCGGTGGAGCGGCTATCCTGGTTCCAGTTGGTTACGACATCCTCGATTCTCGGACTGTTGTTGCTGGCCACGTCATTGCGGCACACCTGCAACTTCGCAGTCAGACCGTGTGGATCGTCTCTGCGTATGTTCATCCATCTGAACGCAAAGAAGTCCCTCGCTAAGAGCGGAAGGCCTGCGCGGCTGCAAGCCCTGCCGCTCCTGCGCCGAGGTCCGCTGCCGCCTGAGCGCCGTCTGCTTTCCTCGATGACCTTTCACACGAGGGTCTTCTTGTCATTGGCGGTGATTTCAACTGTGCGGATGTGCGCGTGAGCGTCGAATGGTCGGAGCTCCTTGATAACCATGAACTTTCTGACGCTGAGCCTGAATTGGTTACAGTGCGCCTCAGCAAGCAAACTTGACCGCGTACTCATACGCCCTCCTGCAAATGCGCATAGTGGGCTCGGGGCCCAGGTCTGGGCTCAATGGCCTTCCTTGAAGCAAGGTCACGCTGCCCTGCGTGCTCGGCTAATTGGACCGCCCAAGGTTATCTCGTGCAAGCGCCATCCGCCGCATCGCACCATTCCCACATCTGCCTTCCAGCTTCGTGGGGAGCGCTCTGCTTCCACTTTGTGCTGCAGAATTGCCCGACGCCCACCTATTCTCGGATGGTAGGTATCTTCTGGCAGTGGTGGCGGAACTGCCCTCCACCCCGTCTTATTGGGCACCTCCCACCTGCACGCCTCCTCCAGCGCTACCTGAAAGGTAGGGATGTGCTGCATGTCCCTTTCAGTCGAGCGACCCTGCTGCCTTGTCCTGATATTCTGCCGACGCATGGTCGCTGTGTGTTAGTTGACAAGCTTTGCATAGAGGAAGCTGTGTATCGCTTTGAAGTTGGTTTGCCGCCAAAGCTCATGCAGTCGTCGGGGGCTCGGCTACGGATTTGCTGCGCAGTCGTACTGCTGCTCGGCCCCGCTACTGGGAGCGCCTTTGTGCCGTTGACCCGAAGGTTGTTGTGCGCATTGGTCCGTTGCTGCAAGGCGCTGACGGTTCGCCCTGTCTTACTGACAAGGATGTGGATAGCGCCATGCTGGCTACGCGAGATTTTTGGTTTGAGACACCGGTGTGTGATGACCCGCGGTGGCTGGTGCCTCGATGCGTATGCACGTGGCAACCTCTTGTGGCCCACACCTGGGGCAATCCAGAAGGTGCTGCTGCACACGAAGGACAGTGCGCCCCTGATGGCCTCCCCTACGCGGCTTGGAGGGATTTCTCTGGTGAAAGCTCTGCAGCAATGTGTGCTCATGGTCGATGGGCTAGTTCGGCCACCCTCCCAAATTAAGGTGTGGATCTCCAAGGCCAAGCCAGGGCCATATGGTGAGGACCATCGCCCTTGATCGTACCATTGATTGTGTCGTGAACCTCAGGCTGCCGTTATTTCTTTCCAAAGTGTGCTTGACTCCAAAGAGGGCAGGCTTGCCTTGCTGGTTGATCTGTCCAAAGCCTTTGAAAGAGTCAACCCGTATTTTGCCTTGAAGGTTCTTGCTGCTAGAGGGGCCCCTCTGTGGATCTGTGCCTATGCGCGACAACTCTTCTTCGGCCGAAAGGTCCTGCATAAGGTACAGGGCAGACTTCTCCCTCACCGTGTGGCCCAGCAAGGAGTTGACATGGGGCGTGCCTTTTCCGTCTTTATGTTCTGTGTTGCTATGTACTTGAATCAGATCTCCTCCTCGGTCACTACAGAGGGCTATGTGGACGACTGCACGGTTGCTGGAAGCGCACGGTCCTTTCAATGGTTGCGCCGTACTCGTCAGTGTTATGAACAACTTGTCACTGCTGGTTTCGTTGTTGAAGATCACCGGTGTTTCTCGTGGACGCTTATTGTTGCGTCCTCCGAGTATGGTGGACAAGGACATGCTACATTGTTGGCCGCAGTGCAGGCTGCCCAAGCTTGGTTTCTCGATCACCCACAGTGCTCAGTGACGTTCGCCCGCTTGCTGTTCCTTGGGGTGCGGTATTGGGGTGGCTGCTCGGTGGCGCCTGTCCCTTGCTGTCGCTTTATGCCGGGTCGTGCTCCTGCCGCTCTAAGAGCAAGCTTGTGACGAACACACCCCTTAACGATGCTGCCATGCTTGGTCTTGATGCCACAGGGTATGGGGGCTAGTAAGCTGCCTTACATCGCCTCGGTCCATGTACCTACTGGAGGCGAGATCTCCGCATTGGAAGTTGGCATGACCAAAGCTATCCTTGCACATCACAGATTGGACACATCCCCCGGTTCGCCCTCCTTCGTTGGACCATTGGGGAGGATGATGATGCATGGATGCAGTATAAGTCCCAAGTTGCTGAGTGCACGCGCAATGACTTCTGCTGTTGCGGACTTACCCTTGGGGCTTCAACTTCTATCCAGTTGCTGATGCGCATCTCCCTGGCAACGTGCTCTTTGCGGCGCTGCTACCTGAGTTCCACTGGCTTGCTGATTGCTGTCCAGAGGAATGGCGCCAAGCCAACCACTTTAGTTTCCCTGCTGCTCGTCCTAGGGTACGAATTGGCTAGGAGACATCGCACTGCTGTGTCCTCTGTGGAGGAGGATATAACTGCATTGACCGGCAAGCAGTGGCGATGTTTCAGTATTGCGAGTTGTTGCTCCGAGGATGTTGCAGCTTTCTCAGTTGGTGTCCACATCTTGTTTCACATGCGGAGACAAGTTATTGAGAAGGGCGGCCTGGCTCGCAGCATTATTGTCGCTGCTGCTGATGTTCAGCGGACCGTTGCCAGCATTGCGGAGTCTGTTCGGTCTGACCTTCGCCCCATTCACTGCCGGGCACTTGGCGTTACAGCTGCGTATCGGCCCGAAAAAGGATGTCTTGCCGATAGGGTTGTTGAGGTCATTGCACCAATGCCCCTGGCCCTTGCCGCGGCGCTTACCTGCCCCCGCAGGCTCGTTGCTACCACAGGCGACGTCATTGCCGGCCAAACTGGTTGGACTCGTGATCCTGTTCTTATGCTGATGATGCAGCAACACGATGAGGTTTGGGGCACTGCCAATGCTGAGTTACGAGTTGAAGAATGCCATTGTGGGGAGGTTCACATACGTGCTGCAGCCACCCAAGCCATTCCTGCGGGGGCGCAGGTTCGGTGTGGTTTGTGGCACTCTGGTGATTCAGCGTGGCTTCTGCAGTTTGATGGCTCAGGACAGCGTGATCTGGTGGCGCGGGGTGGGTTCTGTACCAGGTAGGAGCAGATGGCCGCTGTTGATTGGTTCCCATCGCTCCTTGCAGTGAGAATCTTGTTGCTGGACTCCGGGCGCTCTGGCGCACATTTCTTCCGCTGGAAGGCTGGGTACTGGCCAGCTGGTTGTGCAAGGTGATATCTTGCCACACTTGCAATTCATGAGGTACGAGCGGCGCTCCAAGCGGTCTGATATTGTTCAGGTGCTTAGCCATCTACGTACCTTTGTGTACCTTCATCTCCCTCAAGAGGCCAACAAGATGGCGCTCTGCCTCCCCCTTTTGTGGCGGCCTTGAATAGCTTGGCCGACCATTTTGCTGTGGAGTGGAAATGGGGAACTCGCCGTCGGGGGGTTGAGTTGCCCCGGGTTTCTTTTTGGCTGGCCTTGCTGGGGTCTGGCCTTTTGGGGGTGTTTCCTTTTTGGTTGTTGGTGTTTGTCCCCCCTCTTTTCTTGTTTGGTTGGGCCCTGGGGGCTTCTCATCCCTTCGGCGGTGGGTTGCCCGGTAACGTGCGAGAGCCAACAAGATTGCTGATCGCCTTGCCGGTATTGCGCGGGCTGCAGCCCAGCGCGGGTGTTCTGCCACTGAACGCGTGGGTCACCCTGGCTCCGAGGTGCAGGTGTTTCAATGGATGGGAGGCTGCAGCAGGTGGGAGTTCAACAACTGCCAACGACTTGCTTTCTTTCAGTTCATCTTGAGGCTGAAGATGGACAGCCGTGGACTGCTGCTACCTCTGTTTCCATGGGTGACACCTATCGGACAGGCAGAGAGCCAGGAACGTGTGGCTGAGCAGCCACTGGCCGAGTGGGCCTATCGCGCTGCGGTAGAGTGCCTGAGGACAATGCCACAGTGGTGGTACTGATGACGGACAATCGGCCGCAGAGTCAAATTGCACACCTCCAGTACACAGGTCCGCTGTGGTCCGATCGCGCGCGCTGTGTGGGGCCTGCCCGGGAACGATGGAAGGTGGTGTGGTGCAACCTTGGGTTGGTAGGGCTGGGCAGGGTGCGCTTCACGTGGGGAGTCGTGTTTGCCGCTGAGGCACTTTCTTCCGCGCTACCCGAGGTCACTCTAGTCCTGGCGGATCATGACAGTGCTCCCACTGCTCTCTTTGAGACGGCGCAGCTACGGAGACTAGCTGCCCAGGCCCTTTCCTTGCATGAAGGTTCTGGCAATGATCTGCAATTGGTGGTGCTGCAGTTTACAGAGCCGTACACAAAAAGTAATGCTGGGCTGGTGGTTGTTTTTCCCTCTACTATGCAGGTCTGTAGCTCAGGCAATGATGTTCAGCAGGAACTCTTGCGACGCAGACGTCACTTTGCTCAACGAGCTGCACCTGTGCCAGAGGACCTGCAGGCTCCTGTGCCCTTTGCAATGTGCGAAGATGCCGTGCGGCGTCGGCCCTATGCCTGTACACCACTGCACGCTGCCCACCCTGCCGATTTTGGAGCTGCTCGAGCAACTGAAACCGGAAAGGTTCAACATCTGAGAAACAAGGCCGCTTGTACAGAGACCGGGCCGACCGCGTTGACGAATCGCACGCCGCGCACAGTCTGCACCGTGCCTTTGAGCGAGACCTCCCCGCAGCCCTCAGAGGACTGGAGCACATGGGCACAAAGCCGGGTGGCTACAGCGAGCGCCGCCACCGGCGGCCAAGCATCAATTGCCGCAAGCGAGGCGGACACTGGCCAGGGGCGCAAATACTCTGGCTAGGCGTTGCGAGACACGGGAGCCAAGAGCGGACAAACCGCAGCTTCTCATCAGCATCAAGTCGGGGAGCGGTGGCCAACATACGCCTGAGGGCGAGAGTATTCCGCACAGCGTGCAAGCCTGGCCGGAAGAATGCTAAACATGACATCGCCCCATGGGTAAGTGGTGGGGAGCTAGGCAAAGAGGCCAAGCTGAGTCAAAGTAAGGACCTCTTTGGCCTGAACCTGGTCAGGGATGCATGACAGGCTCGTACTTCTTGAGTCGCAGGATCCAGCCCGGCCAACTGCAATCGCCAGGCCCAGGGTAGAAAGCCTCCGCTGTGGCAGGCAAGCAGTCATGGTACTCCGAGCTGGACACACTGATCCTGTCAACCGCTGCAAGGTGTGGCACGTCGACAGTGCTGCTCCATAGGGGCTTGCATCCGTGCGATTGTTCATCTGCCAGGAGAGCATCTTTTTCAGGCGAACGTTTTGCCGCCCAGCGCTTGTGCGGGGTTGCATGTAGCTGAAAAACCTTGGGTTTCTGCTGTCCTGTTGGGCTGCTGGGCTGATAGGTTGTGGGACTTTTCTGGTACATGGAGAGTCTCGCCTGGACTTACTGTACACTGTGAAGAGAGGGCTCGCCGTGGGATGGTTGTTACATATGATGAAGTTGCAATCATGCGCATCGAGCCTGGCCTTTGGCGCGCTCCGCTTCTGCGCGCTCACCTTTTCCGTCCCGAGTTGTCACTTCCCTCCAAGTATGGTGGGGGTGCCCCGGAACGCCAGGCTCGCCCAGCGCCACAGGCTTGGGCTGCTGGGGACTGCACTGTGGAGGCCTTGGAGGCAACTCTCTGGGGGGCAAGGCACATGGAACCCCGGCGGATGTTGTGGTACGCACCGGTGCAGCGCAAGGGCGTCAGCCCTATGGACCGGGAGAAGGACTGGTCGACAAGACACTCATGGGGCCGGGTCCCATGGAGACCATGGCATATGCCCACTCTTTGGTGGCGAAAGCCATTCCTGCTCAAACGCATCTCCCCCAAGCAGGCTTGGCCTGCGGGTTTGATCAGCCTCAGAGAGGAGCCATGAGTGCCCATGACGCCCCGACCATGGCCCACGCAGTGAGGTAGTCAGATGGCTCAATCACGTTTTACGTATGACGCTCAGGACTACTGTGGCTTGGTGGCGCCGATGGCATCTGGTTCCATTCGAACTGATTCCCCGTCCTGCTGAAGGGCAGACTTTTGCAGATTTTGCCCGACGGTCCCGTGTGTCCTCGCAGCGCTGGATGTCTGCAGCGCTTGCAACGCCCCCCGTTCTTTGACCTGCCGATATTATCCTGCCTTCGGTGGACAGCTTCCATGTTGAGCCCTCGGGCATCACGTTGCAGGAATTCATCGATCGCAGCCCCAAGGGCCGCACTGCGGTTGCTGCCTTCCTGCGTGGCTCTACGCTCGCGACTTTTAATTCGGTCACTAACATCGTTCGCAGCCTCCAGACGCCGCCCAGTGGGCAAAGCAGTGGGGGCGGTCGCAAGCGGCGTTGAGGGCTTGAGCATGTCGCCCTCACTGAGCCGCTACACCTTGCTTCCTGCTTTCTCGCATGCAACGTTTTGCTTCAGCCTGCGCTACTCCTGTAAAGTGCACGGAGATCTGCGGATCATGCAGTGTCAGGCCCCGCCTCGCCTTGTCTGGTCCGCCGTTCCTGCCACTGCACATGCAGGTAAGCCTTGACTATGCAGGTGAGCTGCTCTAACCATGTTGGTTTGACTCTACCAGCGCCGTCAGTGAGCTGTTTGCTCCCGTCTTTTCCAGGCCCGCGGGGTTTCCGTCGGCGTCTGGCCAAGTCATCAGTGCAAGGCTCCATCGAGTGGCCCTCGGTCCTTTTTTAACAATTTCGTAGTTGCCACCTTACACTTGCAGAGGCCAAAAAGCAGTGGCCTTTGGGTGTTGCCGTAGGAAAACTGAACGTGGTCTTTGCAGAAGGAAAGTGTGCAAGGTCAACACGCGATGCTACCTGCCGGAACGCCTCAGCCTTCCAATGGCATCGGAGCGCGCGCAGCAAGGAGCATGGCCTTCTGCTGTTCGCCTTTCAAAACAAAAGCCAGCTTGCCTGACATGAGCTGTGTGGAATCGTGGGAGAAGTTGATACAACCACACCACACAAGGCGATCCTGGAACTGTGCTTTTTTCCAGGACATTGGTGCTGCGATAGCACAGAAGAAGAGCGCAACCAGTGCGAACATTTCCTGGGCACTTTCGCGGATGAGTGCGCACAGGAGAGTCGTCAACAAAAGGGAAGGCTTTGTGCGGTTTCCATGCTAACAGCCCATGTATTTGTCGCAGCAAGAAGGCGCCAGTGCGTTGCCACCAGTAAGCTGAGAACCGGCCTCCAAAATGACAGACTCTAGTGAAACGACTGGGCAGACGACCTCAGCCGAGGACGGCTTCATCGTTTCATGAACCGCCCTGCAGACCGCGTGCGCTTCAGCCCTCGCAGCCTTGCCCCATCGATGCGCCTTGGCGGCCAGAACACCTGGCTGCCGCATCAAAAAGTTTATCGCCAAACTCAGCGCACTAAAAGAGCGGTTTCAAGCATGTCCACCATGCATCTCCGAACAATGTGCGCATTCGCCCTGCGCAACCCGCGGGGGGGTTTGGTCGGCTACTCTGGCTCAGCTCTTTCCGGGGTTGCTTGGAAACACTCTCCAGTGAGAAAGAAGTGCGCGCCTTTTGGATTTGCGGGGTTCTTTGATGTGACGGTTGTTTGGGTTCAAGCTAGGAGCAGTGCAACAGGCCTTAACGCTTAGGGTTTTCTTATCCCTTGTGTTTAGGGCCTGTTGTGGCCATTTTTGCTCGTAGCCTTGAACTCAAACCGTTTGTTTCGATTGAAAACCAGCCTCCCACCCTACTTTGCCTTTCACAAGGCTGGCTCGAGGCTGCAGACGCTCTGCGCCTCAAGCTGAGGCTTGGGCACGCCTGCCCTCGCTTTGCCCAGAACTGTACCCGCGGTACTCCCTCGCCGCACACACCAGGGCAATGCTTCCTCCTGCTCCAGGTGCACCGCGTGCCCTGGAGGCAGTGCTACTTTCAAGCAACCCGTGAGAAAGAAGTGCGCGCCTTTTGGATTTGCGGGGTTCTTTGATGTGAGGGTTGTTGGGGTTCAATCTAGGAGCAGTGCAACAGGCCTTAACACTTTCGTTTCGGGGCTGGTGCGATGCTCTGATTTCGCCGTTTTGCAAAGTTCCTGAAGATCTGTTGATGTTCCATGCTGGGCCGTGTTAGAACTGGAGCTCAAAGACTTGGGGCTAAAGTTTGCCGAATGCTTTACACCGTCAGCTTTCGGCCAGCGAGTGGCTTTGCGCAAACAGAAAACGATTTAGCAACTTGCTCCGACTCAGCCAATTCCCAGTGTACATTTCGTAAACAGGCAACTGACACAAACATCAATTGATGTTACTTTCATGGATTTTGGGGCTTGCCCGACAGGGCATGGGCTACAAATCAACTGACTTGGCTTCCTAAGATCACGGAGTTAATGAGTTATAACGTGGGTTGTGCAAGAACGGCTGCGGTTCTCCAGCCAGCTTTGCAACTTGGAAGCACGGTGAAAAACAGAACAGATGCAAGCAACTAAAGAGCTAAAGGGAACCTGCAAGTTGCGCTGATTCAGACGAGTTGTTTCGGTTCGAAGAGGCTATAATATCGATTCTACTTATACCTCTTTTGGTATTTGTGCAAATTTGGCCTTAACCAGGAGAGTACGTGATTCATGCTTCACATATAAGTTGATCTCTGAGATCGCATCTATCCTGAGCTACGCATGTGCCAGTTTGCTTTGGATGTGTGCGAATTCACGAACGGTCTCACACGGTACTTCTACGCAATGCGTTGCCATGTCGCTGCGGCGCCCGCGTGCCCGCAGGACTTCGTTTTGTGTAATCGACTCCTTGAAAGGATTTTGGCCGCACGCCTTGCTTGCCCGAGGGAGGGAGGCATGTTGGCTGTGTTGGATACCTTAGAGACAGAGGGTTCTCTTGGTATCGTGTGGAACTCACTCCTTTCCCCAGATCAGGGTGGAGAAGCCGCACTGGTACCTGTTGCAAACTTTGGATATGCCGATGATTCAAGATCAGAATTGAGATAGGCAACGCCCGAAAGGTCGGCAACCTGAATACCTTTCGCTCGTTTTGCATGAAAGAGTCCGAACCCGACATGCGCACAAGTCGTGCTGTGAAGGTCGTGCAGAGGACCTCAGCTTGTCATGCAAGTGCTTGCCTGATGGACGGCGGGCTCACTTCTTCGTTCCTATTCGGCAAACCCGGTCTTTTGGGAGAAATTCTGTCAGCGGGCTTTTCGAGCCTTTCCCAGCTTGGTCTGTTTTGCGAAGCTGCAAGGTTTCATTCAATAGCACACTTGGCTTTGGCGCTGGGCGCAGATGGGCTTGGTGGAGTGTGACCTGCTAAAGGTGGAACGGATTGCCGCAGATTCTGCCCTGTCAAAGAGGGCCGACAAGGAGCATAAGGGGCGTAAGGTTGGGTCTTGTTGCTCGTTCAGGCCAGTCAAAGTGTGACGGTACAGGAGCCACGCGTGGGAGCCGACACAAGGGCTCACTCTTTGCATGGGTAATGTTTGTTCACAGTCTCGCTGGAGCCTCTGGCTGGTGCTCTTGATAACTTGTAGGATAGATGTCCTGAGGTCAAGAGGTGCATGGTGCCTTGGGGCAGATTGCAGCCCGCTCGCTTGCACTGCTCGCACCAGTTCCATGTCACCCTCTCGGCATCAGACATGGCTCGCAAGGGCCTTTCTGCAGAGCTCCCTTATGCCGCAAAAGGTCCAAACTTCACAAGCGATGCTTTCACGTCAAGATTCCCGCATATGCTTTAGCATTGCTAGCGCCCAATCGCCCGACTTCATGTGCATGAACTAACAAATGTGCGAAACACGTGTTATGCAAGTGCTAGGTGCATTTGTGAATTGGGAGCAGCGTATGTTGCCACCATGTTGCCGTCCAGTGTAACGGTCGTACAGAGGACCTCAGCTTGTCGTGCAAGTACTTGCCTGATGGACGGCGGGCTCATGTCTTCGTTCTTATTCGGAAAACCCAGTCTGTTGGGCGAGCCTTAGGAGCAATCGAGCTGGCCTTGAATGTTCAGCAATGTTTGGTGCCGCATTGGCAACAGGTTGCAAGCCTGCATAGTTCTGTCAGCGGACTTTGCCAGCCTTTCCCAGCTTGGTCTGTTTTGCGAAGCTGCAAGGTTTCATTCAATAGCAAGACGCCTGGCTTTTGTGCTGGGCCCCAGATGCATTGCGCGGGTTCATGCTATGCCTGAATAGGCACTGTCTGACACAGCTTTGTGTAGCGCATTCGAGCAATATGGAGAACCACTTGCACCACCGTTCCTCCAGTGTAACGGTCGTACAGAGGACCTCAGCTTGTCATGCAAGTACTTGCCTGATGGACGGCGGGCTCATGTCTTCGTTCTTATTCGGAACACCCAGTCTGTTGGGAGAGTCTTAGGAGCAATCGAGCTGGCCTTGAATGTTCAGCAATGTTTAGTGCCGCATTGGCAACAGGTTGCAAGCCTGCATAGTTCTGTCAGCGGACTTTGCCAGCCTTTCCCAGCTTGGTCTGTTTTGCGAAGCTGCAAGGTTTCATTCAATAGCAAGACACCTGGCTTTTGTGCTGGGCCCCAGATGCATTGCGCGGGTTCATGCTATGCCTGAATAGGCACTGTCTGACACAGCTTTGTGTAGCGCATTCGAGCAATATGGAGAACCACTTGCATGACCTTTGACTTGTCGCCTCATGAGCATCTTGGAGCCACAGGTGCTTTATGCCAGAATCCAGATTGACGGATTTATGCCGCAGATTCTGGAGGATTTCTCCCTGTCAAAGATGCGCGCCGGCTGACAAGGTGTTGCTGGTTCACGCCAGTCAAAGTGTGACGGAGGAGCCGACGCATGGGACCCGACACACCTGGCAGAGCCGCGAGCAAAGCCTGAATAGTTGAACATACGGGGGCGAATCCAATCACTAGATGCGTCCGCTCTTTTGATTGTTTGCACGGTTTTGGGTGGACTCCATTTCTTGGTTTCGGTAGTGACCCAAGAGAGGCTTTCCTGCCCGAGAGCACGGGCTCCGAGGATATTGATATGCTGCGCACACAGACCTTGGCTTTGCTGACTCGAGGGTAGCTGGAGCAGCGAGTGCTAAGTTAAGGCCTGGGCATTACAAACCAAGGGAGTGCAAAGTCTCTGGGCCAAATTCTAGCACCGCCAGCAACTTTCAATGTAGATGTTTGGGGTTGGTTGCTTCTGCTGGACAACCTTGCTCCACTCGCTGTTCCCTCTTGGACACGACCTCCGGCTGCGCACATGACGAGCTGCTGATGCCGGGTTTTGTTTTGCTTGGCCGATCTGGGGTTTGGCGTTCTTGATGTCACATGCGAGTCGATGTCCCCACATCAGCCACTCTTGCTTGCATGGCTCACACCAGGGCCATGTCAACACCGGGCAGCAGACATGGCTCGCAAGAGCCTTTCTGAAAGCGTGCGCTAGAAGCATGGGTTGCCCAGTTCTTTCAGCCGACATGAAGGGGTCCGGACTGCACACGCGAGGCTTGCACCACATTTGCACGTGACGAGTGTAGCATATGTTTTGCTGGTGCTGGAGCCACTACTCGTGCATGAAATGATGGCGTGACTCACGCGAGACGTACCCTGCAAGGGACGCTCTGGAAATGCTTAAGCAGCTCCAGTGAACAGCCTGAGTCAGCTTGGCGGAGAGAGTGCGTGCTGCCGGAGGTGGTGATGAATTCCGGCCACAGACTCTGAAGGATTTGCTCATGGTGCAGTTCTGCATGGCAGCAAATGAATGATTCACAGCATGGAGTCGATGTCGGTCACGTGGGCGCATGATGCACACCTTGCTCGCAGGGGCGGAGAGACAGGCGTGATTCTAAAGGACTGACACAGATTTCACTGCTTCCAGTTTGATTTTGTTCAGGTGCCGAGGTGCCCTTTGTTTCCTCAGGAGCCTTTGCGCAAGGGTTTCGGGGAAACAGAAACGGGGGTCTTTTGTTAGTTTGCAGCCCACTCTTGCTCGCATGGCTCCGAAAGCGTGCGCAGGCAGCATGGGTTGACATGAAGGGGTCCAGACTGCACACGCGAGGCTTGCAGCATATCTGCGTGTGATCATTGCCGGACCCTCCACTGCGACAGTTCTTCTGCTGTTGCCGTTGAGCTGAGAGAGAGTCAATTTTCTGCCAGTATTCCTTGAGGCGGATCAGGGCAGACGACGGGACATTTAGAGACTCTGGCGGACGTAGTTGTCCGCGGCCTCGTGTCATCCCACGCGGAATGAAGAGTCCAGAATGAGACAGAGCAGATTGGCGTCAAGGCTCTGCCAAGGTAGTGCACCGCTTGCAAGCAAACACGGCGCAACTCAGTGCAGAGGATACGTGATGTCGGAGATGACGTTGTGAAGCATGCCGATATGAGATGAAGAAGCAGACACTGCAGTCACTCGAATCGCCCTTCCGCTGATTCGCGTTCAAAGCCGGCATGGCCACCTCGCTTCCAGCTCGTGATGGGTGCCGAGTCAGCTGGGCGCCAAAGGTGGCCACGGATTGCAGCTTGTGGAGGATTTCTCCCCTGCCGACAAGGAGCGCAAGGGGCATAAGGGGCGTAAGGGGCGTAAGGTTGGGGCGTTTTGCTGGTTCACGCCAGTCAAAGTGTGACGGAGGAGCCGACGCATGGGACCCGACACACCTGGCAGAGCCGCGAGCAAAGCCTGAATAGTTGAACATACGGGGGCGAATCCAATCACTAGATGCGTCCGCTCTTTTGATTGTTTGCACGGTTTTGGGTGGACTCCATTTCTTGGTTTCGGTAGTGACCCAAGAGAGGCTTTCCTGCCCGAGAGCACGGGCTCCGAGGATATTGATATGCTGCGCACACAGACCTTGGCTTTGCTGACTCGAGGGTAGCTGGAGCAGCGAGTGCTAAGTTAAGGCCTGGGCATTACAAACCAAGGGAGTGCAAAGTCTCTGGGCCAAATTCTAGCACCGCCAGCAACTTTCAATGTAGATGTTTGGGGTTGGTTGCTTCTGCTGGACAACCTTGCTCCACTCGCTGTTCCCTCTTGGACACGACCTCCGGCTGCGCACATGACGAGCTGCTGATGCCGGGTTTTGTTTTGCTTGGCCGATCTGGGGCCAACTCTTGAGTCGGTCATTGCACTCACTGGATCCATCGGCCTTCGGCCTTCGGATGATGGCAGTGCGTTCACAGCCAGCATGGCCACTGGCTCGCTTCAAGCTCAGCTTGGCAACGTATTCCGGCCACAGACTCTGAAGGATTTGCTCATGGTGCAGAACCAGTTCTGCATGGCAGCAAATGAATGATTCACAGCATGGAGTCGATGTCGGTCACGTGGGCGCATGATGCACACCTTGCTCGCAGGGGCGGAGAGACAGGCGTGATTCTAAAGGACTGACACAGATTTCACTGCTTCCAGTTTGATTTTGTTCAGGTGCCGAGGTGCCCTTTGTTTCCTCAGGAGCCTTTGCGCAAGGGTTTCGGGGAAACAGAAACGGGGGTCTTTTGTTAGTTTGCAGCCCACTCTTGCTCGCATGGCTCCGAAAGCGTGCGCAGGCAGCATGGGTTGCCCAGCTGTACATGCGAGGCTTGCACCACATTTGCACCTGAAGAGTTCTGCAAAAGCTTTACTGGCGTTGGTGCATTAAATGATGGCGTGATTGACACAAGGCGTGCTAGGACAAGGGACACTATGAGGATTAGGAATCTCCAGAAAACAGCCTGCCTCGTCGTGCAAATGCAGTGGCCTCATACGCAGCGGCAAGGTCTCATTGTCTCTGTGCAGCACCACGCAATGGCAAGCAACTTGCCGAGTGCCTTGGCGCAGGTGCAATCTGCGGCAGCATGCTCTGCCTGACCAGGCCCTGCCCCAAACAGTTTTGCACAGGCCATGCAAGTAGTCCGGAATTCCACTACGGTCGAGGAACGCACGCGGTGGATTTCTGAGGCAGCTCACCTTTTGTGCAGCATGCTTTTGACCTAGCGACCAGCGATCAGCTGCGCGCAGTTTGTCGCGGAAATGCATTGGTTGCGGGACCTGTCGAACACCGCTCTAGCGGCATGTGCATCTCGACGACGTGTGTGCGCTTTGCGCAGGATTCTTGGCATAGTCGACATGACTGCGAGTCTTGTTCCCAGACAAATCAAGACACCATGCGATTCTTTTCACTGCGGGAACAGTTGAAGGCTTGCCACAACCAAGCGTGCAACTGTCTTGGCTAAGATCCTTGGCCAGCCACTGCTAGGCTCCGTGCACTTGGGCTGGAGCATCACCCAGCGGAAAAGGTTTTTAGAAAAGTGCCACCTTGAAACTTCAGCACTCCGTCGGACTTGTCATGGGGTGCCGGCTCAGGGATGCTCACCTGCGCCTCATGTCCTGCCCGGGTAGGGCGCTGAGTCTGACTACAAATGGGACCCTTTCTGGAAGATTCAACCAATGTGAGGTCTAACTGAGTGTAGCTGTGGGATTTGTATTTGGGGAGTTCCCCAATGGAACGGCCATCAATGCGATGCCCCACTTGGCACTGTGCACTGCGGGTTGTGAGGTCGGCTTGACAGGAACTGGCACATATCAGCGGACGGCTATTCAGATGGCCCGGTGCACGCCGGTCCTCCCGGTGCGTCTGCCGGGGCGGTGCACATGCGCAATGATGTTTTCTTTTGCGTTGAGTTCGGGGCGAGAATCTGCTGAATGAGGTCCACGTGAATCGGACTTCGCCTTGCAGCGGCTTTGCTGGCCATTTGGCACAGGCGCTCTTTCAGGTGGCCTGGCCACACGCCGGTTGATTTTGTTTTGCGCACTTTGCGTTGGAGCCCGGAAGGCGGGACCAACATGAACATGGCCCATGTGTCGGTAGCGTAGGGAGGTCAGGCCCGCATAGAGCTCTAGCAGGTTGAATCACCACACATAGCCACATAGCGCATCGCGCAAGCGGGCGCCTCCAGAAACACGTGATGGCAGATAGCTTGCGGACTGCGACCTGCTCCATCGAAACTCAGCTCTTAAGTGCCAGACCATTGTCACAGAAGGAAATTTATGTGCCAGAAAGGTGCAGCTTGCGTGCAATGAAATTGCAATGCGCCACGGGCTTACAGTCTCTTTCTGCTTTTTTGCCAGTGCGAAACAGGTTTTCGTCCTTCTATACCTTCCGTGTCAATCTCCGGCAGGAGGGTCACGTGGGGGCAGGTGGATTCAGATTCAAGAGCATAGTCGCATTCGGCTCCGCAGGCAGAAATTGCGGATCCAAAGTCGATATTCAACGTCTGCAACTTTGGGCGCTGCAGGTGTGGGGTCTCAGCTTGGGGTCAGCCCCGGAACGCTTGCAGGCTCAGCCCGGAGTGTGGACAGTACATGAGACTGAAGGCTGCTCAGCGATGAGGTCAGCCAATTGCAGGATGTGAAGTCTGATTGCCTCCAATGCCAACGCTTCTCACGCATGTCTTTTTACCTGATCACGCTGTACCCGAAATTGGTGAACCTCCCATCCACGCCAGCTCTGCCATACCTGTAGTTGAGCCTTGTACCATCGGCAGGTGGCCTGCCTCAGCGTGCCAACAGGTGATCCGAAGCCGCGAAAGACGGCTGGGAACACATCGAGGGGGGATGGTGCAGCTCTGCGACCGATAGCCGTACGTCGTGCCGGATTGTACCAACATTCTGTTGCCAAGCCTTCCTGTGTCATTTCTTTTTCAGACACATTCAGTCACCCGATTTAGCTGACGGACGTGCAGAGGATGCGCTTTGCGTTTGAGCATCTGGGGGATCTTTGCTAGCGGCGTGCCAAACTTGACAGTTGGCACAAGCAGCCAATCAGACGAGCAGCCCTTGCGTCCATTTGTGCGCCACTTGGGCAGCAACCAAATGGCCGGTGTACTACTGTACTCGGGCCGCCAACTCGTGCCTTATTTAGAACTGCTGTTTGCAGCATGCGGAGCATGCGGCAAGCCAAGCAACAATCACGGGCGCCATGTGGTGCCACGGGCCCTCTCTGAATGGTCCATAGGGCCTTTGTGCGCGTGGCTTTGACCACAAACGAGTGCGACTCAGTCAAACTGCTGACGAAAGCTCCCTGCGTGTAGCCAGCGGCGACAACATCCCCCGAAGAGCATTTGGTGACACCCTGGGAGTTGACGCCCGAGCCTTGCTGGTAGCCCACCCAGTCATACCATTGAGTCTCGACAACCAAGAATAGCGGAGTGCCAAACCTGCCTGGCAGATGACATGAAAAGACCGCTCCTCTCCCAAGACCCAGACCCATTCATTTGCACGCAATCGGCACGTGTGTGGGCTCCTGGGCGAAAAGCACCGCACAGCTCAGCTAGGATCTAAGCTGGGCAACCCTGCAGGGTTGAGCTAAAAAAGGTAAGAACATCAGCCATTTCATTTTAGAAGTTTATTTTAGATCTTCCTTTTGGTTTCCGAAACTCCCACAAAAACACCCAACGTGCATCATGAGGTTCTAGAGACAGAGCGAAAAGGCCGAGATATCCCGCACCTGGGTCTGTAGTGAAAATGCCCGGCGGTCCTGGGGTGTACGGCACATGGACATGGCCGGCTGCACTTGGCCTTGACTGAAATGGCCTTTATGATCTTCGTGGAGCTGGGAAAGGCTACACTCAACCCAGCTTGGTCTAGCTCAGCCATGCGGTGACCGCTTCCCTTCAACCCAAGCTTGCAAGGGAGCAAGCAGGCTCCAGATAGAGGGGAGCCAGGTGGCTAGTCCGTAGTGCTCTAATAGGAACATAATCGCCTGTCCAAACCTCTGAAGCACTTCCATCATGTGCTTAGGAAAGCAATGGTTGCGGAGGCATGTAAGCTTTGTGTTTCCTTGGGTTTGCGCACCATGGCAACCTGCAAGGTCAATGATAAGTGTATGGTCAAGTTTAGGCAGAGATCACAAGCGATGCGCCGAGCGCCCAGGGACGTTTTACCTGCAAGCTTTGTTGGAAGTATCTAGTCCGAAAAAGCTGACAAATTGAATCCGACATCTTGGCCTTGCTAGAGACCAATGTGTTGAGACTCGTAATTCTGGCGCTCGCTTCTGCGCCAACACTCGGACTCGGATTAGGTTCTCATTTCGACCTCTTAAATGTAGTACGGGTGCCGTTTCGAGTGAGACCCACCCGAGACCTTTCAGTGTTGATGTTTGAAGCGCACCATGTGACGCACAATTCTGGACCTGATTCTCTCCAGCTTGCGATCTGCGCTGCATGCCAGTAGCTGAAACGCACATTGCCACAGCAGAATGACAGTGCAAAAAGCAGCAATAGTCGAGGGAGCGGATGCCAGTCTGCGAGTTGACATGCGTCCCAGGTGGCTTGTAGCACGTGCAGAGATGAGCCCAGGCATTTGAGTTACGCAGCAGTTGTAAGAGCGCACTGCGTGTGGCTGAAGCTTTCTGCGCTCAACTGAGAAGATGCACAGCTCGAGGCTGACATTTGCACACCTCTATGGGTTTCTGGTTTGCAGTTGGCTCGCTCCGGCACTCTCAGAAGTTGCCAAATCTGTTGACAGGCTGCATCATTGACATGCCAAGCACTGTTTGGCTAAACTGTCACGATGTTTAATTCAGCTTGCTTGATCGGGAAGGCTGAGAAATGAGCGCAGCCGTTTGCCAGCGGAACCGAATGTCTCCAAATCCGTTGATCTTCAGGTGTAGCGGCTGCCAGTCCAGAATCACGAGGGAACATGCAAACAGATGCCTACGGGTGGATGCCACTCTTTTCAAGCATACAAAAGGGCATTGCTAGTGAATCCAACATGTCTTAAACATCTTTGACCCAACTCATGCGTCCTTTTGTTGAGCCAACATACCTTTTCTCTTTTGTGCGTAGAGAGGGCTATGAGAAGCCGACATCGTTGCACCAGACAATAAGTGTTTTCTGTGCACAAAATTCGCCGTCCACAAGCTGCATAGCAGATTTGCCGCCTGCTGCCCCAGTTTGACTCGTATGCTGATCCAAACCACGGAAGATAGAGCAAAACCCCAAAAGCGATAGCCCCAAGCATCATGCGGAAGTAGCTTGAATCGAACACTTTTGGCATCAGGGAACTTTGCGTCTGGAAGTTCAAAGTATCCGGCTAAAGGAACGATAACCAGATCGATCACGTAACGAGAACTGTTTTCCCAGCCCGAGTGCCTCCATTGGGACCTGAGGCGGTGAGAATGCGCAAAGTGCGCTGCAAACCAATCCGAACTCCAGACTCTAATCAGAGTGTGTGCTGGATATAGCACTCGCGGGGAGGATCAACGCCAGCACCATTGCTGGGCTGGCAAAATCGTAAACCAACACCTCGCTTGAAGTACAGAAGACCCTTGGGGGCTTTTCGGAAAGGGAAGCCAGCTTCGGGAAGGGACAGGGATGATTGGCCCCGCTGGAACTTCCCGTAGCCGCCGTAGCCCATTTATGGATCCGTTGCCATGAGCAATGCACTTGAAGCGCTTTGCCCAAGCAGCTTACAGCTGCAGAGTCTAAAGCCTTCGTGTGCATGTTTAGTAAGTAAGAGTTGCCCTTTGCGTAAGCACAAACTCCTTGCGCGTAAGGTGGCGCAAGCAAAACTTGTGCACGTGTCGCGTAAGCAAAGACACCACGTGCGTCAGGTGGCGTGAGCTGGTGGCAGAAGCAAAATTTTAAGTCATGGCGAATCATGACACGTTTGGGACATGGCTCACTTGTGTAATGGGGCCACCCACAAGCGTGACACATATTCCATGCAAGGTTGCGCTAGGTTGGTGCCACCGTCGCTACACATCAGATGCACAAATTTGCTTCATTTATGTCAAGTGTTGCAAAGGCAAACTGCACATCAATAGGGCGATCAAAGGCATGCAGACCTTGTTTCATGTGAATGTTGTGCTAAAGCCAGCCACAAGCTTTCGTGTCGGTCTACAAAAAGCTGCATCCCAGCAAACTTGCCGCCTGCTGCGCGAGTTTGACTCTGCCCTGGATGAATTGCTTGCTGCCCCGAGCTCAATGCACATTTCAAGTGGATCAACAGCAAAACAAGCAAAGGGCAGGTTCGTTAGTTTGCAGCCTGCTGTGAGGTACATGTAATGGGAATTGCAGCAAATCCAAAGGCACCCGGAGGATGCTACATTGTCTCTGCAGGATTTCGCGCTGGTGTCAAGGATGCGTGCCGGCTAACAAGGGGCGTAGTGCTGAGTCTTGATGTCGCTCAGGTGCGTCAGTGAAAGTGAGCAACTGGGCAAACCCCCGATGAAAGGTGCATGTCTGCGCTGCTGTACGCTGAATCTGCTCCAAACCACGCAAGATGGAGCAAAACCCCAAAAGCGATAACCCCAAGCGTCATGCGGAAGTAGCTTGAATCGAACACTTTTGGCATCAGGGAACTTTGCGTCCGGAAGCCCAGAGTATCCGGCGCCTGGAACGATTTGGTCCTCAGCCCAAGTGCCTCCATTGGGACCTAGCCTATTTGTGGATCCGTAGCTGTGGGCAATGCCTCACGGCTTGAAGCACTTTGCCCAAGCAGTTTCCGAAAAAACAGATGCCAATTCCATGCAAGGCTGAGCTAGGTTGTGTAAGATGTGTAAGATAGAATTCCCTTTGTGTCAGATGTTCCACGAAGATGGGAGCCTATGCCAGGTGTCACACCCCCCAGGCTTACTGAAACATAGCTGCATTGATTGTTACGCCTTGGAGGCAGTCTCGGCAAGTCGCACGGAGCCTTTGCAAGTTACAAATCTTGCTCGGGGCCCTGTTTGCCTATTCCAAATCAGGCCCACAGGCAGGCAGATCTGTGTACGTGCGAGGAGCCTGAGCCTATTGCATTTGTTGGGCGCTAGAACAACAGACTCTATTTTCAAGCTGCAGCTACACGCGCAGGTTCTCAACCTCCCTCGGATAGTGTGGCCAGTGATTGCAGGTGCTGATGAGTTAGATCCACATCGATTGAGACGAATGACCAAAAGCGTCAGGCTCACTGCTTTTGCCACTTGCCGCCGAGCCGGTGCCTGGAAAGTGCACTCGGCAGTGCCAGCAAGGGATGCAGCTCCTGTGATCCGAGCACAGTGTATGGTTCCACCGCCCTTTTGGCCAGGCCTTTCTGTAAGATCAACGTGGGCAGCTGGGTTGCTGGACGTGGACTTGGACACAGCCACGCAAGCAACTGCCATTGACTTGTCAGCTTGGTGAAGGCTTGTTCCCAGGGCAAGTGTTGCTGGGACAGCCCGACCGCCTCAATAAACTGGCAGGCCAAGTTTCCCAGTGTCGGTGCCAACAGGGCATGATCAGCCTCTCAGTGGGATTTGGATGCAGCCCAAGAGTCTGCCATTTCTGCAAAATGGACACTGCGCTCGCGCAGTTTGGCAGCCGGCCTTCACAGCCCTCAAGAAACAGTTTGTCTGGAGCACAGGCCTCGCGCTTTGCGCGCCCTTCAGCCTTGGTGCGAGAAAGCGTCGATGTTAATGCAACCATCTTTCGCATCTTTGAGTCTCGGTGTTAATGTGTTTTTCGAATCACAGCAGCGCTCTGCTTCGGTAGCCGATGGAATCCCCGGCTAAATTGTGCCCGTGAGCCACGCAGGCAGTTCTCCATCCCACACTACTTCACATTGGTTGCCATATCTGGTTGTGCTGCCTTTCTGCAGGCACACCAGTTGACAGACCTGGAGGTACATGCCATTCTATCGTGCTTGCACACCGTTAGAAGTTTGCACTTCTGGCCCAAGCTGCGCGCTTTGCCGGGTCATAGCCTGGAAGGAGACCAAGACCAAGGTCTACCATGCATCTCACATGGCAGGTGCCACGCTGCGCGGCCCGTTCTAGGAGTGCGCGTGGCTACGCGTGCCTCGGACTGCGAAGCCTGCCTTAGGAGAGTGAGTCGAGCGAGTCGAGCGAGTCGAGCGAGTCGCAAGCCATTCTGCAACGGCACTTGCGCCATTGTGAGTGAAGGCCAGGACGAAGGGTTTTCTGTGAAGCAACATTTCGGGATGGCAAGCGCTAATTGGCCAACGACAATGTTTTCACTTGATCTAGTCGCATTCCTGAGCTGTTTACATTCGTCCTGTCAGGCCACATCAGTGAATCAGTGAGTGCGAATGTGCTGGACTATGAGTTGCTGGAGGCTGGGCCAAGCGGTGAGTAGGGGTTGCTTCAGATTGCGCAGGGGCATGGCATGTGTTTGAAGCCGCATCAGAACAGGTTGTAGGGAAAATACGCGCAATCAGAACTAAGCAGGATGCTAGTTCAATTGGTCCACGCAAAGCTGGAGATAGTTTGCCGACGTGTTTCTTCTGATGTCAATCAAGTGGTGCTCGTGCCAGGTTGACGGGGCCGCGTTTGCTCGGCGATCCGTGAGCTGCGGCTTCTGCAGCCCCGAAGTGAGACGGAGCACCTGCGTGCCTCGCAAGTCAAGTGCGGAGCGAACTCTGCGGGCACCCTGTAAGCAACGTCGCACACGTGAAGCACCCTGTAAACCCTCAAGCGTCTTGGCATGCAATGCCCTTCAGCTCGCAGGCATCGACTTTTGATGCTTTCAATTTCACAGCCTCGACCCAGTGCCGTACCCTCAAAAGTCATGGCCAAGCTTTCGCCAGTGCTTTGACCTACAATCATACCGCACCAATGTTGAGAAGTGTAACACCTGACCGAAGTGCAGACTTGCAATCGCAGCAAGAAGCGCTGCAGAAGCAGCATGTTTGGCCTTGCAAACCATCTGCTTTTCCCAAATGCTGCCCCGTCAAGCAAGGCAATGTCGTGCTGTTGCAGGAGCACTTCGACCAAGTTGCCTCGATGCAGGCCTCTCCACTTGCCAGGCGTGCGCTTTCGGGGAGGCCGGGATTCCGCGGTAACAGCGACAGGGTCTCAAAGTAATTCGGGCAGATGCAAAAAATTGGCGTCGAGGCGTCGAGGCGTCGAGGCGTCGAGGCGTCGCGTTTGGTCATACCGTGCCGCACACCGCCTGGAGTGCCTTCGCGTGCACAGGGCTTTGATGGATCGTGCGATGCTCTGTGGCAGCCCTTCTGTTTGATCACGCGCTTGAACGCACCTTTACGAAGTCCACGAAAAGGCCTGCAGAGGCACAAACGATCTTCAACGTCCCTACGAATTCCACTGCCCAAGCAACGCCCCTTAAAGTTGTTTGCTTGGGCTGCTCCAAGGTCGCAGGATTTATGATGCGACCTGCGGGTCGGCTCCACGCCAATTCTGTGCGTAGGACCCCCACTCAGGGCTGCATGGCATCTGATGGGGTGCTGCCAGGCAGCCTGGATGATGCTTCCTGTATCAGTGGCGCAGGTATCAGATTCCACGCTTTTCAAACTGTCAACTTCCACACCTCAGTTGCAAATCGATCGGAAGCCCTGCTCAAGCAAACGGTCCCTGTTTGTTCTTTTGGCCCCATCTTTGCCCACTATCGAGCCACACTCTTACGCGGTCTCGGAAACAATGTAATCGGTTGCCGTACTGCCGCAAAGCAGATCTGCAGCGAGAAAGGCCGTCTTCTGCCGACAGAGGCGCAGCTTCGCTTGAATGCGCAGGTGTTTGATCGCGAAGCTACGTGGTACTTTCAGCATTTTATCCAATGGCTTTCAGCAAGGCCTCGCTGTGCAGGCTGTGCATGCCAAGGGTGGATGGATGTCGGTTCTCTTGCACCTGCTGTGGTTGCAAGGCTTGTGCCGAAAACATGTGCAACAGGCGTCTGCCAGCAATGAAGCGCAGATCGCAGACCCATGACACGGTTGGCGGACAGACGTGCAGCGGCAGCAGGGTCCGATCCAAACTGCTTTGGAGCAGGATTGTGCCAGCACTCGCTTTAGCGACTTTAGTGTGTGCTCTTGGCACAACCACATCCCTTAGCGTGTTGCCCCCCGCAAGCGAGACTTGTGCTGTCCTTCTGTGCTGTCCTGTGCTGTGCTGGGGAGCCGCTCTCGGGAGGGCTTGGAGAGCGGGCCTCGCGGGACAGGCCGAGTTGCATTCTCTCCTCGAGCCACGCCACGCCAGCCATGCTAGCATGCTAGCCATGCTCGCCAGCCCTGTCCGCAGAGCCCAAGGCCCAGCCTACGCAGAGCATTTCCGAGATCAGGACCGGTCCATGCCAGCTGGATTTCGGTTCTTTTTATGCTTGGCGGCTGCTTTTATGCTTAGTTCACTGAGCATGCGATGGTTCGCCAGCTGAGCAGTTTCAAGAGCAGCCAAGCTGCTTTGGTTATGCTTCCCGTTTGACTGGCTGCTTCACAGTTTCACCAGCCATCTCTGCGAGCACACCACAGGCTCCATGTATCAGTTCTACGTGATTTGCAGTCTCACACAGCTCTGCATTTCTGGCCCACCACCCAAGCTGCTCCACTCCGACGAGTTGCGCAAGCCACGATGCCACGATGAACGGTTCACACAGGAGTGAAGCTACAAGCTGCTTGGGAGGATTGGCAGGCTCCTAAGCTTCTGATCTTTGATGCAGCGTTTGTGGAGGCTCCACTTGTGCATTTGGAGGTTGAGTGACATTGATGTCTGGGAGTTACCCCGCCACGCTACATTGAGGTGCCCATGCTGCCAAGCACCTCGTACCACCTCCAGCTGATGTTTCAAGAGCCAGCGGCCTATCCATCCATTGCACGCCAGCACACGTGGTGCCATCCCAAATCCATCCCTGGCAACTGGAGCCAACACTTTCTGCCATTCAGATTTTTGTCAAGCCAATTGCATGAGAATCACTTGGCTGATATTGCATGCATGAATGTGCAGAAAGGCTTCATTCATTGGCACAACCCATCAAGCATGATTGTTCCGAAGCCCTCTCCAAGGAAGACTTTGGCGTGCAATCAAGTGCAGGCAGAAGGTATGGGCGGTTTTTTGAGGCAGCTTGTGCACTTGCAGCACTTGAAGGCTCCAGGTGCCCTGTTGCATGGTCCAACGAGCTGCTCCTTTTCCTTGAAGGGACACCATGCCATTGAAGGTCTTTTGGACCATGCGTTCCTGAATGCAGGGTTTCCGTCGGTGGCAGCACGCTTGCAGCACGGTACACGAGCCATGTTGGTGCGAGCTTCCGTGTCGGATTGAAATTCAGGCCGTTTTCCACAGGCTGGGCTTGACTTCCTGGGTGCGGCAAGTTCAATGCCAGCCTTCATTGCATGGGGGCGCCCATGCTGCTTCCCGTCTGACAGTGGCTCCTCACAAGTTTCGCTGGCACCTCCCGAATGCTACAGAAGTTCTGTCGTGATGGACGCAGCAATCGCTGTGTTCTGGGCAGCACTGCTTTGCCCTAGCACGTGCCAGGTTGCCAAGCACTTTGTTGCAATGGAGATCAAAAGGGATTGTGCTGGCTCCATTGAAATTTCGAAGACTGGAGGCTTCAAGACACATCTGAAGTCTGTGTTCTCGAATGCATGCAGCGCGATTGCAACTAGATGCGCTGCATCGGTCCAGCAGGCAGTTCTGTGTTGGATCGCCTTCCACAGCTTGCTTTGCCCTCGCGCTGGTAGCGTGCGCTTGCCATTTGCGAGCCTTGTGCGATCAAGATCGGCGACGTGGCGGCGGCCTCGCTGAAGGCACGCGGCTTGCACAAGCGGCCAGAATGAGCAGCGCTGAACTGGGCCCAAGGGCCCAGCGTTCCGTTTAGCGGCTGTGCAAACACAAAGTTGCAGAGAGCTGCAACGTGTTTCAAAGCTTCGCAGCTCATGCAGGTAGCCTGTTTCTCCTCAAAATGCTGCAGGGCACTTTCACATGTTACACCGGCTTGTTTCGTTGTGAGGTCATTTGGAGAAGCCGTTGCCTGTTTGGCAGATGGTGCCCTTGTGCAGGCACGGAGCGGTCAGGGGTGCTCGAGCCTGCTGGACAGAAAGTGACAGTCGGGTGACCGCCTCCCTTTAGCTGCACGGACAATTCCACGTCGGCCATCCACATGGCTGAAAGCTTGCCCGGAGTGAGCCTTGGAAGTTCCTAAAGAGGGTGAGCCCTGTGTCTCACATCAACGGAAGCACTTGCGAGTTCACAGACCTCCAGGATGCTGCGCTCGGCCACCGCCCAGCCTCGAGTACACGTCTGGCACCCTGCGCTCCCTTGCCGGCAATCCATATGGAAGAAGCATCCCGACCGCTGCCGTCCCCCCCTGCGCATTCCATCCTGTCCCAGCATGTGCGCTGCGTGGCCTTGCCTGCGCCACTTGGCACGTCTCTTTGAGCGCGGGAGAAAGGCAGTGCATGCAGTGCACGCAGTGCACGCAGTGCACGCAGTGCACGCAGTGCACGCAGTGCATGCGAAGAAGCTGCGCTCATACCGGGCGTGGGAGACGTGAGACATGCAAGCTGTACGCGAGGCCAAGAACCCACACCTTGGCTGAGCTTGGTGTCTCAATGGCAAGTTGGAAGCGGGCTGCGGCGGCCAAGAAGTTTGCAAGCCGTGCTGTTTCTAAGGTAAGCGGGGGCATGTTCTCCATGCTCGCTAAGGCCTACGCGGCAGACGAATGGGACAGTGCATGATCAGCAACGCAAGTGCAAAGACGGTGGGCGCATTGAGCCAACAGCGCACCATCAAACTTGATGCACTTGCTATTGCACAACGATTCTGGGTGCTTGCTGACAGGCTTGTCGTATTGCAGCTGTGATGAGTGCTGGTGTTTCCTTCAAATTCTATGCGCCCGCAGGAGCAAGCCCTCTATTGAAACCGTCTTGAAGCATTGCACAGGCGGAGCGTGTATCCCGGATGATTTGCACCTCTTGCAGCAAAGCCAGCCTCATGCCCCAATCAAGAGCCTTGATTTGCATCGGCTTTCTCGGCCATGTGCCCCTCACGATGCAGTCGATCCGGAAACGGATCTCACACGCAGCTTTTCGCGTTGCTTCAGTGGCTTTTGACTTTCGGTATGTTCAACTTTGCCTAGCTGTTGTGCGCGGAAGGCGCCAAGTGTGGTTCTCCTGACAGAGCTGGCTTGTGCGTATTGCTTTCAACTGTCATTGGCCGGGCTTCCGCTGCGTGCCAAGCCTTTGGTTATCTGTGGAAGTGGCGTGTCGCCTTGTAATATGCCTGCAGGCTGTGCACTAGCTAAGCAACGCCAGCGAAATTGCTTCTGCGCTACAGCAACCGAAGTGCAAAATGACGCGCCCCATATTTTCTTGACACAATCCGGACATGGGACGCTGCGCATTTGCAGGTTTGCTTTGCCCAGCCAACTGGCAGCGCCACGCTTCCTGAGATGCTTGACGTCCGGGTTTCAGGCCTGTCGCCTTCCCGTGCAAAACGGGTCGCCATCTGCATTCTGCCTGACCTGAAGAGACCCTGCCGTACAAGCGCTGCATCAGCACCTGGTTTTGGGAGCTGTTGATAGAGTTGTAAGTTGCCCGGCACGGTGATGATGCGATACATTCGGCTGACAGTGAAACTGCCGCTCCAAGACAATCTGATATGGCATTGGCTTTCTGGTTCTTGCCACCCGCAACTAGCCTGTGTTTCCTTGCATTGCCAATGTGGCTGCATCAAAAAGAAACGGAGAGACCGTGAGTGGCATGGTGCGGAGACATCGTTGCAGCGAATTGCTTGCAAGGAGAGAGTGTATTGCTCGGACTTGTTTGTAGGGGTTTGCCATGGGTTGAAGACGTGGCGATGAAATCACGGAGCATGACTATCATGAAAGCGGGGGTGTTGTGAATGGTCGACCTGCAGTGCATTGGCCCAAAGCATCCCTTGTCACGTGCGGTTCAGTGGTGTCTGTGAGAGTGTGCGGAGCGTGTCGAGTGGGCTGCAAGAAGATGAAGCCTCACACTTGAACATAACTGCAAGTTTTGCATTGCTGTTGCCTTTTTCAAGGCTTGTTGCGTTACTTTTGTGTTTTTCAAGGCTCAATTCTAGAAGGGTTCGGACAAGCTGGCAAGAGCACGCGCGCGGGGAGAGTTTGTACAGTCTCGGCTACTTCGTTTTGCCTTAGCTCGGGGGATGAGCTCGTGTGAAGGCCTAAGGCCCCGAAAGGCCTTTACACGGGATCCGAAAGAGCAAAAGAGGAAGAGATATGCCTTGGGTTTGAGCTTCTCTCGGCACCATTCCTCGCTGTCTCGCAGGGAGCATCATCAATTAGGACGATGCTTGGAGAGGCGAGGAGCCGAGAACATAGGAGAAAGGCAGAGGATTGCAAAGTATTACTACCGTATTACAGAGTGTTGCAGAATAGTCCTTGTGGCGCCTAGTTTACGGACATGGTGAGGCGTGACAAGGCTGAGAGCTTAAGTGATTCGCTTGAGCTTGCAGTTGCGAGACCCTCCTATGTTTGATGAGGTATGGAGAGAAGACTATGGGAAGCCCAAAGAACAAGCGAAGTATCACTTGCAGCTGGCCCTCTGGTCAATTACACTTGGCTTTCGAAGAAGTTGATGTTCCTGCTTGGGCAGAAGCAGTTCCTCAAGTGCGACGACTGCGATGGGGTGCACTTGAATTGTCCCGCGCATCATCAAGAAGTACTCAGAGAAGGCTGACTAGCGGAGAAGGCAACAGTAAAGAGAGCGAAGGCAGACTTCCTGCTTTTCCCGAGCTTCCTAAAGGTAAGGGAGACTATTTGTTATGGCAGAGAGAGACCCGCTGCAGAATTTCAACCTTTCAGGATCAGCGGCGCCGCGTGGCCCGGGCCGAACTTTGGGGCGAGAAGGGTTGCGGTGCTTCACTTTTCGCGCCTGGCAAAGTGAAGATGATCGTGAGCCCTACAGGTGCGAAGACCAGGCGGCTTTATATGGACGTGGCAAAACATGGAAATGGCAGGCTCCTTGACCAGGGCCCAGGAAATGAAGTCTGGAACATGCTCTCTTCACAGCAACTTGATTTCAAGCGAAAGGCAAAGATAGTCTGGCGACCCGTGGCAGCTCATAGTGTTGCTTACTCCGTTCGCGAGCCTTCTCAGCACAAGCGCCTCTTCCGGCGTGCAAGAGGCTAATTACCTACCCACCTACACACACAGACACACATCTTTTGTAGCGTCTATATATGTGGACGCCCCCCCCTAAAAAATAGAAGAAAGAGGGGTCCTGGGGGGAGTGGTGTTTCGGGTTGCCTGTTATGGTTTTTATGTTCATCTCAAACCTGTTGACCACCTTATTCGTTTTTAATAGAGGGTTTTTGGGGAGGTGATATATCGTTTTGTTAGAGGTCAGACATTTGGGTTTGTTCCCCCTGTTTCATTCTTAGTCTGGGGAGTGACATTTTGTTCATTTGAAAGAGGCAACCCTTTAAGTGGTTAAATGTTCTGGGGAGTTTGGCGGTGCTTTTGTTTTCTTTGACGTTTATCTCTACATTTTTTGGCAATATTTATATATTCTTCCACTTTTTACACTTCCAAATTCATCAATTGTTTTATCATAAAGGCACCTGTTACATTTGAAGAATTCACCATAGTCTTCTTTTGCTTTTTCTTCTGTCATTCCATAATTATTGATTATAGTTTGCTTAACAACCATTCTTAATACATCTTAACAACTTCTTTTATGTGATTTTTATGCGATTGTCTAGCTAATGTTCTTTTATAGGTTAACAGTTCTCTATAGTTGTAACATACAAGAATATTTATGTTATAATTAGGGTTTAGTTTTGATTTACTCATGTTCATCAATAATTAGTTTAAACTTCTGTTTTCTTACTCCTTCAAAACCCATTCTACTTCTTTCATCATCCATACAGCTGTATATTTCTTGATGCGCCGCTCTCATTACATCATCTATATTATCTACGGTATCTACAACATCATCACTATGAAAATAGAAACTAAAAGTGCTAAATTCAGCGTCTTCATAATAGTTGAAATTATGAAATCTCACAAATAAATCTACCTCAACTATCATCGTTGCTTCAAAACCGTCATCGTCTACAATGCCATCTAACAAACAATCTAAGTTTTCATGTTCATTAAAACCTATATCTTCGATGCTTTTAATGCTTAAAGGTATATTTCTTGAAATGTAATACTCAATTACGTGTCTCTTTATATTATCACCACCTACGACAGTCCGGTGCATTGTCTTTCTTTTTGTTTCAGTTCTGTGTATTTTACATCGCTGTGGTATTATCTTTAATGTCTTAATATGATTATGTTTTGTTTTAGAATACTCAGGTTTCCCTAATTTATATTTTTTTATTTTTTTTTTTATATATATTTCAACAGGTAAGTTGGTCCAGCTCTCAACCAACAAATTATTTTCTGACATTTTTCCTTCACTCATTTGTCTCTCAATATATAAGGTATTTGCTTTTTAAGTAGTTTTGAGCTGGGGGGTTGCTGGTTACCATAACAGGGTTTCAGGATTGAATTAATCGTCTTAACCTTCAAGTTAGTTTATATAAAGTGGTTTAATCATATTATAATTAGATAATATGAATAAACAGCAGATCATGTGTGCCGTATTCAATCTCGCCAGCGATACAACCAACATAACAACTCATACCATACTCACAACAATACTGCTCATATCCTTTGATGAACTGTTCTGTGTAAATTTCAATTGAATCACTTAATATGTTTCTCATAGAATAACCGTTTGTTTTCTATATTCCCACCAGCTGTTTAGATTTGGAAAGTATAATCCATTTTGTTTCCATTGTTTTAATTCTTCATCTTTAAGACAATGTTTTAAGACGACTCTAACTTCTCTCTCATTATTCTTACAGTATGACTTCATTGCTTGAGAATACATTTTCCTATTCTTAAATCTTTCTTTAACCTCTTGTTTACCAAATATTCTGTCAATGTTTTTCTGTATGGTTTTTATATCGTAATGATTGTCCGTTAGATGTGTAATAGCAGTATTTTGCATTTGTTTTATACTTTTTAATTGAAGTTCTGCTTCTTCCAGCCCTTCTTCAGGAATGTCTTTATCTCTCATAAAATGCTCTTCTTCATCCAACAAATACAAACAATCAAAACATGTTGGTTTACTATAATCACCAATAAGATTACAAACGCTAACAGGAAAAATATTTGCTAATGCAACAACTGATTTACATCTTACATTTTTCCAGGGGCAATTATCATAGTTAAATAGTGTCATTTTCTCTGGATATATATATATATAGACAATTGCTTTTTAAGTAGTTTATTATTATTATTATGTTAAGGGGTGCGGGTTTATGTTGATTTTTTTCTAATTTAGACGAGGGTTTTGGAAGCACACAAGCGACACACAAGAAGGCAAAGGAAGAAGACCCAACAATAACATTAGACGATGTTAAGTCTTTCTTAAAGAAACAACCAACAAAAACAAATCAACAATTATAGAGGCACCAATTCCTATACCGCACCATTTGCCAGATATGAATATCAAATAGACATAATGCGCATGACACCCTTAGCGAAGGACAAAGATATTTCACAGTATGCTTTAGTCGTGATTGACATCTTCAGTAAAATAGCAGATGTAGTACCGATGGAGGAAAGAGACGGAGAGCACGTTTTGAAGGCGTTTGGAGCAAGTTTTAAAAAGATGGGTTATCCTATGTCAGTGTATTCTGATGATGATTGAGCATTTGCAACTAAAGACCAAGTTCAGGATTTCTTCAACAGCGAGGGTATCAACCACACAATAACAAAGACCCACGCAAACGTGGCGGAGCGTTTTATTAGGACAATGAAAAACAACATCCAGGATAGAATTAGGTTTAACAACATGAATGGACCGATGCCCCAACACCAGATTTGAAACAGTATAGCAGCACATTGCGCTCGTCAACAAGGATGACACCCACCGAAGCACACAAGGACGACAAAGAAATACATGTAAAGGTCAATCTGAATCTACGAGAAAAGAACAAAAGAACGTATCCCAGAATAGAGGAGAACGATGAGGTAAAAGTTTTTCAAAAAGGTCTAATAAAATATTCAATGTTGATAAAATGGAATATGATATTATGGGCAATAAAACTTACAAAGTGGCAGGAACAGACAAACCGCTTTTGAGACACGAAATTTTGTTAGTGAATGGTTAATCATATTTATTGGTATCTTTGATATACTTGACTTGATAGTAATACACATTTGATTGTTTAGGTGCTTTAATGACTTTTTCAGTAAGTTTGTTAACATACATGTTCCGTTTATTTTTGTATTCGCTACTGTCTCTATCTACTTCTTTCGGTTGATTGTTGTTGTTGTTGTTGTTGTTGTTGTTGTTGTTGTTGTTGTTGTTGTTGTTGTTGTTGTTGTTGTTGTTGTTGTTGTTGTTGTTGTTGTTGTTGTTATTAGTATATGTTGGTTTCTTAGTAATGCTTTCTACAGTAGAATATCTTTGTTTGTTCTGTTCCATTATCTCATCAACTTTCAAAATCAGTTTATCCACACTTTCCATATATATATATACTATGATATAAAACTAAACCTTTAAAACTAAATGTTTAAATTATGTTAGATCTACTCTGTAAAAACTAATTTTTCATCATTTCTCTTATGGTTTCCTGTGTTTTGTTTTCACCATTATCGGATGGTGTAGCGTTCCAACCCGATTTAAAAATTATATTATGGACATCTGTTTCTAAACATATATCACCATCTTTGGTTTTATCAATATTGATTCTCTTGTCCTTCTTACAATTTCCTTTCTTTTGTATTTCTAGTTCATTCTTCATCTCAAACATCCTTTTTTACATAGGACAAGCAAACTCAATAACTGCTGTTTTATTAATATCTGCTTTGCTATCTTCATTTGTTGAAGAAACACTTAGGGAAGAACCCTAAGAAGCCGAAAGAGAAGCAACCAGAACCGCTTAAAACCAAAAAAGACAAGTAAATATTGAAAGAGTGACTTGTCCTGATTGTAAAGTAGGGATGAGTAAGAAATCATTGAAATATGGCCGCGTATGTATAGGAGAACGTAAATAAATAAATAAATAAATATATATATATATGTTGATTTGGATAAACCAAGTAAAAAGCGTGTATTACATCCAACACAAGTAGAAGAGTTTAAAAAAGATGTATATAGTAAAGTTAAAGATGAATTGCCAAACATAAATGAAGACGACATAGAGAAGCGCGTTCAAGAAAAAGTAGAAGAAAGGTTTAACACATTTAGACACAACTGCTAATAATGTATTTGAAAGCGCAAAAGACCGTTATGTAGGAGAAACAAGGCACATCAACCTAGGGGGGTTATCCCTCCGCAATGTCGGCGGATTTACACATATGTATTTTGCTTAAATCTAAAAGACTCATTCCCAAAAATATTGCTTTGTTGAGCTTTAGAACTGCCTTAGTCTTCTCAACACTCACCAGATTTTCATTAATGTATTTTTTTTGAAGGTTGGGTTGTTCACGCAGTTCAAAATCCATATGGTTTCTTTTTGTCCTCCATGGTTTTTCCATACACCGCGCTTTTCAAATAATACTGTAAAGTCTTGATATGAGCCACGTATTTTTCTTTATCCTTTAGATTTAATATTGACTTACTGGTTTGCTCATCCTTCGGTTTTTTTCATCATAATATATTTTATAGACTTGCTTTTTGATCGGAAAGCATATCCACATTTACGTTCATTATTTCAGGTGCTAGTGGATAGTCGGAGTGGTAATCATGCAATGTTTCAGGATAATGTAAGTTAACTTCCATAATACAACCGAACTCACCCGTTTCATCCCACTTTTCAACATTAGGAGTTTCTTTGCCCACTTGATATTTTTGACATCGCCAGACCATACAGCTTGTTTGCATCCAAGTAATTAAACATAATTTGATGATTTGTTCTCATCATATGCTTCCTCAATATACTACTTGGCCTGCTGGCGAACCCCTGTTCTCCGCGGACCGGGTGGCAAGGAGATGGTGTTAGATGTTTTTAATAATGTCCCATACCTGCCTATGTCGCGGTGTGATCTCTCGCCTGACATCCCGGCTGTTCCAGCCCCGTCCGCTCTCCCTGGGGATGAGCCGAGCTTGTCCCATTGTGGCCAAATTGTCCCGGAGTTGCCCGAGGACCATCCTAGCCCTCCTGACGCTGATGTAGATGGAGACGTCGTTGAACTCGATGGTCATTGGCCCCTACGGAGCGCTGAAGACCGGAAGGCCGATGCACTTACACTTCGTCACATGATGACTCATCTTCCGAAGAGGCCTTTCTGCTCTCACTGCCGAAGGGCCAAAATGGAAAACGTCAGACTGTGCCGGATAAAGGGTGCTGCTGGGCATGGAGCTGAGGACTTCGGTGACCTTGTCACTGGGTCACTGGGACCATGGTCCTGACAGGCCTCCGCGACAGAGGCATCAATGGCGAAGCTGATGCAGTCGTGTGTTACGACCTTGCCACGTCATGGACCGATCCAATGCCAACACGGTTGACGCCTTCAATCGCTTAGCCGGGCCTCGCAATGACATCAAGATGATGCACGCTGACCAAGCTGAAGAACTTGTCAGTGCATGCAAAGAACTAAGATGGATCCATGATTGGTCTACACCAGGAATGCCAAAGAAAAATTGCATCGTTGACAACAAGGTGAAGCTTGTACTCCATGGTGCGCGAGTCATTCTGCGTTCCTTTCAATGGCAAGCTGCCTTCCCTTCGGGTGCCTGGTTGGTTTCTTCCCCGGCTCCAAACCGCGTCAAGTCGAAAAGGGGGGGGGGTCAAAAACGCACCCGGGGCTCATGATAACGGCGATTACGGGGTTAAAGATGAGGAAAGTGAATGTGTGAATTCTAATAATATGAATTGAAGGGCTAGGACGAGGCCCAGCGTGTGGTTGCGGCTCAGTAATGCTGTGAGGGATCGCGGTGGGAAGAGCCTGCAGGTAAGCGCTGCCGTTTGACTGTCTTGCCCTTATGCCGGCCAGTCACGTTTCGCGCCTGGCGCGGGTGCTGCGCTCAGCAGCTTTCGCTCACTCACTCACTCACTCGCTCACTCACTCACTCACTCACTCACTCACTCACTCACTCGCTCGCTCGCTCGCCCGCCCGCCCGCCCGCCCGCCCACCCACCCACCCACCCACCCACCCACCCACCCACTCACTCACTCACTCACTCACTCACTCAAGGTTTGCCCTAAAGTTTGCAATCCGCATATCGCCAGCGCAGCGCCAGCTCAAATGCGTGATGACGCTACGCGTCAACTATGCGCGCTTGGGGCGCAAGAAGTCAGCACTTGCGGGCAAAGTTTCTGGTTTCGTGGCCCAACTACGCGCGGGTCGCGAGAAGTATGTCTGTCCCGCGCAGTCAACTACCACTGTTTTTCCTATGCAACTGGCCATAGTGTGCTCGGAGCTTGGCTCTTGCTTTGTCTTCCATGCCGCGGCTCGACGTTTGACACGTGGTATTACATTTGGTTGTTCCTGTGAGGCTTACAGACCGATTTAATTTTTTTTGCCAGCAGTGTCTTTGCTTGATTTCGTGCCTACCAAGAATCAGTGCTGGCATTTTAAGCATTATGAGAAGGCTGAAGTTTCGTGCCTTGAAGAAATTGCAGCAGCAAAGTTGGTCAGGCGTGCGCCGTAGAATGCGAGACAGATTTTGTTTTTTTGCGGGGTGCAAAATGACTCACGCCGCATTCTTATGCGCAAACGCGTTGTTTGATTTGCGACAAGGCAAACGTGGTGGCAGGGTCAGGTGACTTGGTGGTGGAAAACCTGGGCAAAGCGCCTGTGCGGGATGTCTGACTCACACCGGCCGTGCATCTTTTCCTGCGCATGTACAACCCAGACCAAGAGCTTCACCTCGATAGCACGCTAGACTGGATGGATTTTGGCTTTCCGATGGCGTGCCGCCATGGGCTTCCCACATGTTCCTTCGCGTCACAAACTCAGGCCGGTGATTTAAGCAAACTGCCACGCAGCCGGATACAGGACCATCATGTAGCTAGATTGAACCATTGCCTTGGGTTTGCAAGCCCATGTCTGTTTGCCTCAACGAGCCTCCGAGTTGTTGTGATTCAGTTGGGTTGATTCGGCTCGAGCAGGCTATCGCAAGGAGTCCGTTGCATCTCTTTTTGTACCCTGCGTCAAACTCATTTGAACCAGGAAGGTACACGTTTCATCCATCAAGTGTTTCAAGTTGGCATCTATTTTGTGCTACGCATTTGCCAGTTTGCTTTGGATGCGTGCGATTTCACGAACGGTCTCACATGGTGCTTCTACGCAATGTTTTGCCATGCCGCTGCGGCGCCCGCGTGGCTGCAGGACTTCGTTTTGTGTAATCGACTCCTTGAAAGGATTTTGACCGCACGCCTTGCTTGCCCCCGGGAGGGAGACATGCTGGCCGTGTTTGATACCTTAGAGACAGAGGGTTCTCTTGGGAGCGTGTGGAACTCACTCCTTTCCCTAGATCAGGGTGGAGAAGCCGCACTGGTACCTGTTGCAACCTTCGGACATGCCGATGATTCAAGATCAGAATGTGAGATGCGTACATGGGAGATGTAGACTTGAATTGGCGGAAGGCAACGCTCGAAAGGTCGGCAATTTGGGTACCTTTCGCTCGCTTTTGCATGAGAGAGTCCGAACCCCACATGCGATGCTTCCACCATATTTGCACGTTAACCCGCCTGCATATGCTTTAACATTGCTAGCTCTCAACTGACTGAGTGACAACCCGAGCATGAAGTGACGCATGATGCACGCGAGAAATTCTGTGAAAATTGCTTGGTATGATGCACGCAGCTTCTCCACCCTGATCTGGTCTGATATCAATATGGCACTTGTTTGACTTTACAAAGCAAGGTTTTATGTGTCAAGCTCAATAGGGCCCTGCAGGCAATCTGATCCATCTACACGGCTGAGAATCGCACCAAGAGCCTGTGGTCGATTTTGGGGGCGGCTGAGGGTTCCCCGTGTAAGGAAACAGGTGGCGGTGTAAGGCCACTTTCTTCCAGGGACAAATGTGTGGCGCACGCACCATGAACAGTGTGCGAACCGTGACTCAAGAGTGGCTGGGGCAGCGAGTGCAGAGTTAAGGCTTGGGCATCACAAATTAAGGGGGTGCAAAGTCTCTGGGACAAATTCTAGGACTGCCAGCAACTTTCAATGTAAGTGTTTGGGGTTGGTTGCTTCTGCTGGACAACCTTGCTCCCCCGGCTGTTTCCGCTTGGACACGACTTCCGGCTGTGCGCATGATGAGCTCCTGATGCCGGGCTTTGTTTTGCTTGGCCGATCTGGGGCCAACTCCTGAGTCAAGAGCGGTCCTTTGCTCACAGTCTAGCCAGAGCTGTGGGCTGGCATTCTTGGATATTTTGTACGTTGAGCAGGGTTTCGGTGAAAAGGTGCGTTGGAGCCTTGGGTCCAAGCCGCACATGATGCACCATATCTGTACCTGAACTGTGCTGCATGTGCTGTACTTGCGCTGGAGCCACGGCGACCAAACTCTTGCAATCTCTCATATTTTGTCATTCTTCTCCCCCACAGTATCCCTGTAGCATTGCGGGGGATTATTTTAACCCCGCCTTTGTTGTCCACTGTACATTCTTTTTTGGGCTGCCTGCTTTGTCGTTTCTGGTGCATGAGTCAATGACTCCGAGGCCTTGTGGCGGTGCACAGACCGTCTTACCCGCGAACAGACTCTTGCCAGCTGCTTCCGGGTGCCACAACTTGCGCATGAAATGATGGTGTGACTCGCACGAGACGAGCTGTGCAAGGGTTGCTATGGGGATGGGGACAACTCCAGTGAACAGTCTCAGTCAGCTTGGCGGAGTGTGAGCTGCCGGAGGTAGTGACGAATTCCGGCCACAGATTGCGAGGGCTTGCTTGTGGTGCAATGCCGCATCCATGGCAGCGTGGCTTGCACCGGCGCCATGTCACCGCTTGGCTCCGGACATGGTCGCAAGAGCCTTTCTGAGGCGGCATGGGTTGCCCAGCTCTTTTAGGCCACATTGAGGGTGTCCAAGCTGCAGGTGATTTATCACCTACCTGTGCAGAAAGAGATCGCGCGATTCACACGAGGCGTGCTGTACAAACACCGAGGACTGGGAAAGCTCTACTGAATAGCCTCTGACTAGCATAGTGCACAATAAGTCAATGCCCAGCTGCCTGCTCACGAACAGCTCCAGCCCAGCCCACTGCAAGAAAGCTTTGACGATTTGTGATTGGCTATGTTGTGCAGGGGCGTCATCACATCAGAGTGCGCGCGTGAGATGAAGAAGCAGACACTGCAGTCACTCGAATCGCCCTTCCGCTGATTCGCGTTCAAAGCCGGCATGGCCACCTCGCTTCCAGCTCGTGATGGGTGCCGAGTCAGATGGGCGCCAAAGGTGGCCACGGATTGCAGCTTGTGGAGGATTTCTCCCCTGCCGACAAGGAGCGCAAGGGGCATACGGGGCGTAAGGGGCGTAAGGGGCGTAAGGGGCGTAAGGGGCGAAAGGGGCGTAAGGTTGGGTCGTGTTGCTGGTTCACGCCAGTCAAAGTGCGACGGAGATCGGGCAATATTGCAAGGGGACAGCTGACTGTGTTCCCAGCAAGCAGGTGCTGCAAACATGTTTGCTTCGGCGAGGGATTCTTCGAAGTAGTTCTGCGAAGCACTTTTGCGCGGTTCGATGGTGCCCCTGTAATTTTCCTTCCCAAAGGAGACCATGTGTGGGACTCAACACACAGGGTGGCATGTGAGCCAGGAAAGCCTGAACAATTGAAGACGAGCGACCAGTCAACTGTTGCTGGGCTGTGTTTTGCTTGGCCGATCTGGGGCCAACTCCTGAGTCAAGCTCGGTCCTTTGCTCACAGTCTAGCCAGAGCTGCGGGCTGGCATTCTTGGATATTTGTACCTGGAGCAGGGTTTCGGTGAAAAGGTGCGTTGGAGCCTTGGGTCACACTGAAAGGGTCCAAGCCGCACATGATGCACCATATCTGTGCCTGAACAGTCCATGTGCTGTACTGGGGCTGTGCCAGGGAAGCAACGGGGATGATTGGGGACTTTGTTTGTCTTGCCGGAGCTGCGGGCTGGCGTTCTTGATGTTGGTGTCTCATGCGAGTCGATGTCCCCACATCAGCCACTCTTGCTTGCATGGCTCGCACCAGGGCCATGTCAACACCGGGCAGCAGACATGGCTCGCAAGAGCCTTCCTGAAAGCGTGCGCTAGACGCATGGGTTGCCCAGCTCTTTCAGCCGACATGAAGGGGTCCGGACTGCACACGCGAGGTTTGCACCACATTTGCACGTGACGAGTGTAGCATATGTTTTGCTGGTGCTGGAGCCACTACTCGTGCATGAAATGATGGCGTGACTCACGCGAGACGTACCCTGCAAGGGACGCTCTGGAAATGCTTAAGCAGCTCCAGTGAACAGCCTGAGTCAGCTTGGCGGAGAGAGTGCGTGCTGCCGGAGGTGGTGATGAATTCCGGCCACAGACTCTGAAGGATTTGCTCATGGTGCAGTTCTGCATGGCAGCAAATGAATGATTCACAGCATGGAGTTGATGTCGGTCACGTGGGCGCATGATGCACACCTTGCTCGCAGGGGCGGAGAGACAGGCGTGATTCTAAAGGACTGACACAGATTTCACTGCTTCCAGTTTGATTTTGTTCAGGTGCCGAGGTGCCCTTTGTTTCCTCAGGAGCCTTTGCGCAAGGGTTTCGGGGAAACAGAAACGGGGGTCTTTTGTTAGTTTGCAGCCCACTCTTGCTCGCATGGCTCCGAAAGCGTGCGCAGGCAGCATGGGTTGACATGAAGGGGTCCAGACTGCACACGCGAGGCTTGCAGCATATCTGCGTGTGATCATTGCCGGACCCTCCACCGCGACAGTTCTTCTGCTGTTGCCGTTGAGCTGAGAGAGAGTCAATTTTCTGCCAGTATTCCTTGAGGCGGATCAGGGCAGACGACGGGACATTTAGAGACTCTGGCGGACGTAGTTGTCCGCGGCCTCGTGTCATCCCACGCGGAATGAAGAGTCCAGAATGAGACAGAGCAGATTGGCGTCAAGGCTCTGCCAAGGTAGTGCACCGCTTGCAAGCAAACACGGCGCAACTCAGTGCAGAGGATACGTGATGTCGGAGATGACGTTGTGAAGCATGCCGATATGAGATGAAGAAGCAGACACTGCAGTCACTCGAATCGCCCTTCCGCTGATTCGCGTTCAAAGCCGGCATGGCCACCTCGCTTCCAGCTCGTGATGGGTGCCGAGTCAGCTGGGCGCCAAAGGTGGCCACGGATTGCAGCTTGTGGAGGATTTCTCCCCTGCCGACAAGGAGCGCAAGGGGCATAAGGGGCGTAAGGGGCGTAAGGTTGGGGCGTTTTGCTGGTTCACGCCAGTCAAAGTGTGACGGAGGAGCCGACGCATGGGACCCGACACACCTGGCAGAGCCGCGAGCAAAGCCTGAATAGTTGAACATACGGGGGCGAATCCAATCACTAGATGCGTCCGCTCTTTTGATTGTTTGCACGGTTTTGGGTGGACTCCATTTCTTGGTTTCGGTAGTGACCCAAGAGAGGCTTTCCTGCCCGAGAGCACGGGCTCCGAGGATATTGATATGCTGCGCACACAGACCTTGGCTTTGCTGACTCGAGGGTAGCTGGAGCAGCGAGTGCTAAGTTAAGGCCTGGGCATTACAAACCAAGGGAGTGCAAAGTCTCTGGGCCAAATTCTAGCACCGCCAGCAACTTTCAATGTAGATGTTTGGGGTTGGTTGCTTCTGCTGGACAACCTTGCTCCACTCGCTGTTCCCTCTTGGACACGACCTCCGGCTGCGCGCATGACGAGCTGCTGATGCCGGGTTTTGTTTTGCTTGGCCGATCTGGGGCCAACTCTTGAGTCGGTCATTGCACTCACTGGATCCATCGGCCTTCGGCCTTCGGATAATGGCAGTGCGTTCACAGCCAGCATGGCCACTGGCTCGCTTCAAGCTCAGCTTGGCAACGTATTCCGGCCACAGACTCTGAAGGATTTGCTCATGGTGCAGTTCTGCATGGCAGCAAATGAATGATTCACAGCATGGAGTCGATGTCGGTCACGTGGGCGCATGATGCACACCTTGCTCGCAGGGGCGGAGAGACAGGCGTGATTCTAAAGGACTGACACAGATTTCACTGCTTCCAGTTTGATTTTGTTCAGGTGCCGAGGTGCCCTTTGTTTCCTCAGGAGCCTTTGCGCAAGGGTTTCGGGGAAACAGAAACGGGGGTCTTTTGTTAGTTTGCAGCCCACTCTTGCTCGCATGGCTCCGAAAGCGTGCGCAGGCAGCATGGGTTGCCCAGCTGTACATGCGAGGCTTGCACCACATTTGCACCTGAAGAGTTCTGCAAAAGCTTTACTGGCGTTGGTGCATTAAATGATGGCGTGATTGACACAAGGCGTGCTAGGACAAGGGACACTATGAGGATTAGGAATCTCCAGGGAACAGCCTGCCTCGTCGTGCAAATGCAGTGGCCTCATACGCAGCGGCAAGGTCTCATTGTCTCTGTGCAGCACCACGCAATGGCAAGCAACTTGCCGAGTGCCTTGGCGCAGGTGCAATCTGCGGCAGCATGCTCTGCCTGACCAGGCCCTGCCCCAAACAGTTTTGCACAGGCCATGCAAGTAGTCCGGAATTCCACTACGGTCGAGGAACGCACGCGGTGGATTTCTGAGGCAGCTCACCTTTTGTGCAGCATGCTTTTGACCTAGCGACCAGCGATCAGCTGCGCGCAGTTTGTCGCGGAAATGCATTGGTTGCGGGACCTGTCGAACACCGCTCTAGCGGCATGTGCATCTCGACGACGTGTGTGCGCTTTGCGAAGGATTCTTGGCATAGTCGACATGACTGCCAGTCTTGTTCCCAGACAAATCAAGACACCATGCGATTCTTTTCACTGCGGGAACAGTTGAAGGCTTGCCACAACCAAGCGTGCAACTGTCTTGGCTAAGATCCTTGGCCAGCCACTGCTAGCCTCCATTCATTTGTGCTGGAGCATCACCCAGCGGAAAAAGACTTTAGCGTTGCACAGTGGCCCTATCTTGGGGAATTGTGTGGTGAGACGGACATGCCCGGAAGCGTTCAATCCCAAGCGTGTTCAATCCTCGGGTTAGGGCGAAAACGTGAAATTAAATTCCAAGCTTTGCATCGCAGAACTCCGTCGTCGTACTTGTCCTCGTGGGGCGTCAATGTGAGGTCTAACTGAGTGTAGCTGTGGGATTTGTGTTTGGGGAGTTCCCCAATGGAACGGCCATCAATGCAATGTCCCACTTGGCACTGTGCACTGCGGGTTGTGAGGTCGGCTTGACAGGAACTGGCACATATCAGCGGACGGCTATTCAGATTCAGATGGCCCGGTGCACGCCGGTCCTCCCGGTGCGTCTGCCGGGGCGGTGCACATGCGCAATGATGTTTTCTTTTGCGTTGAGTTCGGGGCGAGAATCTGCTGAATGAGGTCCACGTGAATCGGACTTCGCCTTGCAGCGGCTTTGCTGGCCATTTGGCACAGGCGCTCTTTCAGGTGGCCTGGCCACACGCCGGTTGATTTTGTTTTGCGCACTTTGCGTTGGAGCCCGGAAGGCGGGACCAACATGAACATGGCCCATGTGTCGGTAGCGTAGGGAGGTCAGGCCCGCATAGAGCTCTAGCAGGTTGAATCACCACACATAGCCACATAGCGCATCGCGCAAGCGGGCGCCTCCAGAAACACGTGATGGCAGATAGCTTGCGGACTGCGACCTGCTCCATCGAAACTCAGCTCTTAAGTGCCAGACCATTGTCACAGAAGGAAATTTATGTGCCAGAAAGGTGCAGCTTGCGTGTAATGAAATTGCAATGCGCCACGGGCTTACAGTCTCTTTCGGCTTTTTTGCCAGTGCGAAACAGGTTTTCGTCCTTCTATAGCTTCCGTGTCAATCTCCGGCAGGAGGGTCACGTGGGGGCAGGTGGATTCAGATTCAAGAGCATAGTCGCATTCGGCTCCGCAGGCAGAAATTGCGGATCCAAAGTCGATATTCAACGTCTGCAACTTTGGGCGCTGCAGGTGTGGGGTCTCAGCTTGGGGTCAGCCCGGAACGCTTGCAGGCTCATTGTGGAAATTGCGTGACTTTGAAGATTGCTTAGCCTCTCACAGCATGCGGAGTCTGATTTCCTCAGCCAATGCCAACGCTGCCCGCCAATACCTTAAAGCAGGTATTTTCACCTGATCACGCTGCCGCAATTAGCCTTAGCTCAATGGACGAGTCAGACGCACAAAGAGCATAGTGAGCTTAGCGAAATGCCCACGGTTGTCATTCTGACAAAACACAAAAAGCAGCCCGGAGTGTGGACAGTACATGAGACTGAAGGCTGCTCAGCGATGAGGTCAGCCAATTGCAGGATGTGAAGTCTGATTGCCCCCAATGCCAACGCTTCTCACGCATGTCTTTTTACCTGATCACGCTGTACCCGAAATTGGTGAACCTCCCATCCACGCCAGCTCTGCCATACCTGTAGTTGAGCCTTGTACCATCGGCAGGTGGCCTGCCTCAGCGTGCCAACAGGTGATCCGAAGCCGCGAAAGACGGCTGGGAACACATCGAGGGGGGATGGCGCAGCTGTGCGATCGATAGCCGTACGTCGTGCCGGATTGTACCAACATTCTGTTGCCAAGCCTTCCTGTGTCATTTCTTTTTCAGACACATTCAGTCACCCGATTTAGCTGATGGACGTGCAGAGGATGCGCTTTGCGTTTGAGCATTTGGGGGATCATTTGGCTAGAAGTGCTAGCGGCGTGCCAAACTTGCCTGACAGTTGGCACAAGCAGCCAATCAGACGAGCAGCCCTTGCGTCCATTTGTGCGCCACTTCGGCAGCAACCAAATGGCCGGTGTACTACTGTACTCGGGCCGCCAACTCGTGCCTTATTTAGAACTGCTGTTTGCAGCATGCGGAGCATGCGGCAAGCCAAGCAACAATCACAGTGGCACGCACAGGCGCCATGTGGTGCCACGGGCCCTCTCTGAATGCTCCATAGGGCCTTTGTGCGCGTGGCTTTGACCACAAACGAGTGCGACTCAGTCAAACTGCTGGCGAAAGCTCCCTGCGTGTAGCCAACGGCGACAACATCCCCCGAAGAGCATTTGGTGACACCCTGGGAGTTGACGCCCGAGCCTTGCTGGTAGCCCACCCAGTCATACCATTGAGTTCCGACAACCAAGAATAGCGGAGTGCCAAACCTGCCTGGCTGTTGATACCGAGGCGCTTCCATCATGTGCTTAGGAAAGCAATGGTTGCGGAGGCATGCAAGCTTTGTGTTTCCTTGGGTTTGCGCACCATGGCAACCTGCAAGGTCAATGATAAGTGTATGGTCAAGTTTAGGCAGAGATCACAAGCGATGCGCCGAGCGCCCAGGGACGTTCCACCTGCAAGCTTTGTTGGAAGTATCTAGTCCGAAAAAGTTGACAAATTGAATCCGACATCTTGGCCTTGCTAGCGACCAATGTGTTGAGACTCGTAATTCTGGCGCTCGCTTCTGCGCCAACACTCGGACTCGGATTTGGTTCTCATTTCGACCTCTTCAATGTAGTACGGGTGCCGTTTCGAGTGAGACCCACCCGAGACCTTTCAGTGTTGATGTTTGAAGCGCACCATGTGACGCACAATTCTGGACCTGATTCTCTCCAGCTTGCGATCTGCGCTGCATGCCAGTAGCTGAAACGCACATTGCCACAGCAGAATGACAGTGCAAAAAACAGCAATAGTCGAGGGAGCGGATGCCAGTCTGCGAGTTGACATGCGTCCCAGGTGGCTTGTAGCACGTGCAGAGATGAGCCCAGGCATTTGAGTTACGCAGCAGTTGTAAGAGCGCACTGCGTGTGGCTGAAGCTTTCTGCGCTCAACTGAGAAGATGCACAGCTCGAGGCTGACATTTGCACACCTCTATGGGTTTCTGGTTTGCAGTTGGCTCGCTCCGGCACTCTCAGAAGTTGCCAAATCTGTTGACAGGCTGCATCATTGACATGCCAAGCACTGTTTGGCTAAACTGTCACGATGTTTAATTCAGCTTGCTTGATCGGGAAGGCTGAGAAATGAGCGCAGCCGTTTGCCAGCGGAACCGAATGTCTCCAAATCCGTTGATCTTCAGGTGTAGCGGCTGCCAGTCCAGAATCACGAGGGAACATGCAAACAGATGCCTACGGGTGGATGCCGCTCTTTTCAAGCATACAAAAGGGCATTGCTAGTGAATCCAACATGTCTTAAACATCTTTGACCCAACTCATGTGTCCTTTTGTTAAACAAACCTTTTCTCTATTTTTGCGTAGAGAGGGCTATGACAAGCCGACATCGTTGCACCAGACAATAAGTGTTTTCTGTGCACAAAAAGGAACCTCGCACACAGCTTCCGGCCCTCGATACATTGTGAAGAAGAATGAGCACGTTCGGCCTCATAGCCAGTCTTCTACGGGACAGACTTGTCTCATTGCGACCAAATCTTGTGGCAAAGTCATGGCTTGGGCCATGCTTGTGGAACAAGTTGCGCGCGACGTTGAGCTCTCCGTGGCTTCGTTTGTGCTTCGTAGATTCATTGCTGCTGTGAGTGCAAATATAGGGGTGAACCTTGCTGCTCGCGTGAGTCTGGGTCATCCCAGACAGAGCAATGGGTCAGAAGAACAGGTCTGTGTGTGAAGCAAGATTACATTTGCGTCAAATGGTTCCGAGAAAGTGGTGTGGGCCGCAAAGGGATCGAGTCAAATAGGCCGAGCAAAGGCATGCGGACCTCGTTTCATATGAACGCCAAGACAAGCAAGACCATCCGGCACTCGCATCCATGTAAAGGAGCAAGGTGTTCACGCTAGGCTGGCGTCGGCCCCTTTCGGGTGAGGCTTGAGCTCGGCAAGTTGCCTCGGCATTGCACGGCTTTGCACAAAGCGCGGTGAGCTTTCCTCGTTTCAAGTGAGCAATTGGATGCAATTTGGCGAGACTCTCCTGCCCCATGACCTCTTGCAAGCCCAGCAGGTTTCGGCCGGATCGGCGCATTGCACCCAAGGTGGTAGAGTGAGTTCCAGGTCGTGATTCCACTTGTGATGTGGGTTTTTCATCGTTCTGCCTGCATGGCGTCGCTCGATGCCGGCAGAGCACGTTTCGCCGTCCACAAGCTGCACAGCAGATTTGCCGCCTGCTGCGCGAGTTTGACTCTGCCCTGGATGAATTGCTTGCTGCCCCGAGCTCAATGCACATTTCAAGTGGATCAACAGCAAAACAAGCAAAGGGCAGGTTCGTTAGTTTGCAGCCTGCTGTGAGGTACATGTGATGGGAATTGCAGCAAATCCAAAGGCACCCGGAGGCACACCATTGTCCAGTAACTAGTGCGAATGGGTGTCAAGGACTCGCAGTGGGGCTTCCCCGACCGCAAGGGCGTGATGCTACATTGTCTCTGCAGGATTTCGCGCTGGTGTCAAGGATGCGTGCCGGCTAACAAGGGGCGTAGTGCTGAGTCTTGATGTCGCTCAGGTGCGCCAGTGAAAGTGAGCAACTGGGCAAACCCCCGATGAAAGGTGCATGTCTGCGCTGCTGTATGCTGAATCTGCTCCAAACCACGCAAGATGGAGCAAAATCCCAAAAGCGATAACCCCAAGCGTCATGCGGAAGTAGCTTGAATCAAACACTTTGGGCATCAGGGAACTTTGCGTCCGGAAGCCCAGAGTATCCGGCGCCTGGAACGATTTGGTCCTCAGCCCAAGTGCCTCCATTGGGACCTAGCCTATTTGTGGATCCGTAGCTGTGGGCAATGCCTCACGGCTTGAAGCGCTTGTGGTATGCCACCACAGGCACCTTAGAAGCAAAGGGAAACTGGGAAACTGCAGATTAAGCCGATCAAAGGCATGTGCCAACATGCAGCTCCGCGGTCAGGGGTCATCTATATGGCTGAAAGCTTGCCCGGCGTGAGCCTTGGAAGTTCCTAAAGAGGGTGAGCCCTGTGTCTCACATCAACGGAAGCACTTGCGAGTTCACAGACCTCCAGGATGCTGCGCTCGGCCACCGCCCAGCCTCGAGTACACGTCTGGCACCCTGCGCTCCCTTGCCGGCAATCCATATGGAAGAAGCATCCCGACCGCTGAGTCCCCCCCTGCGCATTCCATCCTGTCCCAGCATGTGCACTGCGTGGCCTTGCCTGCGCCACTTGGCACGTCTCTTTGAGCGCGGGAGAAAGGCAGTGCATGCAGTGCGCGCAGTGCGCGCAGTGCACGCAGTGCACGCAGTGCACGCAGTGCACGCAGTGCACGCAGTGCACGCAGTGCATGCGAAGAAGCTGCGCTCACGCCGGGCGTGGGAGACGTGAGACATGCAAGCTGTACGCGAGGCCGAGAACCCACACCTTGGCTGAGCTTGGTGTCTCAATGGCAAGTTGGAAGCGGGCTGCGGCGGCCAAGAAGTTCGCAAGCCGTGCTGTTTCTAAGGTAAGCGGGGGCATGTTCTCCATGCTCGCTAAGGCCTACGCGGCAGACGAATGGGACAGTGCATGATCAGCAACGCAAGTGCAAAGACGGTGGGCGCATTGAGCCAACAGCGCACCATCAAACTTGATGCACTTGCTATTGCACAACGATTCTGGGTGCTTGCTGACAGGCTTGTCGTATTACATCTGTGATGAGTGCTGGTGTTTCCTTCAAATTCTATGCGCCCGCAGGAGCAAGCCCTCTATTGAAACCGTCTTGAAGCATTGCACAGGCGGAGCGTGTATCCCGGATGATTTGCACCTCTTGCAGCAAAGCCAGCCTCATGCCCCAATCAAGAGCCTTGATTTGCATCGGCTTTCTCGGCCATGTGCCCCTCACGATGCAGTCGATCCGGAAACGGATCTCACACGCAGCTTTTCGCTTTGCTTCAGTGGCTTTTGACTTTCGGTATGTTCAACTTTGCCTAGCTGTTGTGCGCGGAAGGCGCCAAGTGTGGTTCTCCTGACAGAGCTGGCTTGTGCGCATTGCTTTCAACTGTCATTGGCCGGGCTTCCGCTGCGTGCCAAGCCTTTGGTTATCTGTGGAAGTGGCGTGTCGCCTTGTAATATGCCTGCAGGCTGTGCACTAGCTAAGCAATGCCAGCGAAATTGCTTCTCCGCTACAGCAACCGAAGTGCAAAATGACGCGCCCCATATTTTCTTGACACAATCCGGACATGGGACGCTGCACATTTGCAGGTTTGCTTTGCCCAGCCAACTGGCAGCGCCACGCTTCCTGAGATGCTTGACGTCCGGGTTTCAGGCCTGTCGCCTTCCCGTGCAAAACGGGTCGCCATCTGCATTCTGCCTGACCTGAAGAGACCCTGCCGTACAAGCGCTGCATCAGCACCTGGTTTTGGGAGCTGTTGATAGAGTTGTAAGTTGCCCGGCACGGTGATGATGCAATACATTCGGCTGACAGTGAAACTGCCGCTCCAATACAATCTGAAATGGCATTGGCTTTCTGGTTCTTGCCACCAGCAACTAGCCTGTGTTTCCTTGCATTGCCAATGTGGCTGCATCAAAAAGAAGCGGAGAGACCGCGAGTGGCATGGTGCGGAGACATCGTTGCAGCGAATTGCGTGCAAGGAGAGAGTGTATTGATCGGACTTGTTTGTAGGGGTTTGCCATGGGTTGAAGACGTGGCGATGAAATGACGGAGCATGACTATCATGAAAGCGGGGGTAAGATGTTGTGAATGGTCGATCTGCAGTGCATTGGCCCAAAGCATCCCTTGTTGCGCACGCCAACATGAAGGCGGTTCTGCTCCTTTTGGCCTTGGCCAATGCAAAGGAGCTCACCAAGGATAATTGGGACGAGGCAGTCAGCGGCAAGACTGTCTTCGTGAAGTTCCTGGCTGCTTGGAGAAGAACGCAGAATACATGTCATGTGCGGTTCAGTGGTGTCTGTGCCTGCGAGTGTGCGCAGCTTGTTGAGTGGGCTGTATCATTGTTGAGATTTGAGGCTCCTTGGTGAGGACACTGCAAGAAGATGAAGCCTGACACTTGGACATAACTGCATCGAGGCTTGATGCTTTCCAGGGCCTTTCTTTGGGTCCATAGCGACATGTCTGCAAGGATTGGGACAAGCTGATGAAGGAGTATGCGTCGTCCTCCTCTATCCTCATCGCAGATGTTGACTGCACAGCCGGTGGCAAGAGCAAGTGCGAGGAGGTCGGCATCAAAGGCTATCCGACCATCAAGTATGGCGACCCAGACGACCTCCAGGACTACAGTGGTGGCCGCTCGTTTGAGGACTTGCAGAAGTTTGCGAAGGGCCTTGGACCAATGTGCAGTCCAGCTAACCGAGACCTTTGCAGCGACGAGAAGAAGAAGCAGCTTGACGAATACATGACTCTTGACGCATCCAAGCGCGAGAGCATGATCAAGGAGAAGGAGTCTCAGATCGAGAAGTTGGAGTCCGACTTCAAGACCTTTGTAGATGGCCTGCAGAAGCAGTACCAGGAGGGCAGCGACAAGAAGGACAAGGACGTGGAGGCAATCAAGTCTTCTGGCCTTGGCCTGCTAAAGGCGGTGCATTCTTATGCCAAGAAGCAGAAGGGCGAGCTTTAGTAAATTTAGAGATTAGAAGTTTGCGCGTGCGACATGTCGAAGTGTCGAACTGCCGACATGCTCGCTGTTGATTGGTTGGCGCTTGAATTCATGAGTTCTGCGATTGAGGCTCGGCGAGTGTTCCAGCGGAATGCCGGTCTCTGTTTTCAAGCGTTTCACCAATGGGGCTAGGGCTTCGACCGTTCGGCCAGCGCAAGCTTTGACCGCTGCATAAGGCACAGGGCTTGGGCTGTGGTTCGCGTTGTGTCACGTGAGAGATGCATGAGCAAGCAAAGCCATGTGTTGAAAGCATGGCAAGGCCACGTCAATGCTCGAGCAGAATCAATACCCTCACAGAAGCAACGACGCAGAAGCAGAAAAGATGCATACTCCTAGCAAGTAGGGAATTATACAGCACTCCTCTTGTGCACACACACTTGAGCGTGCCTTTGTCCTGTGAAGCAAGACAGGCTCCAGTTTGCCTCGCTGAGCCGGATGGCCCGCCAGGCGTCAAACACATATTGCAAATGGCTGCACTGGCTGCAAAGTTGGCAACCGTTTGCGAGATTCAAGCTTTGATGCTCTGATGCATGTGGCGAACTTGTCAGGTCAACGGCCCAGTGAATGCGCACCTTGCGCAGGGCGGAGGCAACGTGGCTTCATGGCAAGAGTGCAAAGCAGTCGCCTTCCAGGATATCGGAGAGCCACATATGTACAAAGCCAGCCAGTCTTAGCCAGTGCCGACCTGTTTTGTCATGCATCCGGCTGCGTCAGTCTGCCGAAACTGATCCAAGTTGACAGGGCATTCGGGCATTCCCTGTTGCCAGGTGGGCCCGGTCCCTGTCTCCAGGACCCAGTCCTTTTGCTCATGGACTGAGGTCTTTCGCTTTTGCGTTCTTTCGGTCTTTCGGCATGGCGTGTTCCTGGCTCTTAGGACATCTCCGGCGATACCGGTCCACCAAGGCGGGTGTTGCGAGCGCCTCTTCGACGAGCGATGCATCCAATGCATCCAATGCATCCAATGCATCCAGGTCCGTGGATGCCTTCTGAAAGCCCAGCCGACAAGCAAACGCCACCAGTCCGCCAAGTCTTTCACTCGGGCCCTCATTGGACTGGATCGATTCGTTGAACTGGATTTGCGCAGGTCGGTGCTGGAGCGCTGTTGGCTAGGGGGTGCCGTTCCAATGTAGCAGATTGGACTGACGGGACATTGGAAGTTATGCCGGAGGCTTTGCAGACAAAGCACTGGAGAGAACCTCCACAACTACTTCGATTGTGGAAGGAGGCAGTGTGTTTGAATGCCTGGGCTGACTGTGTTCTGCTGAGTAGGCGCAAGATTGAGCAGAAAGTCGAGCCCCAGAGGCCGCGAAGTCCAAAGCGATTGATTGCGCCCACACCTCGGGACCTTGACCAACTTGACCTCGATCCTGCAAGTCCATTGTGTCGAGGTCACCTCGTCCGTCTTTGCAGGCTCTGGTGGTGCATTTTGAGGGCCAATGATGGGCATGAAGCTCCCTCAGGAGGCCAGTGACGCGGTGGATTTGCAAGCGTCTTCGCCGCGGGGCAAAGTGGAGGCTATCAGAAGTGCCATTTCAAATGAATCCACAGTAAGTGAAAGTTTAAGAGGTGTGGGCACATCCTGGGAAGACGGTGAAGCACTACGATATCCGGAGGCATCATTTGCATCAGCAGTTGCACCACGGGCCCGAAGCCTAAAAAGCCTAAAAAGCCTAAAAAGCCGAAAACACCCCAAAAAGCCCTTATGCGCTCGACATGCGCTCCGATTGCCCTGAGGCCAAACCCAATGGAGCTGCCTGCGGAGTTCAGATCACATCGGAGGCGAGACACCCATTTGGCCATTTGCTCTTCGCTTCGCCAGTTGCCACAGGATGGTCTACGATGCAGAGGCCATGCCGGCCCATCTTTTGCAGTACAGCTCTTTTCTTTATCCGCAGTGTGTTGCTTCTCAGACACAAATTGGTCAGGCCACGCAGAGGCCATGAAATGCTGGAGTTTGGGCGAGCGAGCAATCAAATCTTATTGAGACTTGAGCGGTTGACCAGCGATTGGTTCCATCTCGGATGGTGCTATGACGCTGCGGCAAATGAGGGCAATGCCTATTTGAGGCCCTGACTCCAACAGGTCCTCAACACGGCCTTTGTCCAGTGACGCTGCGCACCGCAGAAGCACCGGGGTGGGGCGGATGGCTCGGCGAAGTTTGGCACGTGTGGCATGTGGGAACGTGGCGCAGACTTTGTGTGCATTATGCTGTCCAACTCGACCCAGGTCCTGCCTGGACATGAGCCTCAGTGATGGTGAGGCGGGCGATTCGGCTTCAGCTCCAATGTGAGTTGCGTGAGGGGCGTACGGCCGAGGCCCAAGATCAAGTACGCACACGCCTGCGTTCTGGACGGAGCACTGGAGTTCGTGGAATGCAGCAGGCTGGGGCGGCTTTTCCACTGGCGCAAAGTGGTGCTAGCGAGGCCAGACCCGAGACGCTGGACGAAAACCCGTCTGGCGAGGCTGGGGAAGCTGTTCCTTCAAGGATGCATGTAGCAACCAATGTATCCACTAAGCCGGTGCAATATTGTGTCAATGCTTCTCACATTGGTTGGTTGTAGTGACAGAAGTGCCTTGCTAGTGATCCTGGAAAAAGCCTGCATTGAGACGCGTGCCATGCCACAGAAATGCGCCTGCAGGTTACACTGGCACTGGAGACAAAGTTGCCTTGACAGGAGTCTGCTGATGGTTTTCCATCAGAGAGGCGCTCAAAGCGGCTGGAGTCCGAGTGTCCAAAGAGCAAACCGTCAAGAACTGCAATAAGGTTGCACGAAAGAAGTCTAAGCCGTCTCATTCTGACCCAAGGCGCATATCTCCCCCAGGGGCGAGCGCGAACACAACGCTGGCTACGGGGCTGACAAACGCGCCGGCAGAAGAGTGCATGGAGGCTGGTGGCCTTTCAGTATGGAATGAGACACAAGAGGAGTGGATTCCAGAAACAGAGAAAGCATTTCAAACATTTGCTCTTTCTGAAAGTCGAATGACATGAATTCTGAACCATTCAAAAGCAGTCTTGAAGCGCAGGAATTGGATCTTGCATCCGGGCGAGTCTGGGATTGTTTTCCGATTGGGAGGCTGCTTGTGGCATGACCAAGCGCGGCAAGCAAAGCGAAGGATCTAAGGACAGATAGAAACAGATAGAAACAGATAGGAAGAGATAGGAAGAGATGTGTACGCGTCGGATACGCAGGAGTATCGCCGCGGCGGCCCTGGGCCTTGGGACCCGCTTCCCACTGGCGCCTCGAAGAAGGACGGCTGGGGCAGGCGGGGCCTAGCAAGTCGCGATGAGTCAGGCAATGAGTCGAATGAATCTGAAGGTTAAGTCCGCGCCAGCCACCTCCTCACACGCCTCGGGTGCCATTTGGCACGCAAGGCAATGCTGGGCAAACCGCCGCTTGACACAAGGGTTGAGTGCGCACGCGAGGGTGGAGTGTGCAGACGGAGTGCGGTGAAGTCTGAGGTGAAGCGCTTTTACTCGGCCCCGCCGCTGCCGTATGGATCAGAAGCTGACGTGCCTGAGCCGCAGCTTGGCTCACTGGAGTTGGATGGAACCGGAGATCGTCACAGCGGAGTGTCGGAAAGAGCTGAGCTCAGGAGCGTGCCTCCTCAGTCTGGCATCCCGCTTGGCTTGACCGTACCGAGTCCATGGCTCAACTGTCCGACTGTCCGACAATCCGACCCGACCATGGCATCTCCGAGGTGCCAGGGACAATCCTTTTCCAGAGGTGCCCCAAGTGCCGACAGGGACGCTTCACCGCGTCGCTGCCAGGTCGAGTCGATGTCACCTAGGAGCACGGGCGGTTCTGTTTTTTGCTTGGGAATTTGCCGATGTGAGGAGAGAGGGCAAGGCCAAGGCCTGCCACGAGACTATATAGAGATTTGAGAGATATTTGAGATATTTGAGCAAGATGTCGCTGTAGGATCCCTCTCCCGTAGGCACTCTCAAAGCCGCGATGCATCTCAGCAGAGCGCATTGGAAAGTCTCTTATGTGACCTGGCTGCAGCCGGCTGCCAACTGACCTGGCATGTCCTTCACTGCTCCCAGAAACGGGCCAAGGTCTTCTGAGTTTGTGGCCAGGCGGAATTCTGCACCACATCAAGTGTTGTCTCAGCGTGTGACCATGTGCCAGGCAACGTCAGTCAAGCCGCTTGAGAGGCATTGCAAGTTGCACTTGCAAAGATTCGTAAGCCGCAAGTGCATGAATCTGATGACAGGCGGTGCTTCTCGTTTGCCTGGCACCAAGTGAGTTGCGCCATGCGGCTTTGCTTCCAAAGTCTCCCCCGTTTTTCAGCCAGCTGGTCAAGTGGACAGGTGCTCGGGTGGCAATCTGGCGCCCTGCTTGAATCGGCCACATGAGAGGACGGAATTGGAAGTTGCCTGCCACTCGATTCGGGTTCTTTCGGTTCTGGAGCCGGGCTAGGCGGCTAGTTGCTCCTCTCAGGATCTCTGGGGTCAAAGCCGTGGGTGCAGGCCGTTGAATTCAGTGGAGACTTCCATGCAGCTAGACGCAGCTAGACGCAGGTCAAGCGAAGGCAGACATCTCGGCCCCCAGTGCACGCTTGGACGAGGCACTGGTACTGTCAGACGTGTGAGACGTGTGAGACGTGTGAGACTCCACGAGGCATACAACAAGTGCTTGCAGTCCCTCCACGCTGAGATTGAGCAGCTGCAGTCGCGGTCCGCAGCTCCCCTCCGAGAGAGCCATCAGCCTGGAATTGTGGAGGTCCATGCGTCTTGAAAGAGAAGTACAGAAGACCAAGAATCAGCTCCTTGTCATAAAGATGGTTGCCGATGATCGAGTCCATGCACAGCTCGGGTCACCTGCCCCGAGGAACGGAGTGTTGAAATGTCAACCAAACACAACTCCTCAGGCCGGACCCGCTCTTTGAGTCTAGTCAGGTCGAGCCACTGTCCTTGTCCAGGCCCAGCCCGGTATGACACCAGCGTAGAATTCGGCGTGGGCGCATTCCGAGCTCGCGACCAGGCTCGTCAGCCTTTCCAAGGCTTCTTCGCCAACGTTCCCTTCGCGACTAAGTTCGCGCAAAAGGCAGCGTGTGGTGTATGGTGCATACCATTTGCCGGGTGCCTTCAAACCGATTGCAAGCATGATCTGGGTGTTTCACTGGGGCTTCAAGCTCTTTGAGCGAATGAAAAGCAATGCCGTTCCGAGACTCACATGAAGCAGCACTGGATGGCACCTGATTTGCAGCAAGGCTTCAAAGCTGACAGTTTCCTACCGATGCTTGGTTCCCACTTGCCAGTTTCCGATTCACGGTGAGATTGCCAGCGTGCGCCCTCGCACCCGTTCCATCCGTTCCATTGGCGACTCGCTCGCCGTGCCATGGACGCGTCCATCGAGGGTCTGGTGAAGGCCCTGGGCGGCGGCGTCGGGGCTGTACCGCCGCCCTGCTTAGCGAGTGCAAGTGTTCAATTTTGAAAAGCGTTGCCAGCTTCATGCCTTAGTTACTTTAGCCGCCAGTTGTTCTCCACGACCGTGCTTTACCCGTTGGAGGCCGGGGAGCGCCGAACGCCTTGCGTGTTTCCGGAATCGGTTTCTGGGGTACTCACAGTGCCACTTCGGCATTGGTTGCTTCTTTGCAGTCTTGGCGGGTGCGTGTGTGCGTACATATATATATATATATACATATATATATATATATGGTGACCCCCCCCCAGGGCCTACCTTTCCTCTCTTCCAGTTGAAGGTGTCAAGTCTACTCCGTGTGCCTCGTTCTTGCAGATGCCTGCAAACACTGTAAAATACAGATTCATTGTTGCTGTTTTACCTTCTATATGACAGCAAATGTTTGCGTTGTTTCAGCTTGAAATGCAACAAAGCGAAAACGGAATCCGTTTTCAGATTCGAGTCTGGCTTTGTTTGAAAACACTGGTGTTTACAGTGGTTTTGAGTACACCAGGGAAACACATTGAAAACTTGATGTTTTTTGCCGCTTTGAGCTCTGCAACCTGCACAGACCCAAAGGCACAAAATCTTCTGAAAATGAAAGCTCGAAGACCTGCGCGCGCTAAACAAATCTCCAGACCAATTTTGGGTGTTTGGGGGCATTTGCCCATTATTTGGTTAGCCACATTTAATCTAAATCATACCAGGGAATGAGTTGCTATTAGAGTTTGTTTGCAAAGGCCCGGTGGTTTCTTTCAAGATTAAGCCCTATTCCAACTCAAGTCATATTTGGGAAGGGATTCTTGGTTAATATCTTATGTTCACAGGCCAATGTAATTCTGTTTGCATTAAAGTATATTCAAACTTTACTGAAATATGTTTTTTTCATGTGGAAAGGTATTCTTATTCAATTTCTGCTTAAACATAGACGTTATGCTGAATTTTCAATTGTGGTGAACGATGTCCTTACTAAATTCTATTCAGTATTCGAATTTAATTCGGAGCAAAATCTTATGTGGAAAGGAATCTAATATTGGACATGCTGGAGGACTCCAGGCTCCAAATTATGAGGCTTGGAGAATCCAACATTAGACATGTCGATGATTCTGATCTCCAGATTCTAGGTTTCAGGTGTTTCAAAATGGACATGTCAAGGGATTCGAGGTCCAACAACATGCTGAAAAACGCAGTGTTTTGCAGAAATTGCAGCGGTTGTGTTCCCTTGGACCGAAGATTGTTTTTTCCCAAGCAACACTTTTTCCCCATAAGCGTACATAAGGTTTGTAAACTTGCAGGACAGTTTATAAACCTTCTTGAGTGCTTGGCGTTTTCCTGTAACAAGGCAGCACCTGGGAAGTTTGCATTCGGTGCGGGGCGGGACCCCCCTGTCCCAGACTTCTTAGCCTCCCCCCAGGTGCCCAGGTGTTGCCTTGTTGCAGGGAAACCGTCAAACCCTTGACATAGTTTATGAACTTTCTTGAAAGGTTATAAACTCTTCGCTGTTGTTGCTCGGCAGACTTGTCACCCACACAAAATCTGCAAGAACAGCGCACTTCCTGCATACATGTGCTCACAGCCCCTGTCTTTAAAATAAAAAAGGATTTTGTACATTTTGAAGTGGAAAGGTAGGCTCTGCGAGGGGTAGGGGAGGGAGCATATATGTATATACACACATATCTATATATATATTATATGTATATAGTCCAACCCAAAAAACCGACCTTTTCCACAATGCACTGTGCATTTCCAGTGTTTTCACTAAAGCAAGGTCTCCTCGAGTATGTCATTATGCATTTTTGCAATTCCTTTTGCACATGGATGGGATCTTGTCAGTTTGCAAAATGATGCATTCAATGTTGCAGGTCTGAATGTTGCGTTGGTATAGGATGTTGAGAACATACGGGGTTCATGATTTGGTAAATGTCTTTTGGCGTTGCAGGTTTGTCAGTTCGAGGTTGAAACATGTTACACGACCTGTCAGACAAAATGTTGCGCAACATGTTGGGCGCAGAGACATAGATGCAGACACAGCATTACACAGAAGATTGAAACAATACACAGATAGATACAGATGGACACAGACAGACCCTGACACATAGATGCCAGAAATAGACACCTATGTTTGCAGGTCACAAAGACCAAAGTGGCAAGCTCGGACTTACACAGCTTTCAGACCTCTGCAGAATTCGCATTCGAGCCCTTGTGTCTAGGTCCAGGCTTTTGCGGGAAACGCCAGCACAGATGAAGAAGATGACCTGCGGAAGCGTCAGGCTGCCTTGTTTACATGAGTCTGGAGAAAGCTTGAGCCGGAGGCCATGGCCAACACTTTCTCGGCTTTGGCGTTCACTTGGAGAAAGGATGGGCCGAAGTCGTTGCTGGCTCCTTGGGCACCTGGCTGGGGAAGCACCTGTGTGGACCAGTTTGTGTTCAACTTCGTGTATTATTACTTTTACGAATTCTTCATCGGTGTCTACAAGCGGGTGGCGGGCCGCATCGGCTACCGCGCCAACATGGTCCTGGCGACTGCTGCAGGCGCCGTGATGCAACTCACCACCCTGCCGCTTCAAAACCACTCCACGCGTATGCAGACGCAGAAGGATGCGCGCGGCAACTGGGCCACGGCCGTGGCAATGTACCGAGAGGAGGGGCTGGAGGCCTTCTACAAAGGTCTGCTGCCCTGCCTCCTGCTGTCTGTGAACGCCTCCATCCAGGACACCATCTATGACGGCATCAAGGAGGCCTGGCTCCGGCGCCGCAACCGGCAAGCCGCGCAAGCCGCGCAAGCCGCGCAAGCCGCGCAAGCCGCGCAAGCCGCGCAAGCCGCGCAAGCCGCGCAAGCTCTCAGGAAGGTACAAGTGGGGCTTGCTGCTGGCCAGGCCTTTTGGCTTGGGCTGGGCAGCAAGCTGATTGCATCCACCCTTTGCTATCCGCTCACGAGGATCAAGCAGATGTGCCAAGCGCAGACTAAGCGCTCGAAGAACCGAGAGCCACAATCCAGACCTCTTAGCATGTTTGAGATGGGGCTCAAAGTCTGGAAGGAGGATGGGTGGAGAGGGTTCATCTATGGGATCGAAGGTCAAGTCTGCAATGCATCGGTGAAGGCTGCTCTCAATCGAATGGTCAAAGAGCGAATCCAGCTCCTGATCTTCGCTTTGCTATTTCCACAACGTCTCCGGCAGATGCGGGCGACTGCTCTTGCACAAGCTCAGCCAAAAGTGTAAAAAACTGGTCCTTGAGCAAATCTTGCCATGCACCTTGCATCATTGTGTTGGGCAATTGGATCTTGTTTGGAGCTGCGCAGCCTTTGTGACCTCGCGTTTACCCTGGTTTTGTGGCTTAGCTGGGCATGCGGCCGACTTGCCAGAGACATTCAAGACAACGTGCGTGAGAAAGTCAGCGGCAAGACAGACAAGCAGCTGACACCCAAGGCAAGCTGAACCCCTCCCCCCCTGACTTCGCATCCGACCTTCTGTTCCCCGTGTCACGACACTGCCAGAAATGGCTCCAAAAAAGGCACAGCAGGCAGTGCACAAAAGAGAGGGAGAGAGAGAGAGAGACAGAGAGAGATAGAGGGAACAATGAGTCAATTCGTGATGTGAGTGGAAGAAACAAATGGTTCCAACTTTTCTGGCGTGCTAGGCCAAGAAGGTCCCGAAGAAGGCTTGCACATGTTGCTCAATCGGCTTTTGAGAGAGCTTGTTGGATCAGGTAGCGAAGCGGCCCGAGGACGGTCAGAGTTTTTGAATTCCTCGTAGCCACTGTCGATAGCGACGGTCTGCCATGTACAATCCAATAGGGACAGTAACTGCGTCAAACAGGGTGCAACGCAAGCCTGGAGAGAGCAGAGCAAAGCGCTACAAAACACCATCAGACGGCATTCGTCAACTTAGAATCACGGCCCGACACTTCAAGCGCAGAGCAAAACTGGGAGTGTCGGGGCACTGAATGGAGCCGTACCCACAGAAAAGTTTCGTAAACTGGCTCAAAAGCTTGGAGAAGTGCGCCGTAACACAACAGGAGAAGTTGCAATTGCAACCACATCAATCTTGCAATTGCCGCGCAGACCTAACGTCAGCACAGGCCAACGCAACTTCGCGAATCAAAAAGCCGTGAGCGGCAAAACGGCGAGACAAGCCCGAGGGCGGTCAGAGTGGGTCACTGCTTGCGCGCACAAAGCGCAAGCGCACTGAGGAGTCCACAGAAAGCCCGCGCGCACCTCGGGATTCTCACATGCTGACGCTTCAGACTGTGAGTGACATCTTAGTGCAAGGCGCCGTGTGGCAGCCCGCCGAGAATCTCAGGAGCCTTGAAGCCAAGAGCTCAATGAGGAGCTCAGTGACGGCTGATTGCAGGAGTCTCCTCAAGTCAGCCGGACCGCCCAGAGGTTGGAAGGTCCGCGCTTTGTGCGCTGACAGAGGCACTCCCAGCCCGTCGCACGCCGTGGTGAAGGCGTCGCCTGCGAGGCCCGTGGGCAAGTGGAAAGTGGCAAAGTGGCAAAGTGGCATCGACCGAATTCGGAATGGATCGGAAAGTCGGAATCCCCGGAGGCTCCGAGTGCAGTTCCGGCCTGACGCCGCCAGGGTCTGAGATGCAGCCTGAGCCGCCGAGCGCACGCGCATTGCCAGGGAGCGAGCAGCCTGGAGCAAGGTGCGGAGACCTGGCGGCAATTTGCATAACGCCATGCCCAGGCCTGGTGCGCTTGCGGCGCAACAGCCGGCTTTGTCGCGCACCCTGAGCCTAGTGGCCTGATGCCTGAGTATGCCTGAGCCTGGCCTGAGGTGATGTCAACATCCTGTCTGGCTTTGGGAGCATTCCGGCGCATCGAGCGGTTCGCCGCCGAGTGTTTGCTGTTTGCTTGTAGCGGCCGGGTGAATGAGCTGAAATGTCACACTTGCCTGTATCAATCTGTATCAAGCACCTTTTTGAAGCACATGGGGATGCTTTCACTCACTTGGGACGCTGAGAAAGGCAACGCAAGACAGTCACAATCCCATTCTTCACTGCTCACCCACACTTCACTGCCGATGCACACCCTGTGTGACAGTCAGTGAAAGCTTGAGTAAGCTTGCTTCGTTTGCACAGTGTAAAGATTCTGGATAATTGACTCTGCCTGTCATTCTGAAGCAGCCAAGCGGCACATTCGCAATGGTAGAAGGAGATGGCTGCCACAGAATTGCGGCACAGCACAGGAAGCAGCTGGTGGGGAGAAGGATGACAGCAAGGTCGCCGAACGGGCGCTTCAAGTCAGGGGCACAAGCCATCGTGAAGTGTGGCGGAGTTCTTCTGAAGATCGAGGTCCATGGGAAGAACATGTTCTACTTCTTTGGGTCGAAAGCAGGCGGCATGATTGTCGTCCATGTCCACTTTGGGATGGCTGGTGCCTTTGCTGTCTACAAAGGTGAGGAGCCGGAGATATCAAAAAATGTGCGTTTACGGCTTGCGACGGTGGACAGTGGCGCGCAGCTGGTGGCGCACTTGTCTGCCATGATCGTGAAACATGGCGTCTTGGACATGCAAAGTCAAGACAGGGCAGAAAAGACAGGCAAGATGTAAGTAGACGTGAAAGACACGAAAGACAGGAAAGACATTAACAGAGGTGAGGCCCCCAGACTCGACATGCGCTCCCAGGCAAGCCGGCGATGTACACCAGCCTGACCGCGAAGCTTGGGGCAGACCCACTGCGTGAAGATGCGGATCCTGAGCAGGTGGTGGCAGCTTTTGGGTGCAACAAGCCGGTGGGCACTGTTCTGGTGGACCAATCCGTGTGCGCGGGTGTGGGGAACATCTATCGCACAGAGATCCTCTATGAGGCGAGAATCCATCCTAAGCAGCCGGCCAACACCTTGACCCTGGCTGAGATCCTGAAGCTGTGGAATGTAGCGGTGAAGCAGATGCAGGCCGGCTTCACGACAGGATCCATTTGGGGCACGAAGCGCAATGCCTTCTGCTACGGCAAGAGAACTTCATCCTGCGGGGGCAAGGTGAAGCAGTTCAACTTGGGTGGCCGGGCTGTTTATGCCTGCAGCAAGCGCCAGCAGCTGGATTCCAAGAAAGCAGCAGCCACGAAGCTTCGGCGCCCTGGAACTTCTCACTTGGACAGCTTTGTCGCAGCTGTGAAGGCCTGAGCCCAAAATAGCCAACATAATCCGGTGGATTCTCTTTCAAGCATAGATGGATGTGTTTGACACAGGCACATCCAAATGTTTCAAGCATGCTTTCTGCACATGCACCTTCTTTTCATCTCAACTTTGCCTTTGATACATTCGGAATCTGATTCGCTCTCTCCTCTCTTCCCTCCTTCGTTCATTGAATCGTTTCGGATTTCGGACTGTAATTTCAATCGGACTTGTGCAAATTTTCAGCCGATTCGATTCGCTTCGATTCGCTTCGATTCGCTTCGATTCGATTCGAGGCCGAGGCCAAGAAGCGCCGCACGGGCGAAGGCCTCGGAGTGCAGCACGTGGCCCTCAAAGACGACGCCACGAGGCTCCGGCCCGCCGCGTTTCCCGCGTTTCCCGCGTTTCCCGGGTTTCCCGGGTTTCGGGTCCCGGGTTTCGTTCCATGGTTTCGCTCTTTCGACGACTGTCTGGACTGTCTCGACTCCAGTCTTACTTTTCACGTTCCGAAGGCGCTTCTTTTCAAATAATTTATGAGGCGTTCGACTCACCGGGATTGCATTCAGGACTGAGGTGTCTCTTCTTCTCCCTCTTGGAGTCTCAGCTTGTGTTAGCGCAATTAATGAACGCTTCCAGCCCAGGCATGGGGTGGAAATCCTGGCCTTAAGAGGCCAAGAGGCATCCTTGAAGTGGCGTGAGCTGTCCGATACTCCTACGCCTCCACTTGTATTTGGTCAGGGTCACGTGCTCTGTTCATGCTTTGCCGCAACCATCAAGTAAAGTACATACAGAGCACAGCAATGGCCCGATTGAATGCTGCATCATATGCCTTAAGCTTAGTCGTGGCAAGCTGTTCTCCTGCCTCCCATGTAGAAGTGGCGTGGTGAGAGCGTCTATGGACTTTCGTAGAAACGAGCGGTCCGCCGTCGCAAGCTTGCTTGTCCGAGACCGTGGTTGCCCTTGGAAGCTGGCAAATAGGATGACTCAGACCGAATCTCACCTGTTAATGTTGGGTGAGAATAAGAAGGGAGATGAAAGCAAAATATGAAGAACGGGCTGGGAAAAGTAACTAGAAAGCCAGCCCATCTTTCTCTTCCCTTGCCTACCTTTTCGCACGGCAAGGACGAAGAAAAAGAAAGGGAAGAGAGGAGAAAGGGACAGATGGATGACATTCCTTCTCTCGTCATCCTGTTCCCTTTCCATCTCTTTATCTCTTCTCGCATATCTTCACCCTTTCTAGAATGAGCAGCTAAACAAGGTTGGTTGGGCAGGGGGCTGTTTAGTCTTGAACTTTCCACCCCTGGTGCGCCCGCAGGCAAGCAGCTCAAAATCTGGTAGGCCTTACACCTTCCTATCCCTTCCTCTTTCCTTCATCCTATCTCACTCCCTTCCGTAGGACAAGGAGCCAGAGAGAGGAAGGAAAAGAGACGGGAAAGAAGAAAGGGAGAGATGGATGGATGAGAGCAGACATTTCTTTCTCCAGCTCTTTCAATCTCTGTCTCTCGCTAATTCCCTTTCACTGGTCCAAATTGGACGGATAGAGCTTAGGGATTCGGAAACAAGAATTAAGGGAAATGGTGACTATATGAGATTCCTTTTCGTCGCCCACCATACTCTTATTCCTTTGTCCCAGCCCGGAGAAATAGGGCTGGAATAGACAGATGAGGGCGACCAATAGAAATATCTTACTGTCGCCTTATCCCATTCATCGCGGGCAAATGATAAATCTCTTGGATGCCCGCGGCCTATTCGTTTCGCGAGCGAAGAGGCGGGAAAGCCATGACCAGGGGATGAACGAAGCTAGTCCCCTTCCTTTCGTATCCGTTCCTTTCCTCCTTCCCTGCCAAGAAACGCAGAGGGGAGGATAAGAGAAGGATATAGAAAAAGAACGGACATGGCACGCGAACTGTAATAAAGTAGCTATGGGGAGACGAGTGAAAGCGAGTCGTGTCATTCCTCTTCTCACTCTCTGCACCTTCACTGAGAGAACTGTCAGCACCCTACGGCATGCTTGAAGAAGGAGAAACACCATTTCTCCATTTCTCGATTCATCCGCTCTAACGGAGCTCAACTGTGCGAGCGCGGCTATGCGGTACAAGTGAAACACCCTACTGCCAGAGCCGATCCAGCGGACCGACCCGCTGAACCGGAACCGACATGTGCGGCACCAGTGCTGCCGGGGGAAGGCTGCGCATCCCACGAGACCCCCTGCGCACTGCAGCTCCGGGCAAATTTGCCCGCATCCAATTGTCCACCGTCTGAAAGCGAACTTCCGACCAGCACACTGCGAAGCAATGAGACCACGGGCATACGACCAGGCTCCGTGGTCTGACGTGCCCGGTGTGATACACAACACCCAAAGATTTCCACACGGCGACAAGCATGCGCCTGAACCAACGAGATCTCTGAAGGACACTGTACTGCGGGAGAGCACCATTCGGCGCGAGAGTAGGTTCGGACCACTTTCCAGTTGAGGGGCAGTGGACTGGGCCTTGCAGGCCGGTAGCCATCTGGAAGTCAACTAGGAGTTGGACTGGTGTGACCCAACACAAATCACCACTGGTAACGGCGGCTTGCCACCAGCTGTAGGCAGCATCAACAAGAATAGCGCCAAAGCGCGCCCGAACGTTGTGCAGGCGTGCAGCCTGCAAAATCGGTATGTGCGGAGGCACTGGACTGAGCTGCACGACAGCTGGCGCGGGTTCCTGCTCATGCTGGCGAGCTGCAAGGTGTGTGGCATGCCTACCAACCGCTACAAAATACTTGTGTATCTCCGTGGTGAGACGCTCCGCATCTTGAAGGCTATGGAGAACTTCAGCCTGCGTGGCCAAGAACACAGCAGACCGCCGACGGTTGCAATCACCTGCGGCGAGATCAACAGTGGAGTTGTGCTTGACGGCCCACTCTTCAAGGGGACTGAGGGCTTGCTGCTGATCAGTATGAGCAGCAACCTTGTTGATCCGAAAAGCATACGGGCCAAGAATATTCAGGCAATGCAAAATGCGATACCACAGGTCACTGTCTGGCGAGTTGGGCGAAATGACATCGCCTGCTTGCACGCGTCGCGCTTTGTTGAGCACAACTTGGCAATCGGTCCAAACATTGAGTGGCCTTGACGCTGCAACGGCAATTTCCAACGCAGCGCGCACTGCATACGTTTCAGCACGGCTTGCTGTCTGAACGAGGCCGGCAAGGTGGCCTTCAGCAATAATCTCCCCACACCAAGGGTTGGTCTGGTCAACCATAAGCACAGCCCAGGCAGCAAACCTGGCCCGAGGCCACGTCGGAAACAAAGCCGACCCATCCGTAAAACAAACCAAAGGAGATGTACCGGGCAGGTCGCGACACCATGTGTGCGTGGGCATCAGCAAAGTGCCTGCCGCGCAGAGGAGTTGCTGCCAGAAATGCTCATCAGGTGGCACAGTAGGCCATCCGCGGACGGCCCAGCATTCCGGGAGCTGTGGTATCCGCCGCAACACGTCCTCGGGAAGGCTGGCCCGAATGGGAGCAAAACCCCGGCAACCCCAGTGCCGGTGATGCACGCTGTCAGGTGCCTGGCAGAACTCACACAGGGGCGGCTGGTCGGGGTTCATGTGCGAGGCGGCATCATTGGTGAAAAAGGTGCCTGTAAGGACGATCCGTAGGAGGGCTTGGTCCTCCTGCGACAGGGCGGCTAAACACTTCCGGGCGACAAGAGGGTCAACCTGGTTGAACCCTTGGAAACCTTTGCGATGCTGCACTTGATGCCCAATTTTTTCTCCCCAAGATTTTCGCATGCGAACCTCGAGTTCTTGCCATGGGGTGTCCAAAAGGTGAAAGACACCAATGGCATCCCTGACTAGGCCATCGGGCTGCACAACCCAATTGAGCAATTTCAACCGCTCGAGAAGGACTTTACCCGGCCCCACCCGACAGTTAGACTCCCGGGAGTGAACATGGACCCACAATTGGTCACCGGCATGGGCCCGAAAGTCCCGTAGTGTGGCGCGAATGACAAAGAAGGCGGGGTCAGCTACTGGGTTCTCAACCAGTCCTAGATGGACCACTGGACTGGTCCCTGGTTTCCGACAACGCAGACCCCGAAGGGCATCGGTGCGGAGTTTGGTGAAGTGGTCCTCACCAATGTGCACGACCGAGGCGCCATGGAGCGCTCTGGGCCAAGCGGCAATGGCCAACGCAAGCACTTTCCGGTGATATGGCGCACACGACACTGCAAGCTGGGTCCACAAAGGCTTGACGGCTCGGACCCGGTCTACCAAAGTTGCATTGGTAACTTGCCGGCAGTACTGCATGTGGGCTCCAAGGTCGCGTGCGTGAAGGCGGACCTGATATCTGCCCTTACGGAGTTCGGTTCGGTGTCTTGGCTGGCAAGCCCAAGTGTATGTTTTCTGGTCATCGATGCTCAGGTCCATGGAGGTGGCAAAACTGCGAAAGGCCTGATCGGCCTGGTCAACTGAGACAGGACACGACCCCAGAAACTGGATGTTATCAACGTATGTGATCGTGCGTATGGTGGGGGAGTTGAGCTTCATGTGAATCGAAAGGAGTTGATTCACGAGGATCATGGCGAGGCATGAAAGACCACACCCCTCTGGGAAACCGGTGCACGACCGGATGGAGGGGCCTACACTGCCTCGAATTTTGAAGCGTCGCTCCATAAGGGTCAGAGCCCCTGCCCAACCACGAATGACTCCCGGCGGAATACCGGAATGCGCAGCCGCTGCGAACACTGGGTCTCTGGGCAAACAGTTGAAACACTTGGTGATGTCAGCAACCAGTCCACACAAAGGCTTGGCCTGGTCCGCGGCTTCTTCTATTTCGGCCATGGTGGACCACCACACTTGGCTCGCATACCTATGTGGCAGATTGCCGTGAGCATTGGGATCGATGTGCGGTGCAAGCTGCTGAATGAGCTGCCGCGCTCTGATGGAACCCCAAATGCGATATAGGAGCCCAAACACCACAATGGGCCGGTAAGACCCCACGGAGTCTGGGCAATCATGCTTTTCCAAGGAATTCACAAGACCGGTAACCAACTGCTTGCCACTACTTTCAGCTTGCGTGAGAAGCTGCGCGGCTTGATCTAGCGCAGCCTTTGGCAGGCGCATGATATCCTGACGGGAAACCCCATCTGGGCCTGAAGCGGCTTTGCGCCGCTTTCGCCTGGCTGCACGATAAATGGAGTCCCCAGTAATGGCAGGGAGCGACTGGCAAACTGGAGGCATGTGGTCCCTAGCAAGGTCAGCGAGGGCAATCCATCTATCAGGCGGAACATCCACATGCTTGTTCCACCTGGCGGACCACTCCTTTGCAAAAGCTTGGAACATATCATGGAGGGAACCAATTTTGGTCTCTTGGGTGAGTTGGTCTCCCACAGCTGGAAGTTGTTCGGGCTCCAGCCACACCTGATCAGTATCATGATGCACCGGCTCAACCAGGGCCCCTTGGACACGAACTGGCTGAGTTGGATCCAAAGCATGTGACGGCTCATAGACAATTGAGCAGTCATCCGAATTGACCTGGGTGACAGTAGCGGTGCGCCGCTTGATAAGGATGTCCACAGGCTTAGCCCGCTCCCTGGCAAGGTCGCGGAAGATGAGTGATGGCTCCTCTTCTCGGCGCTTCCGGGCACGCGCAAGGCGAGCCGCCAGGAGAGACCGCTCGAGAGCTCTGTACTCACGGTCAAGAGCCTCGGTGATGGCGTCAAGAACATTGGCATCCGGGCATGTTTCCGGGATATGCACAGGGTCCCAAAGGGTCCGCTGCGTCCGAGACTGCCACCAGGTGGCAAAATCCGGGTAGAACCCCGCAGCCCGCTTGATCGCGGTCCATGTGCCAATTTTCCGCTCAAGGTGATGTTCCCGGCAGGTAACAATTTTTACTATCCTACGGAGAGATTGCAGCCTACGGAGTTGTGTGAGCCATGCCCCATGTGTTCTGTGGACGCCCACAAAGGCAGGTTGAATTTCACCGTGGCGGGATGGCTTGAGCGGGACTGCTCGAACCGGGAGCTGCTTGGGCTCAAGGGTGTGGGCCCGTCCTAATTGCGCGCTGGGAATGGCGCACTGCTGCTGTTGCCAATAGGCACCCTGAACTTGGGCTTCAACCTGATGCCACAGGTGCCGATACTGCTCGGTGGGGTCGCTGTGGTGGCAAATCTGTGACACTGGGAGATGAGAGGTGGCCGACTCAGGGATGAGTTGCCACGGCAACTGCTGAGGCATCCGCCAAATGTACTGAAGCTCTGGCGTTCCAATGCGAAAGGAGGCACTAAGGATGGCATGATCCGAAAATACAAGGTCGTTGACGACCACTGCTTCAAGACATGCAACCAACTCAGGGGAGATCCACAGCTGATCAACTCTGGTGGCTCCTTTGCAAGTATTGGATGGGGGAACCCCCCATCTAGAATGGGCAACATCTTGAATTTCCTGCCACCCAAGTTCTCTCCACTGTTGGAACCGAACGTTCTGATGAACTTCAGTGTTGAAGTCACCACCGAGAAACCTTGGACCCCGGGTGCCGTGAACGATGTTGTCCTCAAGCTGCGAGAGCAGAGTATCTGTCTTGGCACGGGAGTCAAGGCCTGGGGCAGGAAAACCATAGCAGATCCCACCTTGTATCCAGCAATTGTGCACTCGTGTGGCACACGTGAGGACACGGCCCGTTTCCCACACGTTAGGCTCCCAAGTAGCCGGCAACCGACGAGTGGGGTTGGTAGAAATGGCACAGACACCTGAATAGGTGCCGACAGTGGCTGAATGTGCACGGGGCTGCAGACTGGCACCAGGCACAACATACTTAAAAAGGGCTCTTGGCACACGCCAGTCCCTGACGAAACTTAGCAAGGCCGAAAGCGGTAAGATGAGTCTCAGAAACAAGCCAGAGTCCAGCAGGGAGCTGACCTAGCTGCGTTTCTTTCCCCTGCAAACCTGTGGGGTTTGCAACACCAAGTGTCCAAAGGCATTCTGTCCCCGAAGGCCCTGGGACTTTGGCTTCCCCAATGCGGCATGACATGAGGCAAGAGCCGATGATGGCCCACCACATCACACTAAGCAAGCACGCGAGATGCGTGCGGGTGCACTGAATTAAAGCTCGTGCTCGAGCTAGTCACTCTTTGCGTGACCTCGACCGGGCCCTACGACCACTTTGGAGGAGCAGGGACTCGATCTTGGCCATTTGCGTGTCAAACATCAGCTGCATCGAGGATTGCTGGGATTGCACCGCAGTCTCAACCGACTGCACTTGCTGTTCCACACTCTGGAACCTGGCTTCGGTGGTGCGCTGCTGCTGCTGGTGTAAGTCAATTAGCTTACGCTCCAGGTAGTCGATCTTCGTATTGGTCTGATCGATTTGATCCTGAAAGCCATGGGTTTCCATGTCCACATCGGCTTGCTGCAGGTGCGATTGCACAATGCTGGCAACTTGTTGATCTGTGGGCAAGAACGCTGGGAGCCGTTGTGCTGCTAGCAGCGGCGGCCGGACCTGGGTTGTTGGCTCTTGCTTTCTGCCAGGGGTCGTTTAGCACCAACGGGTCTTCCCCCGCTTGGATGCTCTTCAGGGTACGCTGGCTTGCGACTACGGGTCCTGGAAGCGGGATCTGTGTCTGACGATCAGCAACCTGATGGACAAGCACTATGCCATGTTGCAGCTGGACACTGCTTGCGGGCGGTGGCGCGGAGTCGGGCTTGCCACTTCCACTCCGAGATCCAGGCTTGGATCGCTTCCCTCTGAACACCGAAGGGGAATGGACCAGCTTCGAACACCTGCTTTTGCCCTCCTACGAATGGCACATTGGGTTTCAGTGCTTTGTGAAGGTCTTCAGCATCGCCATTGCGGACCCTGATGCCATACCTATCACCGGCTCGGATGAGACCAAGTGCGGCAAGGTGGACCTGACACTGAATTTCGGCTTCATGCGACGTAGCTTTGGTCCAAATAGCTTGGTAATCGGGGTGGGGACCACGCCCATCACTGGCCCGTGGCTCAATGTAGATGCCGGCAGTCCCGGACGCGGGCAAAAGCATCTCCAGGATCTCTGCTGGGATGCGGAGATTGACCAAGAAGGTCTGCGCATCATGTGGCTGAGCAGGCTTGCCATTGGTACCTACAAATTGACGCTTCCAAAGGTCAAGGACGACATCACTGGGGCACTCGCATTCTGCTTCTTTGCACAACTTCAGCAGAGGGAGGTTATCCATCAGGTACCGGACCGGCTTCTGACTGATCTCGGCCCATGGGTCCTTGGCTTGGTCCCGGTAGATGACAAGGCGTACTACCTGGGACGGGACAACTTGGACACCCATGACTTGCTTAGGCACATGCTTGACGGCCCTACGGTCTCCCAGTTGAATGATCGAGCCCGTCACAATGATGGGTTCTCCTGTCGAGGTACAGGTGGCAGGAAATTGCACTTGTTCAATGCTAAGGGCATCAGTCGGGAGCATACTGGGTAACTCCAACACAATCAAGCCAAAGGCCTGCGCAGAGATGGTTCTCCCCGCTTTGATGTAGGACTGGGCTTCAGCACATGTAGAGACCGCGACCCCGGCGGCACACGGCCCAATCTGCTTGATTGACATCTGCGCAAGTGGTATATCCGGTTCCTGGAAGAACACACCCTTGGCAATTGCAATTTGCTGCACATCGGGAACGACAGGCTGGGCTTGCTTCGCTTTGCTCTTGGCAGGTTTGGCCTTTTTGTGACCTATGGCCTTTCCCCCAATCGCCCTGGCTTGGATCTGGGCTTGGAGTTCATCTGCTTGAATCCAAAGGAATGGTGGCCTACACTGATTGCCTAGAGCCTTGAGTTCCCTCCATTGCTGTGGTGACGCAATGGCACGGGCAATGCTAGCATGGCCAATGGCGGCGATGGCAGCTAGCGCACGTGGGTGGGAGTTTTCTGGCGAAACTCCATGCTTGACAAGGATAGCTGCAAGGTCTTCCACAGGCACAGTGGGTCCACCTCCCCAGATATAGGGCTTAGACGTGTCATCATGGCTCAGCATGGTTGTGAGGAAGGTCAATTTAAGTCTGCACGAGACTTGTGCTGGCGATTCGTCAGTGCGGTGCTCAAAAACCTGCTCACACAAGAACTGGTATGCGCGTGCACCACAGTGATAGTCGGCGGGTGCTGCCCGGGTTTCAAACTGAAAGGGCATCTGAGCTTGGCATGTCACAGGCACTTGCTGGTACAGCCTACGGATAGGCAACAGCATGGCTGGGTCAGTGACTCTGGTGTGCACGATCACTCCTGCTGACGTGAATCGAAACACGATGGGAACCCAATGCTCTTGGATCTGTGCCGCTGTGATGATGATGGCACCACACGTAGGCTTCGCCTCATTCCACCAGGTTTGCAGAGCGGGAACTTCGAACTGGGCTGCATTGGTGGTCACAATGGGATCAACCACTAGGCAGTGCAGGGATTGACCAGCAACACTGGCAATGCGTTGCAAGTGGAACAGCATCTCATCGTCGGCCCACAGTGGCCCGGCTTCATTGTGCATGCGGACCCTGGATTCAACACGGATAACTACACCGCGTAGCTCATGTGCACGCGCTGCACTTGTGGCTTTGGGCACCGGGATGGAACACAAGTGGCCTTGCTCTCTGGTGAGCTGACCGCCGGCAAAATTCCAGGTTGTGGGCTGGACCTGCACTTCAACTGGAACCTCACTCTGGATGGCAAACGTTTCGGTAGCGGTCACAAGGTCGCGGAGGTGGCTGGCACTGGTGGGAGCTGCAGGCTCAACGGCTGATGCCGAGCCAGGGGCACCCCGGTAAGGCGACATAGCCAACCTGGCGTCACTAGGCGACTCAGATTCCCCTTCACTGGCTGGGACATGCAATGCAGCGACTGCAAGGGTCTCAACTGGCGATGGCTGTGTCAGGGTGACATACACATGCTGGCCTGCCAAGATTTCGGCATGGTCCTGCAGGGGCCACGTGGTGGTCCCAGCACCGAGGACTTTGGTTTCGGCACTGCTGATGTGTGATGCAACAGTGCCTTCAGGCACCGTCACTGGCGTGGGTTTAGAAGACCCGACTCCACAAACCCACACGGTGGATGTCTTACGGCGCTTTGGGGATGGCTGCATCTCAATGCTCCTGGCAATGTCACGGAACTCATCTTCACTATCAGGCTCATGCGAAGGCACCGGGTGGCCGAGCTTAGCGGCAGCATCCACAAGCTCTTGAATCATGGCATTGAGCAGTGGCTCACCCGCAAGAAACGGCTCACGGTCGCAGAAAGTCTGCTGCAGTGTGGTACGAATCGCACCATAGATCCAAGCACTTTGCAACGGGGATGCAAGCTGACCAACTCCACACAAAGCCAGCCTCATGTCATCACCGACATGGATGTCCGGATGCAAGCCTGTGAGCAAAGCAACTTCCCTGGGGTGAGGGTGTCGGTACCTCGGCACATCTTCACCGTCAATGGTGACGGTGCCTGGGAGACGGATCAATGGGGACCACAATCCCCTTTGCTCCATTCTGGCCAAGCTGAAGCCTTGGGATCTACATCCGCACCGGCAACCGTATACTTGATTGCCCCAGCTGTGCAATGCAGTGGGTGCGATCTGGTCTGCTTTGAGCTCTAGAGCATCTAAGCCTTGGCTATAATCACGAAAGTTGCGAAGCTCATAAGGGGTTAGCTCTAGCTGACTTTCTTCCTCAACCGGCCAGGTCAACGAACGTGGGATCACCTGGCAAACCACACAGTGCTGTTCACGGTTGGGAAGGTCGCACAAGGTAACGGACCCAATCCACTTGGCGGAAATCACACACCACCACCTGCAACGCTTGGATGGCCACACATGCGCCAATTCCAAAACCTGCTGTGTGCAACAGGTATCATGCAGAATGCAGTACTGTTCCACGGCTTTCTGGACATATGTGTCCTTGGCGGCCTCCTTGACGCACTCAAGTACTATCAGATGGGAGCCAAGGAGGCTTGCGGCCTGCAATGCGCCTGCTAACGTCCAGGCCCGTTCATCAGCCCCGGACCGGCGATCACCGCCAGCACTGTATGGCTGGCATGACACTCCAGCACTAAGCACTTTGGCCTTGGGCGCGGCCCTTGCAACCTGCTGGATGGTGTATGGGGTGTTGATGTCCCCTTGCACGACGTGCCCCTGGCAATTCGCCGCCAACAGCTGGGCCAGGGGTGGCCTAATTTCAGCTGCAGCGGCAACAGTGAAGCCGGCAGCGGTGGCTCCCTGAGTTCCGGCTCCGATGCCAGCACACAGCTCTATGACCTGCAGAAGGTCCTCATGCTTGGGCGCATGGTGCGGATGCAAATGGCTACCGGGAACCTGCTCCAGTGTGATATGCGTTCCATGCTGCACACGAAAGCCAAACAGGGTGAGCTCCTCACAAGGCAGGGCCAACGTCAGGCGAAGTCGAAACACCACCCCTCGAAAGCCAGTAACTGCGACGTGGCCCTCAGGCCCTTGGGAAAGCACCTTGCATCGAAGGGTGACCAGGGTTCCGTGCTCGATCTCTTTGAGGTCCGGCTCATAGAACGGCAGGTTGTGTGCAGGATCTCCTGCGGCAAGCCTGTGAAGTGCGGCCTTGCCGGCCTGCACTTGACGGTACATGGCTAAACCCTCAGGGGTTCAGTGGCACAGCTCTACCACTGGAAGGACCCTGAGCCAGAGCTAAGGAGAAACACCAGCATTCGTGACGCTGGGTTCTGGAAGGTCAAGGTGCCCTGCAAGGTCAACCATTGAACCCTCAAGAGGTCCCAAGTACAGAGACTCAAGTACCCAAGTGGGGATAAGTCATCAAGGGTGGGAGGGTGGGGAAAAAGCCTCGACCTGCATCTGCGGGTCTTGCGGGAATGGGTCCTCTTGGCACCATGAGATGAAGCGTTCATCCGAGCAATATGAATCTTGCTTCGCTACTGGATCCACTCCAACTCTGCAAGGCCTGCCATATCTGAGAGTATGCCTTCCTGCTCTGATGCGACACTGCTGTTGGATTGGGAAGAAGCACTGGGTTCGCTAGAAGGACAAAGACCCCTCTGCGCGGCACTTGGCTGCAAGCAAGGTGTGGCAGAGCACATCTGAAGAGGCTTCAAGCCAACGGCTTCCCATGTGAACTTGCCAGGCAGCAAGGGGCCCTGCGGGTCGGGCCGAAAATCTGCCGCCTTGCGCCGAAAACGGCGCAGCATCTGGTCCGAAACATGCTGTTTTACTATGGCGCCACGTTGCACTTGCTCCCCGGCATGAGGCACGAGGCTCGCTGGCCTTGCTGGCCTGGAAGTTGAACTGCCGTCCACGAACAGCTTGGGCGTCCTGCGGATCCAGCCGCACCAGCGCTCCTGTTGGCGCAAAGCGCCGAAGTCGATTGAACTGGGCCGCGCATGCTTCTGCCGGAGCCACTCCGCTCTGAATCAAGAGGCCATGAAAGCACTCTAAGAACCGTGTGCGGGAAATTGGCTTAGTACAGAGAAAACACGTGTCTTCAGACACCTGCCACAGCTCTGCCTGGCTGCAGCTCGAGCGCTGGCCACAAAAAATTGGCAGCAGGGTTGGCCACCTCCTCATGAAATTTTCGCAACTGATCCAGCAAATTGAAGTCTTCAAAAACAAGGGATGGGGTGCACCGCTATGCGGAGGCCGCACCCCTTGCCGGCGAGACTTTCCTTGAGCACACTCATACTCCAGCCAACTATCATGGTCTGCGATTAACTTGGATCTTTGTGCGTGCGCAAACCTGATGCAAGACGTGGCAGCTTGAAGAATGAAAGCCGCTACCATGCGTGCAGAGCCCTGTAGACTTGCCGACACACGTAACAAACAAAGCGGCTCCCAAGGCTGCAGCTCTGGGTGGCCTAAGGTGTGTGATCGGTAGGGAGAAAAGCTGCAAGGTCTGTGAGCCATCTGCGCAGCGCAGACAAAATTTAACTCAGGTGGCTCTCACCCAGGCGCTCTGCCCCAGCCATGATAAAAGACTGGGCCTGCAAAACAGAATTTTCATCGCCCCAAAAAACGTTTGGGAAACCAAAGCTGCGCAAATCTAACAAGTGTTCACAGGCAAAGGCAAAAAGTTCTCCTAGCTTGAAAGTTGAAAGCCACAGCGTCCGTTCCAGGACCCCGTTGCTCCGCACGAACAGGCGCAGCAACAGGACCAGGCGATTGGCTTAATAAGCTACGAACCCTATGACGTTGCTCGTGGAACAACTCTGGCTGCGTTGAAGGCCGCACCGCGGGCACGGTTTCCATCAAAAGTGATCGTCGCCGCTGCGTCAGAGATGTGCTCAAGTACGCGTTTCGACGCTTTGGAATGCAAAGCCGCCACTTCAACTGCAGAGTCAGGGTCGGAGTGCGCTTGCGTTTGAACTCAGCGGAGCACGTTGGCGGATCAGGCCACATGCCCCTCACATCTGAGCAACACTCCGCACCTGTTTGGCGAAACCACGCCTGGATAATTGGATTCGCCTTAGCAAGTAAAGCAGACCACTCATCCCCCGAGGCCGACATGGCGAAAGGAAGGAAAGAGAAGGAAAGAAAAAAGGAAAACCCGCACCCTTTCTCACCTTCCTCACCCATCTAGTCTCTCTCCTCTCGCACACAGAGACAAGGCGAGAGGGTGAGGAAACACATCGTCTCGCTTTCCTCGTCTCTTAACTCATTTCCTGTTTCCTTCTTTCCTCCCCTTTATCTCTGTGTCATCTCCTTTCCAATCAATAATCATTAGTAATAGAAAGGAGGTGGAGGTAAAGGTAGAAGGAAAGATGAAAGTGACCATCATTTGCCAGGCTTTTCTATGGTCTAACTTGCCTGGCCTAATCTCATCTCTGTCTAGCCTGCCAGCGGAATGTCAGGGTGTTCAATCGTAGCCCACCTGCCCAAGGCAACGAGCGTTGACTTGCTGCTACTCGCTAGGCGAGCAGTGTAGAGACGCTACGCAGTGCAAGGTCTACCGTTGCCTTCATCTTTGGGGAGTGACAGACAAACATATTATTGCGCTGTGCATGCAAATGCATGCAGATTTGAATCAAGAAGGGCGTGAAATCGACAAATGTTTTCAAGAGGTACTTTGTGTTGTACCAGCTGAGTTGCGTTGCATCAGGTGTTTTCTCCGAATCGAACACTTCTTTTCCTGAAGCATATTGAAGCATTTCCGACCAGAGCCGGGTCCACACCCTGGGGTGAACCAGTTCACGTGCCAGGGCCGCACAATTGGCAGCCAAGAAGAGGCCTAGTGCACGAAGATGATGTCAAGTGACGTAGCCCTTGCCATGTGCCGTCGACTTTGTCCAAGATTTGCCTTTTGCAAGTCCTGACAGAGAAGTTCTCCCTCGCTGAGGGGTTTTCCCTTGCTCAGAGCGAGGCGATTTTGTCTTTAGGGCCGGCGCATGGCACTCGGAAGGGCAAGAGTCCCTGCAGACGCCCGGTGAAGTCCGAAAGCCTCGCTTGCATGTCATGTGGGGATTTGTTGAGATGTGGTTGACATGACCCCTGCCACGTCTCCCGGACACAGGTACTGGCTGCCCATTCAGAGATCCTCACAAGGCAGCTGCAGGACAGCTTGCTCTGGGATTTGAGAAGCAGATTGAAGCTGAATTGAAGAGGATGCAACTGAGCTAGACTTGCAGCAGGCCGCCACCTTAGAGTGAGAGATCCTGATTCTGAGTTTGCTGGGCTGTTCAAAGGTGCTTGATCCTTCCTTCTTACTTTGAGTTTTGCTTATTGTAGGCGTTGTGGATGGCCATCGCTCCATTTTGAACAGCCCAGATTGGAGAGTTGGAGAGAGGCCAGCCATGAAGCCGTCGACCATGCCGCGAGCCCAAAGAGCAACTCAGCCATTTGAACTTTTGATGCCGATGTGAAGTGCTTGAAGCGTAGGTGGTGCGCTTTTGCTATGGCGAGGCAGGTGGAGTGGCATGACGGCATGAAGAATTGCACGAGCAAAACGTGAGGTCGACCGCGAGAGCTTTGATCCGTCAACAGCCAAGGCAAGGCCAGCCTGTTTTACCTTGTCACTACGGGTGCCAGCAAGGTCAACGAGGAGATCCTGAAGATCTCGCCCAGCCTCAATTTCTCCGGTGCCAAAAGTCTGCTCTCACTTTCTGATTGGAAAGGTCAGACTTTGGCCTGCCGGCGCTTTCTGAGCTTTGCGCAACGCGGCTCGCAGCTGATGCAACCACAGCCAACGTGCCATGCTCAGTCTGCAACATGCCGGTCAGCGTGGATCTCTCAGGACCGTTAGAAACCACGTAACGCGCCATGCCCCGAGGTTGTGGCCAGTGTGCGCCTTTGCGAGGATATAAAACTGGGAGTGGGAAGGTGGGCAGAGCGAAGCGGGAGGCTCAAGGTGAGACTTTAGGCCCCCAACTTTCGAGCTCCTTGAAAGGCATGTCTTGAGACTCTTGAGACTCTTGAGACTTTGAGATGAGCACCAAGTCTCTGAGCTTGCGGAGGAGTTTGGCTTGCCAAAGCTTCGAGCGGCCCTGGTGAAAGGGATTGTGGAGGAGTCACTTGTGAAGGGATTGGCATTGCGTTTCCGTCCGAATTGGTGCTGGGAAGCGCAGGATCCGCAAGTATTGGACGCAGTTGCGAAAGATGCGACTACGTTGAGGGCTTGGCAGCGGCATCCATCCATTTTGAAATTTTGTCTCAGCATCCGTAAGGCTAACGCATCCTGCTTTGATGCGCGAGCTCTTGGTATGGCTCTCAGCTTCTCTCAGCTTCTCTCTCCTTCCCTCCTTCTCTCCTCTCCTCCCCGGTGCCGTTACGATGCTCAGGCGTCCATTGCCGCCAAGGCAAGCTTGTCACTTCGCCACTTCGGGGGGGCAGTGGGCTGTGCTTGCCAGGCTTGATGCAAGGCTGCAAGTGCAAGTGATGCCGGAGGTCAAGCGGAGTCCAAAGCCCGACCGCACAAACACAGCAGCTCAGGTGTGAGCAGAACATTGACACACATACCAAATAGTACCAAATACATGAGAACATTGGCATAGGCCGCTGGAATTCGAAGGGGTAGGGGCGGATCACTGCAAGCAGCGTGCCGGGGCAAGAAAGGGCATGGGCACTTGGCTCTTAGAGCATGCTGCCTCCTTGCTTTGCAAGGGCAGTGCGACTCTCTGAGGAGAGCTTAAGAAAAAGGCATGGGCTGACTGCATGCTTCTGAGCGGTGCAGGCGATCAATGTTTATGGAGCCCAAGTGTGTGAGCTGTTCGGCAGGCACAAGTGCCTACAGGAGGAAGAACATGGTCAGATTGGAACACTCCGTCAAGCAGTGAAAGTAAATCCCGTCGAGTCTGATTTCTTCCTTGATTCCTTGAGTGGCATATGCATGAGCATGTGCCATGGAAAGTCATGGCTTTGGCAGCAGAGCCGCGCTGCTGTCCTTCTTTGAAGAGTCTGGGTTCTGGGCTGAGCCAGTTGACCAATTTTGACATTTGGCTGTGGGTCAAAACCAATGGTACCATTTTGGGGTAGGTGCACCACCCATTTTAGTCCATTTTAGTGGGGATTGGGATGTTCAGGTGCGGGGTTTTGACCCATGGCCATTTGAGAGAGGTGCTTGCACGAGATTTGTGCAAGTCTCATGTGCACTTGGACCACTGCGGGCCTAGGCTCCTCGGTGCTGTGCTAAGCGGTCTTTTTGCAGTCGAGGCACAAAACCTTTGCTGGAAGCCGGTGCCATTGTACCATGTTGTACCATATTCTACCATGTTGTACCATATTGCACCATGTTGTGCCATGTTCTAGCATCTTGAACCATTATACCGAATTATACCATTGCATTGTACCATTCCCGTGGTTTCCAGAGAGGTCTGCCAGCTCTCTCGAGCAAGCCGCACGGCGCATCGGCTCCTTTCCCCTGATGGCCTGCACCGGCCTTGGGCATCGGCTGAGTGCTTTGCAGCCTTGCTCCGCGTTGCTCAGGTGCTGCCCGTACATCTTCCCGAGCACGCCCGCAGCCATGCCATGCCCCAAAGTGCCCCAAAGTTCCCAAAGAGGAGAAGAATTGCCATCTCTTGGAGTCTCGCCTGGTGAGCTGGCGAGGCGAGCGGCGCTGCGCTCCTGCCACTTGCCGCAGCTCAAAAGCCTCAGGCTGGGGACTAGGACTCGAAGGACCCTAACTCGAACTACTCAAACTACTCGAAATACTCGAGTGGCTCGAGTGGCTCGAGTGGCTCGAGTGGCTCAAGTGGCACAAGTGGGTGCGAAGCAACGCGAGGCCGCCGCAGGAGCTCGAGAGCGACCCTTTCTTGGAGGAGCTCGTGGAAGGGTTGGGCAAGTGTGCCTGCCTGGAGGACGGGGAATGCGGCAGCCCGTTTTGCGAATCAATGGAAGCACAAAGATCTAAGACTTGCCCGGCAGGAGCTGGGGCCCATATGTATTGACGAGAGCGGCGTATTTGGGAGTGGGGTTGGGAGCTTTTGCTTGTTCGACACCTGGATGCCATCTTTGGGCCTCGCATTTGGCAGCCTGCGATGCTTAGAGCGTCTGTCACTTACCTTGAGATGCGTTCACGACTCCAACGCCCTGGCGGAGAGTTTTATTCCCGCTCTTGGCAAGTGTCCATTGAAGTCCCTCCGCTTAGACTTAGACACGGCGTGCTCCTGTGGGGCTGACATCGTCTCCGCCTTGGTGACGATGCTAATTCATTTTGGTGACCGGCAACGCCTGGAGTCTCTGAGTTTGGGGTACCTTTGGTGGACAGAAGCCAGCGACGAGGTCTTGATCAGCTTCAAGGCGTCGGGAGTCCCTCTCTCATGAATATCCACTGTGCAATTGCCCAAAGGCGGCAGAACACGTTGCAGCAGAAACCGGGTTGGTGATCGCTCTCGTACTTGTCGCTTGCTATTTGGTTGCTTTCTTGCGTGTTTTGCGTGTTTTTTTTGCGTGTTTTGCGTTTGTTTTGCGTTTTGGTTCCTTTTCAGTTGCTGCATTTTGTGCCTCGCTTTGTTCGCAGGAGGCGGTGGAGGCCCTGCCATCGCTGCGCTCCGTGGCGCTGCGCTGCCCGCAGGACCCGGAGCTGGGAGCACTGGAGGCCATGCGTGCAAAGATTCGGACCAAAAACCTTTTCTTCTTTCATGTTGCTTTTCTTTCATGTTGTCTTTCTTCTGAACCAACAAAGAAAAGCAACACATGCCTTTTTAGTTGAGCATGTTCGCCAGCCCAGCGCAGGCAGCCTCGTGCCTGCTGGGTGCAACTGTGGAAGAAGTGCTCGTCATGGATGCCTGGGGCCACGATGGCTCAGGGTTGTCTGGCTTGCTTGAGGCGAGAGCTGCCGAGCTGCGTAGCTTTGATTTTTGGGAAGGGAAGCCACAGACATCATCTCATGCAAGACCGAAGTGAGGAAGCTGCTTCGGATATATAGTAGCTTCGAAGCCAACACGACTGCTTTCTATGGTGTGATCGACGACAACGTAATATGCATGTACTCCCAGCCACCATGATCACTTCGCCAACATGGCAGAAACACCTTCACGTGCCATGAGATTTGTTTGGCAGGCCTTGAGCGCCTGTCCCTGCCTGCGGCGGCTGGATTTGATCGGTGAGCTGCCAGAGGGCTTCGATGCCGTCAGCTTCCAGCAGGCGCTGCGACAGGCCACTCCGATGTCGGAAGCTCGGGTCGGATGTGTTCACATGGCCAGGTCGCTGTGGATTTGAATGTGTGCGTGAATTCGCCCTCTGGCTTGAAGAAGGCAATGCACAACTGCTGAGCGGAAAGTGCTGTGGTTTGCCCAGCGGAGATGGGATGGGAGCCTCCAAGATCGTCCCTCATGCTAATGCCCTGGCAGATGACTTTGCGTCGCGAGAAGGAAGCAGAGCTCGTGCATTTTCGGGGGAGGGGGGGGGGAGCTTGAACTTGGCGCAGAACAGATTCAGGTTTCATTGGTTGCAGATCTACCAACCCCAGCTTTCGCAAAGGATGGCCCGTATGGTTCTAGCGTATTCTCAACACCAAGGGCCCGCCAAGGGCACGATGTCCCAGGCTCACGCAAATTGTGCTGAATGCAGGGATAGGGGCCCGTGAGACTTTTCTGAATCATATGGGGGATCCGTGACCTGGCCATGTCCCATTTCTTCGGCTTGGAGAAGGCCAAACAAGAGGCAGGGCCGTGAATGTGTTTGTCGGAGTGCTCCCAGTTCTCCCAGTGCTCCCAGCGCTTCTTGTTCTCCCAGGTCTTACAAAAGTACTTCGCATTGACGCAGGCGTCCCGTCGGTTCTCCACACTTGTGCCTACCATGCTGTTGGTCTGATGCGTTAGGCCGCCAGCGACCACCTTGCCCGCGAGGTCGAAGCGGTGACAAGGATAGTCCGGATAGTCACTGAGTCTGACTCGTCCAAGTGCTCCTTGCAGGCCTTGCACAGACTGCCTTGAGGCCTTGCAAGGGATTCGATCGTGAGCATCGTGAGCAGGATTCAAAGTGTCTATCGCGCCTCCAAGATCCGCAGAAGCTCCGCGGCTCGTTTCTTTTTGCTTTGCACGTCTCAATTCTCAGTTTGGCTGAAGACCGCATCCCGAGGCTGGCATGCCGTCGTGGGCGCCACGCTCATGATTCAGGTGCTTTCAAGAAGTGCACGGTCAGGCTATCAGGTGCTATCAGGTGCTATCAGGTGCTATCAGGTGCTATCAGGTGCTATCAGGTGCTATCAGGTGCTATCAGGTGCTATCAGGTGCTATCAGGTGCTATCAGGCAATTTTTTCGCCTTGTGCAATGCCTCAAAGCCGCACAGCCGTGCTCCAAACAAGAAGTCTTGACCTGGTTGCCCCTGCAGCGCGCGGTGCGCGGCTGGTCTGGCAGACGAAAAGCCCGCAGCCTGCGATTCCAGCGTCAGAGGAGCGGGGCTCACTGCCAGCAACACCTTTGCCCTCATGCAACATTCTTGTATGGCAACGGATATGATGGCGTTTGACACTCTTGATACTTTTGATCTTTGATATGAGGCAGTGCCACTCCCACTTTTTCCACCAATCTGCTGTCCGAGCCTTGCTCTGCAATCATTGCAGCCAAACTATGCCCTCTGTGAGGTCGTTATTCAGCGGACCTTTCGAGGCTGTTGGAGCAGGAGGCTGGCTCCAGCCTCTTTGTCCAGATTGCTTTGACAGTTGCTCAGGCTCTTGCACGACTTCTATGGGCGAAAGAGGCGCTGATTCGACCTGCTGCGAGTGGAGCCTGTGTACCGGCCAGGTATCTTCAAAAATGTGCGAAGCGCGGCGAATGGACACGGACGTGCTCCGGATGAACATCGAATGTCAAGGCATCCCAAGCTGTTTTGTTTCCATGCTGAGGTACCTCACTCAAGAACACCAGGCTGGCTTTCAGAGTGGCCAGAGCATTGCTACACACCGAGCATTTGTCAGGAAAAGTTAGCGGTCGCCAAGATGGAGGAGGAGCAGCACATGAAGCCCATTACTTACAGCTCCTTTTTGATTGGAGATCTGAGAATCACGGAAGCCGCTACACGTCTCGCATGCTTTTTGATCCCACTCTGGAGCATGTCACGAGGCAGGAATTCTGCACCGTTGCTGGCGAGATCCATCACTTGGCGACTCGGCTGGAGAGTTTTGTGAGATGCTTGGCCCCGGTGGCGCCCAGGTCAGCACGAAGAGCATCCCAGGCCATGATTTTGCGAGCATGCATGCGCCATTTGCATCCATTTGCATCCATTTGCATCCATTTGCATCCATTTGCATCCATTTGCATCCATTTGCATCCATTTGCATCCATTTGCATTTGCGAGGTGTCTACAACCCGCCCTACAACGACCACCTGCCACGCGCTTTCGACAAGCCCATTGAGCCGGCTCCTTAGGGCCACGCCCTTCGGATGTGATCGGATCTCGGGAGGCAGCACTTGCGCGAGTCCTTGCGCGTCCAGCTCCCAAGGCCGAGAAGTTGGACATTTGCATAGACCGGGTTTAAGCAAACGAGATCGCAAGAAAGGCTATTGAGTTCTCCTTGAAGCAATTTAGGGAGCTCCGGCTTGGATTGATTCGTCAAGCCTGAAGGGGTACTGATTCGGATTCATTGCAAAGATCATATTCCCCTGCACCCCCCGCCCCACACTAGGGACACTAGGCCATTCCCAAACTCGTTCCCGGTCTTTTTCATTGGGATCCGGTCCATCGGGTCGGGCCTTCAGCTCAAGGTTGCAAGGACTTTCATTCGGCTTTGAGTTGATCACGTCGGCTTTCGTTCGCCCTCCAGGTCTCTGCGGAGGCCTCAGGTGCGGCTCTCAGAGAGCCAGGAACCTTCGAAAGGGAGCGAGGGATTGAGGGATTGAGGGATTGAGGGATTGAGGGATGCGAAGAGTTTGTGGATGTCTCCAAGGTGTCAAGAAGAGCTGCACAGACTGCTGGCGCTCGCTTCGGAGGCCAACTTACGCGCCACGACGCCTCACATACCTTTCCATCCTTTCCATTCTGCCCTTCCAACCTGAGCTCATGTCACTGTGCCCAGTTTCGCAGCGGAACATGATGGCAGGCCAGCATGGAGCGAGAGCCAGCAAACACGCAACGTCGCAGCGTCGCAGCGTCGCGCCTCGCGGTTTCAGATGCCATGACTGGACCACCACAAGATCTGCCCGATCGGGCGCCTTGTGCTTTCAGGCGTGGATCACTAGCTGAAACGAGTCCATGAGTCAATGAGTGAGCGAGTGGTGAAGCTGGCATAGGACCGCCAGCACTGGGCGGTTGCAGAAGGTGCAGGGCCCCTTCAGGCAGGGGCCCAGGAGACAAGGCGCAAAGGCGCATGGGACAATGTGTTGCTTGGGTGTACGGAGGTCCAGGGAGCAGATCGAGGTGGCCAACGTCAAGGAACTAAATGATTGTGCACCTGCTTGTGCATGCTGTGCTCACACAGCTGACTTGTGGGGACATCACTCCTGTCCAGGCAGCCAACCTCTACAAGTCAGTCCAGGCAAGCTCACTGATGAAGTTGGTTCCATTTTCTTCGTGGAGTCCAGGGACCAACCCAGTGTCAACCTTTTGTCCGGACTGTACCAGACTGTGGGGAGGCCTCTACACCTTATGATGCAGAAGTTCGAGATCGAAAGATGCAGAACAGGCTCCGCTGAGCCCGAATCGCGCCTAGTGGCCGTGAGCTCCTTGAAGCGTCGGCGCGTGGCCGCGCGTCGTCGCGCGTTTTTCGTCGCCAGGCTGGCGAAGCTCATCCGCGCGTCGCCGGACGACTTCAAGGCACCGGGGCGGCCTGCGGAGCGGCCAGTGCCGGCCAGCGTCAACGCGTGCCTTGCTCAGCGGATGTTTTGATTCACGCGTGCGACGCGTGCGACGCGTGCGACGCGTGCCTGCCGGTTTGGTAGTTTGATTTGCCCGTTGCGAGCTAGGTCGGTGCCCTACGTGGAGCGACCCTTCGAACTCCGCCAAGCTTGGGCCTGGGATTTGCTTCTTTTAAAGCTTTTTTGATCCGGCCGTCTTGAGTTTGAAGCCTTTTTTTGAGCCTGGATTCACGGATGCATTGAAGCTGAAGCTGGAGTTGCCGAGGACTACATGGAGTTGCCGAGGATCAGGCCCAACAGTTTATGTGCCCAAAGTCCATAAGTGCCTCAAGTTCTTCTCTCAGGGACAAGCCACCCTTCTACACGGCATTCCCCAACAACAAGAATTTTGAGGAGCAGCGCGCCGGATGCACCCGATGGTGCCAGGCATGCCAGGCATGACAGGCATGCCGCTTGCAGGAGCTCAACGAGCAGCCCATGCTGCCTTGCGGCCATGTTTGAGCTCTCTGAGCTCTCTGAGCTCTCTGAGCTCTTTGCCCTTTTGGGCCAAATGGGACGTGAATACCACGACCTGGATACTCTTTACACTCCCTTTGCTTTAATTTACTAGTTCGGGTTCAACGTATCTCGCGCCTGATTCAGGCTAGCAGGTGAGACGGCTCCCTCGATCTGGGACCTGGAATGGCTTGCGGCACTTTCTTTGTCAGGCCTTTCCACCGCGCCTGCAGTAGCTCGGTCCAAGTTGCATCTTCAAGTTGATTGTCGCTCAAGAAGAGTGATGGAAAAACGACAAGTTTGCAGCGGAGCGACATTGGGAGCGATGTGATTTGTCTCAGGCAGATTCCTGCGTGGCTTATTCACGACCGTCAAGCACCCGTTCTGTTCTGCAAGAAGCAAGAAGGCAGATTGTCTTCCCACTCCCCGAGTTGTTTTTGGCTACCTCCCGAGTACGATTCAGATACTGGGACGTCAAGGTCTTGCTAGCATGAAACGCATGAAACCTCGTGATGAGTATCCCGGACTGCATGCCTTGCAGATGTCTCGAACACTTGCGGTCCTCTCAGAGGCATAGCTCTCCACACTGATTATTGCATCCTCGCTTGAGGTTTCAATCCAAAGCACTGCTGACGCGTCGGTCATGCGTGCCTTCAGAGGTGCCCAGATTTTCACTGAGACAATAGAGGTCAGCCAAAAGCGTCAGGAGTCCAGATTTGTGTGGGGGAAGCTTCTGGACGACAGCCAGAGCAGATTTAAGCTGTGCCAGGCCTGCCCCACATTGGTGGTATTCGTTGCTGTTTGGTGGATGCTTTGAGTTGCAAGGTCCTTGCAGCGCAAGGCTATGCATTATTGGCTCTTCCGGCCATTTGCTGTCTGAAACTGCCTCCTGCATATTCGCGTCGTTCGGAAGTGGCAGGAAGTTCCTGGAAGCTTTCAGGAAAGCGTTCGCCAGATGCAAGGCCTGGCTGAGGAGGCACGGTGCGGACGGTGCGGACGGTTCGGAGGGTTCGGACGGTTGGGAGTCCACTTTTGTCCTTTCTTTTTTTTGATGTGTTCCGCATTCAGTTCTTCCGGCGGCCACGGGAAGAGCGCTGCGCGGTGGGCCGCTTGCGGCTCTACCGGGACAAGGCCCCACGCTCGGCTTGGAGGTTCTTGCCGTGTTTCCATTTATAGCCTTTGTGTGTTCTTTTGCATTCTTTTACGCTTTCACCTTGTTTGCCCCTTCTTTGAAGCAGGTGGTGGGATACCGAGAGATGGGCGGTGGCTTCGCAAGGTTTCTGGAGGCATTCGCCAGACTTCGCTTCACGGTGCGGCGTTTCTTGTGCAGGTCCACGCTTTGGCCGGCGGTGGAGCCATACCCAACCCAAAGGTGTGGTAATTATAAACGCTTCGTGTTGCCCTCGCCCAGTCCGTTTTTGTCTTGATATCGCATGCTTTAGTTTGCCTTGATCTTCTTGTCCTGGGCCGAGGCGAATTTTCTCAAGTCTCAGTTTTTTGCATTCGGGCCTTTCATGGCCTCGTATTCATCAGAGCTCAAAGGTCCCTGCGCAGGTTCCTGGTTTGGTACGGCTGTCCGCCGAGCTGCACAAGTCACTTCAGGCGAGAGAGGAGGCAATCATTCTCGCACCTCGGTTTTTGAGCCCATTCGCACAGAAGGCCCAACGTGGCAAAGGCGGCAAAGCGCGCCATGTGAGGCCATGGCACGGAAGCTGATCACGTGGCTGGCGGAGCATTGCCACGTGCCGCCGGAGGCACTGCTGCAGTGCGCGGCCTCAGTCAACATTTGGTTGCAGGCAACCAGGTGCCCCCAGAACGGCCAGCTTGGCATGTGTGTGTGTGTGCGTGCACGCGTGTGTTTTTGTGCTTTTGCGTGTTTTGTGTGTTGCTTCTTTCACAAAATAATAAACACAAATATATATATATATATATATTGTGTGTGTGAGTGTTTGTGTGTGTTTTTTTTTGGTGTGTGTGTGTGTGTTTGTGTGTTTGCGTGTTTGTGTTTGTCTTTGTGTGAGTGTTTGTGTGTTTGCATGTGTGTGTGTGCTTTGCATGTTGGTGTGATTGTTGTATGTGTTCTTGTGAGTTCTGTGCGCTTTGGTGCGTGTGCGTGTTTGTGTGTGTGTGTGTGTGTTTTCGTGTGAACTTGCGCGTGTGTTTGTGTGTGTGTGTGTGTGTCTGTGTTAGTCTCTTGTGTTAATTTCAGTGCGTTGGTGTCTGGGTGTGTGTGTGTGTGTGTCTCTGTTTGTGTATGTGTCAGGGGCAATGAATTCGTCAGCAGAAAGCCGGAGCCGCCCGGAGACCTCCGGCCCTCATTGGCAACCGTACTCACGCGCAGCCACACACACACCCACGCGCGCCATCATGCACACGCGCGCGCCCGTAGCCCCCGCACGCCCAATGCCCACACACGCCCAAACGCGCCCGCACGCGCCCGCACAATCCACACACAGCAAGCAGTAGCTTACCCAGACCTCATAACCGTATACTCCCCCCTATGGTTTTCACTCCATTCAATAACTGCCCCCCAAATCAACCATACCAAAACCATAACGAGGTCTGGGTAAGCCACCTGTCCCGAAAAAAACCACCAAACAACAAGCCACACAAAAAACCAAACAACCGACCATACAATAGATAATTACAAATATATTGAATAAATCTAATAATTGTATCTTATTTGAACTATTCATGATGATGTAAAGCATTTTACAGCAAATCGCTTAGTTTATATCCAATAAATAATATCTATCAAGTTCATGCCCGTAAAATAATTGCACAGCATTAATATCTATATAATATCTATTCTTGATTTTTTGGTATTTAAACATATCATACAAGAGGCGATTGTTTAATACTGAACTTGAACCCCTAAAACGAAAACGATGGGCAAATATAACTTGATACACATTTTTTCCTGGAACTAATTTAGTTTCTGTATTCTTTAACGCTTGAATAAATTTATTATATAATTCAGGTTTTTCTTCTTCTCTTCTCGTCTTCTCTTCTACTTGTTTAGTTTCACATTCTTTGCATAATGTTATAGTTGTATCACTCGTAGGGAAATCATCATGAACTCGTGTTTCTTCTACACATCCACAATCTTTAGTATCTCTTGATTGTAAAGTCCATCCCATATTTATCACTAATATATATAGGTATTATTTCTTTAAATCCTTTTAGTCTAAAACTATAATTTCAACATTTCATGTCGCAATAGAGGCTTGGGAAAATCACTAACATGATAATACTTCTGCCCCAATTTAGTTTCTATTTTGGTTATTGTATGGACTGTCCTTAACCAATGACTGGTTCTCTCTTTCTCGCTAATCGCTTTCTTTCTCATTATCTTGACTTTGTCCCCTACATCTAAATCAGGATACACACGGGTTTTTCTGGCATTCATTGATATATTCAGTTTCACTTCAAACTCATTTTTCTTCTTCCTTGCTTCTAATGGTGTCATTTTCGTAACGGAACTTACTAATTTATTATTATATGTCAATAATATTTCTAAATTGTAATCTATCCATTGTATATTGTTTTTACCTTTCTTTTCATCCGCATCAACTCTTTTAAAAAGCATATCCTTAAAGGTTCTAATAAATCTTTCTCCAAAAGCAGGGTGTCCTCTCGTGGTGTGTAATTCATTTTTTTCCTCATCAAGATAATCTGTAATGGTAGAACTAGATAAACTGCCTTCTTCGTCGCTGTATATCATTTTGGGTTTTCCGCCCATTTTCTTAATGCCTTCCATTATTCCTGGTAATACGTCTGGCGGTTGCTTACTTGCAATAGGTATTACAGTAGCATATTTACTAAATATATCAATTAATATTAATCCAATTCTAAACTTTTGATTTTCCAAATCATTTTTAGAAATAAAAAACAAATCCAGTTGAAATTCCCAAAAGGCATGAGGAGCAACAAAAACTATTTTGCCCTCTTGGTTTTCTTTTCTCTTCAATATTATTTTTAAAGAATTCATTTACATCACTCATAGTAATAGTTTTATCTTTCTGTCTGGCATCTTTCAACGTTATTCCTTTACTGCCACAACCGCTTTTATCATAATAAATATCACTAACTATTTTTTGTTTATCCATATAATAAATTAATATTTATTATATTGATAATATTATTTATAATTTAAATTCAGGATAATAAGTTAATTGATGATTATTAAATTGTGTATGTATCTTACGTCTTTCATACATCATTTTAATAATAATATTAATAGCTCTCACGGTACTTTTCACATTAAACTTTTTGCTTTCAATATATGATTTAATGTCTCCTTTTAAATCAGACCCGTCTCTCCTACGATGCAACAACATCCATAATATGTGGTTAATCATTTCATACTTTTTCTTACCGATTTTGAGAAATATTCTAACATAACTATAAGGTGGTCTTTCATACACAGTTAAAAATAGCAAAATTTCATCTCCAATATTTCTATTACTTTTTCTTTCCAGATTTAAATGATATCTGATTAATTCTTGATTATCTCTCCATTCCTGACAAATTTTACATTCATCTTCTTTACCCAAAGCATAATCAATAATATTATTAACTAATCCATTAGGTAAACTCATTTTGTATAATTCCATATGTTCTTTTTTGAAGTGGCAACAGTCATAGCATTTCTTATTGATATAATGATTTACTTCTTGTTCGTTCATTACTCTCTACTATATATAGGTATTATTTCTTTAAACCCTTTTTAGTCTAAAACTAAAACTTTAATATAAAAAAAATATTAAAATCTTAATGTGCTGATACATTACAGTAAAAGCAGTAAGCAATGCAGTTCTCTCTCTCATGCCCTGTATCATTACATAACCTTTGTGCTGTAAAGTTGCTACATAATTTACCTTTCTTAGTTTCAAAATTAAATGATGTATTACACTTTTGGCATCTACTTTTAAACTGTGATAAACACCATTCAGCACTAATGTATTCTTCCTCATTAATTTCTCTTTGAGCGCGACGGTCTTGTATCTTATAATTTTCTACTTTGTTTTTAAAATATCTCATTATCATATTTTTATCCATTTGCATATCAACGTCTGGATTACAATAAAATTTAACTTTCCTAAAATCAACACAGCGAGTCAATGCCGCCCATATCCACTCTCTGCTGGTTATGGGTAAGTCCCATTCGTGAATAGTTATGCTTTCCTTTACGCTTGACCCCTGACTTGAATGACAAGTAGCACAGTAAGGATAGATGAAGTTTTTATCTACAATAGGTTCAAACAACATAAACTCATCTTCTTGTCTTGCTATATTCCGTAATGTTATTTGTTTTCCTGTTTCATCATCTTCTATCTTTGTAATCCTGTATCTCAAATTGATATTAACCCTTGGTTGTTTAATCCATGTTCTGGCAACCAAAATATCACCCACTACATATTTCTCACTTATGTTTAGTCTGTCTCTAATCTCATTTGCTACATTTTCGCATCTCATATTGGTATAAGCCATATTATGCTCTGATGCCATGATGTCATCGGTTAAATAACTGTATTTAAGTATAAACTCTTTGCGTGGAATGTTGTTTTCCCACCAGTCATCATACATATCATTTAATATTTTCCTGTTTCTTTCTCCTTCTACGCTGTCCTTTGCTCCTACTCTCTTACATATTTTTAAGAAAATATTATATTTACACATTGTGTCTATACTGTTGTCAATGTATGTTGCGGGGTCTTGGCAGTTTGTCATGGTTTCCACCCCTTCTAATTGTTTCACGTCGCCAGTAGCAATTCTGATAATATGAGTGTTGTTTTCCATAAACTGCCAAACTTTATTCAAAGTGTATAAATTCAACATATAAATCTCATCAAACACTATTACATCAAAAGGCGAATAATCATAAATTGGTAATTTCTCTCCGACATCTTCATGAACGGCAATGCTAAAAAACTTGTTATATGTTGTTGCTTCTATTCCTTTATCTTGTATTTCTTGTAGTTGTCGGTTGGTAGGCACTACGAATAATATATTCTTATTCATCTTTTGGAAATGCTGACCTATATAACTCTTGCCTGTGCCCGGAAATTTAGCCCTAATAATTACTGGATTTTGTTTAATAACTTTTTTACAAATGCTTTCAGTATTCCATTCATCTTCAATAGAAATATTAATATTCGAGAATCTTCGGTATTTCAGGTAATTCATTAAACTTATACTTATATGGTTGGGTCGGTAATGTTATAGTGTGCTTCTCTTCAAGTCTCCAGTCGCCTATCTCATCGCCAAATTTCAGCAGTCCTTCCCGCCATTTTCTCAAATAATTATATCCATACACTTTATCCAAATCGTCTTCGTGGATAGTTATGCTATCTGTTTTAACACTATACACTTTAACATTATTATCAGTTATTTTTTTTTTATATGTTTCATACATTTTGAAATTATGGTATTGTAAAAGCAGTTCTTTTATTAGCATAAATCCATTAGTCAATACTTTTTTATCTGACACATTCAATACATAATACGTCATGCCCTCTGTATCCTTTACTCTCATTTCATCATCTTCTAATTCTTCTATTTCTGTTTGGTACTGACTGATTGTATAAATCTTGCCACCATTTAACTTTTGATAATAACACGCCTCCCTCAATGAGTTAAATGTGCTACTTTTCTGTGATGTGTTATGCGATTTTTCCAGCATACCGATGCTTATGTTTGCTACTTCTTTTGTAGTTGCTTATTTTAATCTTCATTGCTTGATATTTTTGTAGAATAGAGTTCATCAATTATTTTCTTGTAATTAACTTTATAAACATGATTAGGTTGTTTGTAATATAATATCTTCAACTTAATATCACGCTTTAACAGTCGCTTTAAAAACTTACCGTAAATCAGATTATATTTCTTGTTAAAAAATATGTTTCCTTCATAGACTTCTACAATGTATAAAGTTAGATTATTAAAACTATTAATATCACAATCTTGAGTAAAGGTTTAAAAACATCAAATTCAGTAAATCTTGGGATGTATTTGATACAGCACCCACCAAAGGTAAATGCCTTTCTAATGTCAATCTCCCTCAGCTTTTTAATATTAACCTTATTATCAAAAATCCCAACCGGGACAATAGTTTTACACTCCTTCAATATCTTAATATCAACTTCATTGTAATATGATAAGTGGATTTCCTTAAACATGTCTTTTTGAAATCGGAACATAGCACTAACAAATTGTGTCTTCATCATCAATTGCTACATCTTCATCAGTCCTATCTTTTGATAAACTCTGTGATACAATATTATATTTAATGTATTTTTTGAGTTTTTTTGTAGTAAAACTTACATATAATATTAGCAATTTGTCCGGAATTGCCATATTTAATGTAGGGTTTGTATCCTGCTTCGTTGAGTTGAAAAAATACTTTTACCATATCATTGTCAGAATGTATTAAGGCATATTCTTCTTCATCCCGCATTTTTAACAAATCATCTACATCATCAAACATTTTATACTTAATAGGTTCATTCCTGTCAGTAATATAAAATCTGCTTGTAGTTGGTGCTTTAAATCCTTCCTCGTTTGCTTGCATTTGCCTTAATGTGTTTAAATCATGGTTTAACAAATAAGTATGGTTATTCTTAACTAATCCTCTGAACATTTTAACTCTGCCCTTTTCGTAGTCTTTGGGGTCGTGTTGATAAATTAAACCTCCTGTAAAGTTGTAAAGTCTGACTGGAATATTGAAGAATTTAAAGACCCTATCCATTTGGTTTATTGATGCTCCATTATTGATAAACTCTTCTTCTGTCATTTCCAGCAATTCCAAAACCTTATTACGGGATAATGTTGGTATAGTGTTCTTTTGTTGTCGCTTCTCTCTCAATAGGTCTGTCCCTTCAAAATTTTCAAGTAAAGCATTTATCCAACATTCATTATCTCTATATTCCTTTTTTTGTAATGCTTCTTTTATTGTTAAAGCATCGGCGTCAACTTCGGTCTGGATGTATCTATAATAGATGCTTATATTCTGACTTTCCCTCAGTGATTGCTCTCTTTCATCGTAGTTTGAGGTGTCAGTTTCAACCAGTTCAACGCTTTCGCGTCAGCGTATTCTACAAGATGCCCTATATCATCAAATTCGCTACTGGTGTTCATTATCAGCATCACCCTCTTATACAGTCCCTTTTCATCCTTATGATATCTTCTAATTTTTCTTTGAACCACTGTTTCCAGAAACTGACTTGCTTTGACGTGTGCAGTTGCTACCATCCTTTCTTTTTTTCTCACCTCTGGTGTTGATAATGAGCGGGTAATATTCTCTACCGTCCATTGTAAATGCTGGTCGCTTTACACCTGACCTGTTCTCAACTGAAAATAACATAAATTTTACATCATAAGTCTTCCTGTTCTTGAAAGTCTCCTTTGCCTTTGTTGCTAATCCCGATATTGCTTTTCTTTTAAAGATGGGTTGCTTGTCGTGTGTTTTAATTACTGCTTTAACTTCCTTTCCTCTCCTTGCTTTCTTTGCTGTCTTTGCCATTCTTTCGGTTATGGGTTCTGATTCTTCGTATTTTGCCACTGCTTTATCATATCTCTTCAATCCTGATTTTCGTTTCTTTGTATCATTGATGCTGATGTCATTTATCAATTTATTTGCCGTTTCATATTGTGAAATCTTGCGGTCTTCATACAAATCAACTATTTTATTGATGTTTGCTTGTAAATCCGGCGGGACTTTGCCAATTTTACTATCTCTTGTTGTTCTTAAATTCTGGGTATATTGTCGGATAAGTTTTTTAGCCATGAATATATTTATATTATGATTTATTAAATTACTAACTCTTTAAATGCCTTTTGTCATAAACTTTAATGAAAGCATACCGCTTCAAACAGTCTTAAAGAAATATTACCATATAATATTAGAATAAAATGACCACACAAAAGAACCCCGAAGATATGACATTGGCAGAAATCAAAGAACAAATGGCTTTGTATTGCCGACTGTATTATCATAAGAGAAAGGAAGAAGACCCCGAATATATGGATACTGTAAGGGCGAGAAAAATAATAACAGGCAAAGCATTGTATCACAAAAATAAAGCGGAGAGAGAAGCAATGGAGAAGAAGGAAAAAGGAGAAAATGATGAAGATAAACCAAAGTATCACCATAGCAGAAAATACAAAACAGAATATGCGATGGTTGCTGTCGCTAATTAGTTCTATTTTAGATTAATAAAATGGAATTAATTTTAAAGTTTGATATTAATATGAAATCTTCTTTAGTTCCTTGATGTTAAGAGTATTACTTATCGCATAAATATTATTTAGACTTGTCTTTTTATTTTTATTTTTAAAGAGTTCGTTTTCCAAATATTCTACACGATGGATTAGTTTTGATAAAGCATCCCAACTAATACACGCCATTCTGTCGTAACACATCGTTAAGTATTCTCCCGAATCATTTACAATATTATATTTAGGATTTGTGTATTGTTGAGCATCTTGAGCAATCCATCCTAATTCAGTTTTTCTGGTTTTTTGATTTTTAGCAAATGTTTTAATCTTAATGTTTTTTTACCATATTTATAGTATCATCTTCTACATCTTCTATATTATCTTTCAGTCTCTTATCACTACTTAAATTAAATCCATGCCATTGAATGATGAAAATTGTGTATCGTCCAATTGTAAATATTTAGTGCCATCAATATAACTATCAATAGTTGTTGATGCTTCTAATCTTAAAACAGCATCACTATTTAAATGTCTCAAATTCATTTTATGAGCAATTCCAAGAGTCATGTCACCGTCAATAGTCCAGTCGCCTCGTAATTCGCTATTACTTCCACTATTCAAAATAATTTTATTATCAGCATATGTTGCAGATAATCCAACAACCAAATTAATAGAGTTTGAAGTGTTGCTATTCCTGATTACTAAATCGTTTGTATCAAGATACATTTCAGCATTATTAATTATTAGTTTTGAAGTGTCGCCAAATTGAACATTGCCACTCGGTGAATTTTGTAATAATAAAGTATTTCCTGATACTGACTGAACCTGATTGACTTCAACTTTCTTACCAGAAACCATTGTTAAATCGCCATTTGTATATACATCACCTAATATATCAACTGGTTTATTGAACATGGTTTTAGATACAGCACCGTCGCACATAAAATATTGGTTAGAAGAGTTACTAACATCACCAACACTAACAGCAACAAAATTATTATGTGCCATATATAAACCTTCTGTAGCATCTGGTGTATATCTTCGTATTGAACCATTATTAGCAAAATTTAAATATGAACCATTGTTAAGACTAATTGCTTGATCAGTTCCTATAAATTGTACAGCATCAGTGAATCTCGCTTGTCCGGCACAGTTTAGAACATAACCAGAAACACCAACAGCACCTAAACCAAACCTATCCTTAACCCAGACACGACCAACATTAGCGTCTCCTATTTGAGTTTCCCATACACCACCGCTTGAACTCATCCACATTCTTCCATCTCTATTAATATTGAACTCACGATTAAACATTTGAAATGTCATTTGTAATCCTAAATTAGGTGAAGGTGTAGTGCTGAATTTATTACATATTATACTTCCAGTAGTAAGCATATTTAAATCACTACGTAAAGTTGTATTATCACTATAATTAATAGCACCTGCTACCGATTGAACATTAGTATCTATTTTATCCAACTTTTGTAAATCCATTGATATTAAACTATTAATCGTATTTGAATTTTGAGTTATTAATAAATCTTGTGTCGTGTATGTATTACTGTAGGCGGTATTTGTATTGAATAAATTAGTATCATTTGTATATAATGTTGATACATCTGCTTGAATATTGTTTTTTCGGTTGTAGTCCAAGAAGCACCCGCGCCTGCTTGTAAATCTGCTATATCTGTTAAAATCGTTGATATTGTGTTTCCGTGTCCTGTTATGTTATTAGGGTTTGTGTCAATTAATGATATATGCGATGTTATTGTGTTTTGATGACTATTAACAAATGTCATATTACTGCCTACAGTGTTATTTAATATTGCTATTCCATTTGTATTTGTTGCGATGTCGCTGTCGTGTGTTGTTAATATTGTTAAATGTGATGCTAATGTATCATTGTGTCCTGTGATTAAAAACGAATTGGAACTAATACTATTGTTAAAACCAGTAATAAAAAAGGTATTAGAACTAATATTATTAGCACTTGTGTCAAGTTTAGTTGTATTTGCTGATATAGTCGGTAGTATTGAAGTTATGGTTAATCCGTGTGCTGTTATATTTTTAAGGTTGCTTGTAATTGTTGTGTTTTGATTTACTTGTTCGTCAAACATTGTTGTTGATGTTGCGTTAATTCCTGATATTGCTGATATGTTTGCATCTATCTTATTTTTTTGTGCTTAAATAAGAGCATCAACTTCTTCAGTAGTATAACCGCCACCTAATGAGCCTGTTGTATCTGCTAATTCTTGCTTTGTAGCATAAACACTGCTTAGAGTTGATGGTTCTGTTGAATTTATTAATACTAATTCACTTGCTACAATTCTACTTGAGCCGTCCAGTGATAATGTTGAAAACATAATTATTATATAGTAGGTTATATAATAATTGTATTTTATCTTTTCTTTCCTCTTGAACCAAATATACCTTTATTTAATGCATTATATTTTTCTTGCTTCTGTCTTATATATTCATTTTGCAATAATTGGTAATGTTGCGCTATATTTTGTAGCGGGTTTGGAGGCGGTTGCGGTTGCGTTCTTCTTGGGGGCGGGGTGTTCGCTATTATATTATTTTGTTGCTGTTGTTGTGGAATATGTTGCTCTTCTTCGTGATATTCTACCTTCTGGGGTTTTGCTATTGGAACTGGTTTAGGCTTTATGGGTTTAGATTCTAATGGTCCTTGGCAATTGCGTTCGTGGCTGTATCTGTAAGATTTTAATGTTAAAGTTTTGGCACATTTTGGACAGGTTATTTTCTTTTCATTGCGTGCTTGAGTTTTCGAGTTGTTTTTAAGAGGTTCAACAGGTTTTATTTCTTGTGTTGCTTCTATTATTGTTTCTGCCTTTGGTGCTTCTTCTTCAATTGGTGGTAATTCATTTACTGGCTCGTCTGCTTCAATTGTATTAGTAATTTCAGGTTCAACTTCTGACATATATAATATATTATATATTTTGTATTTTTTCCTTTTTTTATATATATGTATATATTTGGTCTATATGGACAAATTGAGAAATATTAATATTAATAATTTGATATAAATATTAATAATTAGGTTGTTTATTCAATTATCTAATTGAAAGAGAATGCTAAAAGAAATGGGAACGCCGTGAAAATCAATTAATTCGTTTCTTGAAGTTGTTATTCTAAAGTGTAGTCTCTTAATATTTTTTACCACCTACATCAATAAAATCTGCATATATGGGCGCTGTAAAATCTGTTATAACTCCGCCAAGTTGTTGATTGATTTGAACTTTTTTTAATTACTGAACTGCTGAAATTATTAGGTGCTGAATACTTATAATCGCTTAATTGAGGACAATTTATGTATATATTCTGAAAAGGAACTAAATTAAAATATCCACTTAACCAAGATGACGCAGGTTCGTAGGAAATACAATTACTTAGTAAATAATTAATAGCTTTTGGTCTCAAGTTGTCATATTCAAACTGTCCTCTGTTCCATTCGCCATTTACATAAGTTTCTAATTCTTCATCTGTAGGTATTTTGATTTTGTAATTTAGAGGGTCATTTAATTTAAGTTCCATGCGTCTCTCGCTCTGTCCATATACTGTTAAGAATAAGTCAGGCACAATATCATTAAATGCCGTGTTTAATTCCGTTTGTATTTTGTATGATAATTGATAAGCATAATAAATTTCACCGGATACATCAACGGCAGTGCTTCTTAATAAGACATTGGAACTATTATTATACAACATAATATAGAAGCGTTCGTAAAACCCTTTCTCTGTTGTATAAAACGGAGTGCTGAATGAACACTCTGTAACGAACATTTTTGTTCTGGGTGGAATTTCAAAGTTTTGGTCAAGTTCTATAATAAAATCGCTGGTAGAATTACTTTCTGGTAATCTATAGGCACTATCAACATAGATTTACTTTATATGTTAATCTATCACTCATAAATTTTTATATACAATAGAAATTATATTATTATTATTATATGATTGGACGACAACTATTATTAGGTGCTATTGAAGGCAGGACACCCACACAAATAATGGCAGGTGTAGCAAGTGATAAAGCATATACGGCAGGTAAGGATTTAATAGAATATGTATTTTTTAACCATAAAAAGAAATTGGAAGACAAAGTAGGAGGTTTCAATAAACATTTTGATACGCAAATAATGAAACATAAAACACGCTATGCCGAAGAAATCAATGTTCAAAATAAAAATAAAATTGATGATGTCAAGGGTTTAGACGCCGCGTATTCAAATGTGAATGGAATAACAAGAATAGGCAACACATTATGTATTGGCGGCACTGGTGCTAAAACAGGACTAGACCACAAAGTCAATGATGTAATTGCAGATTTGTTTTTTATTCCTACTCATAATGTTCAATTAAGCGAAAGATATAAAGACGCAATGGAAGAATTAAGCAAAAATACAGATGTCGATAGACTGGTCGGCCATTCCCTCGGTTCATCCGTTGTTCAAGAAATCAACAACAGACACAGCAACAAATATGCTACAACTGTTTATTCATCACCTTTTGTATCAGGAACTAACCAGCAGAAAAACCCGCCTCACTTACGATTTAGAAATCGTGGAGACCCTATAGCAATGTTTGATGACGCGGCAATAACTGGAGAAATAGAAAGCAACAATTTATTAGATAAACATAGTTTTAATAATTGGACAGGGCAAGGTATGACTGAAATTAATCCTACTACGAACATTTCTAATGGGTTTAATCCTAATTCAACACCAGAACAATAAAATGTCAATAATATTATAATGTATAGAAGCAAAGACAAGCAAAACGAAATTCCATTAGAGAAGAAACTGACAAAAGAACCGTCAAAATACGATAAACAATATAAGACATTAGATTATGATACTATAAAAGATATAGTTGATACAAAAAACATTTATTTAATAAATACTATAAAAAGTACAACTTCAAATAATTCTACTACAATGCTTCCACATAAGAAAAATATAAAAATAAAAAAATACAATCTAAGTTTATCATATATAAGTAATGGATAATATAATTGCAGAAAGTGAAACTACAATGATTAACTCGTTAAATTTTGGACTTCCAGAAACAGCACAATACATCACAGACAGAAGACACGTTAATTATTTTCCATCAGGCAGTAATGTTTATAATCCAAATGCAGGAAACAAAAATATTAGATTTCATATAACAGGTGAAGACAACACATATATTGATTTATCTTCTATTCGTTTATTTGCTAATCTTCAAAACACCGACGGAACACGAAGTATTTTTTTTTTACGACCGTTAGGTAATTTGTCATCCTTCTTCAGTCGTTATAGATGCACTGTAGGCGGGCAACAAGTTCAAGATATTATTGAGTACAATAGGCACTGTGAATTGTATAATTCTTTTAAAAGTCAAGATGCCCGAGATATGGACGATTTAGAAAGTAGCGCTAATCCTCGTTGGGATGATGACTGGCGACATACATATGCTACTGGATTAGCAGAATTTATTGATGCTAATAATGAACGAGGAATTACTGGAACAGCACCAGATGCCGTGACAGTCGTCGCAGGAGACCATAACAATTGGGGCGATTTAACAGCACGATATACCCGCCATTCAGTTGCAGGAATTCCCGGATCTAATGGTTATATGAGATTAGGACATAAACCAGTATGCGGACTTTTAGAAAGCAATTATTATTTGCCTCTTCGTTATGCACCACTTGAATTAGAATTTACAATTGTATCGGATGAGCACGCACCAGTAATTACACCATTTGCTACTCGTGACGCAGCGGGGGATTTAATCAATAACGCATATACTGACAAATACGGCTATTATTTCACAACCGGCGATACTTCAACGCAGTGGGAATTAAATAATGTAATTTTACAAGCAGAGGTAATACAATTGCACAACACGGTCAATAATAATATAGTGAAACATTTGTTAGAAGGTCAAAGTTTGAAATTAGTATTTCCAATGTATCACACTATGACACAATCATTCAACGCGGCAGGAACTGAAACTAATATGAACATTGTTAAATCCGCTTCTAAATTGAATGGTTGTTTTATTGCACTATATCGCCCACCAAGAGCAGGAACTGACCCACGAAAAACTAATTATTACAGACAAGACAACTACATTTACAAGCGATGGAATCATTTTTACAATCCTATGATTAATTCTCGTATTTTTGATGGTCCTGATCCCGATGGAGATGGTCGCGCGACATACCAGGGAAAGGGCTTTCAAAATTCAGATTTAAATTTAACGTGGCAATTACAAATCAACAACAAGAAATATCCAGAGTTTGAATGTCAATCAATGGCAGAAACTGCATATTTTTTAAGACGAACATTACACTATTTGAACCCTGACCAAGATGCCTTTAGCATTTCCTACAAACGCTACAGAGAAGATAAATTTGTTATTGGTATATCAGTTGAGAAAATGGCAGACACTAATTTTACTGGACAGAATACTAAAATGGGAGGTTTACTCGTTTTTAAATTGAAAGGGACTAATAGAGCACTGACAACTGATGAAGATGTGCGAGAATTATTTGTGCATATGATTTCGGAGTCTGTTCTGGAATTACGCGAAAGTGGGAGCGTGCTTTACGATTAAAATTAAAATCTTATATAATGTATAAATTCCACAAGAAATAATAAGAAAAATAAAGGTAAGATGTTCTTACAATCCTCGCAAATCAAATATAGCCCATTTGATTTAAAAGATAATGAGTATCTAAAACACCTACACGAACAAATTAAGTTAAGAAACTCACAGGAAGCATCAGTAGCATTTAGAAAACACATTCAAGAAGGACACGCCAGAGCAAATTTTCAAAATGAATTAGACAGAATAACAATGGAACTACACCGCCCAAATCTACCACATAGCACATTAGAGCACCTACAAAAAAGAATTGAAGAGGTGAAAAAATTAACATTTACTTAAAATATATTGATATAATAAGATTTTATACAATAAAATCTTATTATTAATAATATTTTTCACAAACATAATTTTAAACATATTATTCTAATTAATATTATATCAATATGGCAACTACAGCAAGTCTAGAATTAATAAATCCATACGCAAAATTTGGATTGAAACGACGACCTACTTATGAAGAAATCGCTAACCTAATAGGCGAGAACGAACAAGTAACAGGAAAGCTGCCTAACAGAGATGCTACATTTTTTAAATCAAGTCCTCAGGGTAGTTTTTTTGACGGAAGCGACCATTTAGAATTATTGAAAGACCAACAAATGAGAATATTAGACAGGCAGATGAGAGAGATAATGATGAAGCAGGAAGCACACAGAAACGGGCGCACATATGCAGTTCATAGAAGAAACACAGAACAGGCAACAACAGCAGATGGTATCCAACCGACACAAGCAGAAGAACCAACATTAGCACCTGTGCAAACATAATTGCAACAACGAGCACAACAAGCAACACAAAGACAGCAAGAAGCACAAGAACAACATAGACACTTTATTACACAAGGCGCATCGTCAATATTCAATCGCTTAATGTTAGGCAGGGCACCTTCAACTGATACACCAGACAGCCCAGAATTAATACCAGATGAGGAAATGATGACAGCAAGAGAATCGCAATTAAGTGAAAAAGAAAAATTAATTATATCAAGAATTGATGAACTACACCCAGACATTCAACCGGAGTTTAAACAACAAGCATTTGAAATATTGTACTCAGTAAGGGACAGACAACCACGCATTTTTGCTAATAATTTGACTGAAATGAGCAAAGTCGTAAATGATTTATATATTATACAACTAATTGAGGCAACGGAGTTTGAAGAATTTTCACATCTAGCAAGACTTCATAAGAATGCAAAAGGCGATGTAAAGAAGCCAATAACAGACCAAATCGCGCAAATGTATGGCGACTTAGTTTATTTCAAATATATCGCCAAACCCCAACAAATATCAGGAGCAACTACCAAAAAGATGGCAAAACCTCCAAGTCGAGCGGCAGGAAGTGGTGAAAGTTAATAAGAATAATATAAGTATATTTAATGATAATATTAGCTAAAAATATACTGAAAAAGAAAAACATAAATTCAATGATAAATATGATGATGATAGTTTTTCAATACATAACCTAATGAAACCAAACACACCAACGACAATACAACCACCGAAAATGATGAAAAAAGGCATACCGAGAGAATTTATTGACATTGCAACCAACACAGATACTATTGCTACAGCGACCAGACAGACTGACGAAAAGTTATACAATGATGCAAACCAACCATTAAATATGACATTTGAAGCATTTAAGGTAAAGGAAAACCAAGACAATATGTTTAAAATAATGCTTAAAAACTTTTGGCACAACACATACAAAAGAAATGAGCCAACAAGAACACGGGCAACACAAACACTGAAAAACCACCGCGACGCAATGGTGTCAGCCTTTACTACAATGCTTGACAACAACAAACCAGCGATGAAGAAGAAAAGAAGTTTAAACTGACACAAATGATAGACATAATGCTACACAACGGCGCTACAGTAGCAGATATAATATTAAACTTATCACATAGCGCAATTGCAACAACAATGAATATCGCAGATTTAGTTCATCAGATAACTGCAGGAAATGCACAAGGTAGCAGTAGTTCTCCTAATGAAATTATTAGTGTTCATAGTTCTCCACCTATTACTGTCCATAGTTCTTCATCAGAAAGTCCAACAGAAATACCAGCACCAACTGAAGACGAAGAAGAAGAACCACAAAAAAGATAATTTTGAAAAATTAAAATCTAAATAATATTATATATAATGGGTACTGGTCAAAGTAAAAATGATGCAAATAACAGTATGGAAGACATTAAGACTTTAAGAGTCGATGAAAAAACAAGAGCAGATACTTTAATAATAAAATCTATTCAAGAATGTGTGACACGAATTGAGAAGTTAGAAAAGAAAAATCTGACAAATTAATATATAAATTACCTGTTCAGTTTTGTAATTATTCATTATTTTAAATTAAAAATATATTAACAAATGAATATTATTAATTACTATCATAATCTGTAATTTTATCCTCCGGTATTGTTGTTGAAGTAGTACTACTTCTATCATCTAATAAATCTTCTTCATCAACAAAATTATTTTGAAATCTTAATAATTCCTCGTCTGTTGGTCGTCTTTTTAACACTTTATAAAGTTTATGTATCCAAGAATTAGTATGAAAATTATAATTGCCTCTACGGTAAAATCCACCACATCTACATAGTTTCATTGGCATATTATTATATTATAGTAAATTAGAATATCTTTATTCATCATTCGTAATTTGAAATGCCTGTTCAAATCTGATATGAAACATTTTGTTAATGTCTTTAGCATTCATATTCACGTAGAAGAAACTAGAAGGTGCGTCATTAACGGCTTGATGATACATATCTAATAATTGCTGTTTATCAACAATGGCACTATTTTCTTCAATAAAACTCATTAATTCACTGGCATTTTTCAACCTAAAAATGTATAATGAACTGGCATTTAAACGAATGATAGGCGCTAAAACATTATATTTTTGTGTTGAACAAATTACACTTACTGCATCGTGCCTGCCTCTTGTAAAAAGTCCGTGTAATAATTTACTATATCTAACAAATTTAGGGTCGTCTGCGTGGTCCTCTATCACGATTAATATTGAATGCAGTTTCTTTATCTTTTTAGATTTCATATAATTAATTATTATCTTCTGTCTTTCAATTACATTTTCTAAATCACTTGGATTATAATTATCCAAATAAATTTGTTCCTTTTCATCATCCACGTGCAATTCATCCCTGATGTATTTTTTAACTTCTGTAAATGTAGGGTCGTTATGGACGCTGGGTGAAAATATAAATATTCTTGCAAATGAATTTCTATGAGCATTCAACATTAAATTTTGAATAAGGACAGTCTTACCGCCTGTCGAAGAAGCAACTATAATACTTCTAAATGGTAGTTTTGGCACGTGCTCATATTTAGATTGTTCGAATTCATAATCAGTTATGTTTATTGGTTTTATTATTGGGACATCTGTCATAGTTGATATTAAAGAAATATAGAAAATTATATTTAAAAATTAACTTGTAATTACTATTAAATGGAACATCATTTTTATGATATGCTGGTGGCGAATATCATAAAATGGAACAGGCTTTCCATTGCTTCAATCAATAAGCATTGAAGATAATGTCTCGCTCGCGTGTGCAATGAAAACCGCAAGTGCTGCGCCCCACCAATATTCTATTATGCATGAAAATAGTAAGATTAAATAATTATTTCATCTTATTATTTATATGAATAGGAGTTATTCAGATTATATTAATCTAATAGATGAAGTGGATAATATAGAACAAGTAATAATTTCTGACAATAAATGTAAGAAATTATGCTATTTTGTTTTAGAAATAATTAAGATAGGAATACAATATTTCAAAAATAAAAATGTAAATATTTATATAAATGGGAAGAAAGAAAAACAAAAAGAATAAGACAGAGGCTACAGTTTCTTCAACAGATGAAGATAGCGGAGAAATTGTTAAAGAAACAGCAGTTATTGAGGTTGCTTGTCCTATGTGCAAAAAGATGTTAGAACAAAAAATGAATTAGAAATACAAAAGAAAGGAAATTGTAAATGTTCATGTATTCCAACAAGTTTCAAAATTTGTAAAAATGATAAGAAAATGAATATTGATAAAACTAAAGACAGTATCAACTTAGAACCTGATGCTCATAATATAACTTTGAAATGGGGTAGGCAAGCAACCCCATCCGATAATGGTGAAAAAGACAGGATTACTGAAAAGTCAGTCTTTTATGAATGGGTTAAGGTTTCATGACATTGACTATTGTAAATATGGTTTTAATTATCGAAAAAGAAGGAGGTTGTGGAATAACATTGATAAATGGAAACCCAGACCATTCTGTAATAACGATTGCGGTAAAGTGGTTAATAACAAACATGTTGAAACTGCACAACGGATGCCACCCGGTCGTAAGGACAATTTGGGGCGAGAATTATGTAAAGCATAAGCAGGAATATTTATACAAAATACCTGCTGATTTGATTTGTGAAATTTTGGTGAGTTTGGCGGATTAAGGAAAACGAGTTTGGGGTTGGTGTTGAAACTTGAAAATTTGCAGGTTCGTCCAACGACAAAAGAGTAAACATTATGAAATTAAAGTTTTTGAACATAATGATTTTTAAGGTGGAAATCCATAGTTTATAAAATAGATAAAACACCAAAATTATATAGATATATTTGGAAACTCTTGCCAACCGCCAAACAGGGCAGGAAAAATTGGCGAGAGTTTCCCCTTATATATTACTATAAACATAAGAAAAAACAACCCTAAAAAGGCTCCGGACAGGCTCCGGACAGGGGCACGACCAGTGCTCATAGTCCAGAAAATACCTGCGCGGACACAGATGCGGGCGAACAAAGCGAAGACACACAGCAACCCGACCCCAGAACCCCAGACCTGACCAGAACCCCAAAAGCCAACCACCAGCCCTGCCCGTCACAGGGCGCATCTCATAGGGCTCGTCATCCACCTGTCACGCAGGCACGGGGGTGCAATCAATGAGAGAAAGAAAAGTTCAGATGATGACAACAATGCTCTTGGAAAAAACGGGCTTTTCTCTGCCACACTGCACAAGCGACAAGAGAAGGTATGTGAGAACCAAGAAGCGCAATCTCGGTAAAACACTTACCGTGACAATCGTTCAGTAAAACATTTACCTGTAAATCATTTACCGTGATAATGGGCTGGTAAAGCATTTACCAGTAAGGCACTTACCGAGACTTGATTGATGACGACCTGATTGTTTCAGTTCCCGCGGCTTGCCCTGATGAGGATTGCATCTTCAATGCAACGCTTCAATGACTGCCAGTCAAAGGCAGTGTCCGCGCGCAAGAAGCACTGATTGATGATGATGCCCCATGTCAATTCGCAAGTCTCCACCAAACCACCAATTTCGGCATGTAGGTCATAGAGACGTCCGTAGTTGGCTCTCATCACAATGTCGCCCACTGCTTGGATGCGGTAATCACCACGGGCATCACGGTATGCCTTCATCAAAGGGCTGGTGTCCTTGTTGTCGCCAAGCATTTCCGTTGGCGCACTGTTGAGCAAAGCCATCAGCACACCCGTGGCATCTGTATCAGCCTTGACGTACAAGTCGGACAATGACCGCTTCGCCAACTCCACCGTCTCGCCCACAGTGTCTGACATTGAGACATCTGCTGTCTTGGCACACTCTTCAAGAAAGCCCTTCTTCTCATCAATGACTGTCTTGCGGGTCTTCTTCTGTTGCTTGTCTGGTTTGAGCACCTTGTCACCGCCTTTGATTGACACCACCAACTCCGCATACGGTGTCTCCCCAACCGTGGCATGGATGGGTTCCCACGGCTCAAACAAGGAAGCGGAGGACAGGTATTTCAACCTGAATGCTCCACCGAGGGCACTACATTCCAGACCATACTCATCCGCAAGGATGTCAAGCACATCCTTGATGGTGTTTTTCTCGGTGTAGTAGAAGTAGAACTTCATGTCATTGCACTTGATGGTCATGCGCCCCTTGGTGTCGTCGGCTTCTTGGTTCAAGTGCTTGCCATCAGCGAGTTGTCCCTCTTTCAACACTGCGCGCATCACCCCACCTGCCAACAAGTTGAGGGCAAGATGGGACATCTTCGCAGTGTCCTTCTCAAACTTCACGGTTGCCTCTGCCCATTCCGTATTATGGAAGTATTCGCGCAGCAGGAAAAAGTCATTCATCTGGACACCATCCTTGGTGAACATCTCCACAAAGGAAGACGCCAACATCACATCCTCCTCGCTCTCGCCTGACATCTTTGCACTCATCAGCCTGTTCTTCACCATCAGGATAGTATCGCCCGTGTGGCACTCAATGACATAGTGAGCGGGGAAATCCGGGCTTTTCAAAATCAACCGCAAGGGAGTGCCAAGATACACACCCTCTTCATCACTCTGGCTCTGATGCGCCGTGTCTGTGGTGTCTTCGCCAAGCTTGTATCCACAGCCACTGAATGGCTTAGTTGTGGCTGTGGATGCAGTAGGCGCTGCGGAGGATGCAGTGCCAATCCCAGTAAGACCACCGACATCATGAGCCCTGTTTTGCACCGTCTCCCAGTTCTGAACAAAGGCATTGATGAGACCGCTTTTGTTTCCACCCTTGGGCATCCGCGAATTGAAGCCCAAGTTGCCGAGCGTTGTGAGTATCCGGGCAACTGTCATCTTACCAAGGGCTTGCCTCAACCGCTCCGTGTCAGCGGTGATGTCATAGGGCGACAAGTTTGACACATCAATCACTTCGCCACTGGTGAGCACCAATGCACGTGGGTGACCATCCGACATCACAAAGACAAGGGATGTCATTGCGCAAGCAGGATGCACTACACAATCACGCTGGCTACGGGCAGGATACACTAATTGTATCCATTGTGAGAGTGAAAGAAAGGACATGCCGACAAATTTAGCATGCACACTGCATCAACTGCCTTGCAAATGCCCACACACAGGCTCTGCAAAATAAACATGCAAGGCGCGCCCTAACAATGAAGAAGAGGATGTCGTGGAACACGGCGCGGCGTGGCGGTGGCTGTTTCGTTCGTTGGTGAGTGTTATGTAATTGTTTGTTGTATGGTCGGTTGTTTGGTTTTTTGTGTGGTTTGTTGTTTGGTGGTTTTTTTCGGGACAGGTGGCTTACCCAGACCTCGTTATGGTTTTGGTATGGTTGATTTGGGGGGCAGTTATTAAATGGCGTGAAAACCATAGGGGGGAGTATACGGTTATGAGGTCTGGGTAAGCTACTGCTTGCTCACACGCCCGAGAAACGCCCCGCGCGCGCGAAACGCCCTAACACGCCCCCACCCCCACACGCCCCCGCGCGCCCCCCCACCTGCGCACGTGCCCACGCTCACAAGCGCACAGGCACGAGCGAGCCAGCGTGCGAGCGCACTAGCGCACGAACGAATGCGCGAACACAATACTCTCGAACGTACGAACGCACGAGCGCGCAACAACGCGAACACAAGAACGAGCGAATGCACGCAAACACGCGCGCGCGCAATCACACGGACGCATGAACACACAAATGCGCGAACACACTCACACATGAGCACAGTATTGCGCGAACACACGGACACACAAACGCGCGAACGCACGGACGCACGAACGCACAAGCGCACGAACACACAAGCGCACGAACGCAAACACAGAAACAAACCAAGGCACGAACGCCCTGAACACCCGAGCGCGCGAAAACACGAACACCCAAGCAGCCGAGCTCACGAATGCACGAACGTACCATCGCGCGAACGAACACACGCACGCACGAACAGACGAACGCACGAACGCACAAACGCACGAACACACAAACGCACGAACGCACACACAAACAAACCAAGGCACGAACGCCCCAACACCCGAACGCGCGAACGCACGAGCGCCCGAACAGCCGAACACACGAACGCGCGATCGCGCGAACGAACACACGTCACGCACGAGCAGATGAACGCACGAACGCACCAACACATACACAAACACACTACAAATGCAAGCGCCCGCACAGACGCAGTCACGACCACACAATCACACAAACACACACAAACGCACACAAACACACAAGCACACACACGCACCCGCAAACGCACAAACACACGCGCCAACACACAACACACGCAACTGCACACACGCACGCCTGCACACACGCACGCGCGCACACACACACACACACTGCATGGGCATTGCCTTCTGCCTCGGCCGTTCCTCAAGAAAGGGCTTCTTATCTTCATTGCTGTCGGAATCTCGATCATAGTCTGCCTGCTCCGTTGGAATGTCTTCTTCTTCCGGACGGTCGGATTTCGGCTTCTTTTCGTCATTGATCTCACCCATGACATAGTCGGATGCGGATGATTCGTCATCATCATCACTCGGGATGGGTGAATCCTTGAGAGGCGATGCTCGTCTCTTTCCGGCCGGCTTTGGAGTGGATGGCTTTGACTTGCTGCTTCCGAAAAGGCTTGCGAGGAGCGGCGTGTCGTTGTCAATCGGATTGAACACACACGATCGCAAAAGGTCGAACGGGTTGTAATTCAAACTGGCTGCGGATGCAGACGCATATTTCTTGAGGTTCAAGAAAGTTCACACAAAATACTCATCACCGCATTGAGGAGTTGAAAATCACTAAAACGGGGAAATTCATGCATCGAAAATTCATGGACATGTGGATCATGCCCAAGTTCCCCAATAAGCAAACATGGATTCTGCCATCCCGACTCCTGCGAATGCAGTTGGATCGGGTCCGTGCTTCGTATTGTGTGCTATCCATTCAACCAAAAATGCATTGCTCTGCAACATGGTGCGGAAGGGTGGATGAGCGTCCACATTCATTCATGAAATTGCCAGTCAATACTGCCTTGATAAGCTCGTCTGCCTTCGCTGAGTGTTTGGTCAGCGAGTCCGCTAGACAATCCTCGCTTCGCACATGTGCGAGATCGTGCATTTGTCCGCTATTCCTCTCCTTTCGCAACATTTGGATTAAGTGCATTGTTTCCTTCTGCTCTGGTTGATGTGTTGTGGATACTGTTGTAACAAGATTCTTAGCATCAGTGCGGATATGGACATCCGCGATTTCGCCTGTAATGTCTGACCAGAGTCCGCGAAGAAATAAGGCTGAACCGTAACAACGCATCGGTCCGTGCAATTCAGCAACAGTTGTGGACATGGTTGCGGCGGTGATCTTATGCGTCTCGTAGTCAACCAGTGAGCCTCTCGAATTCGATGAGCCCTGGCGAAGATCTCTCTGTTCTGAAAGAAAGATAACATGTGCATGTTGGGATGACTTGTCTTCATTATTGCGATAGGAGGCATCTGGATAGCCTACTATTCGGGTCTTCCCACGAAGGGGCCAGAACCTCATACTAAGCGGAATGCTTTTGATGGTTCTGGTTGTCTTGTTGATGGCGCGAACGTCCTCAATGGTTGGTGATGATGCCTTGGATGCACACCTGGAGAATTGATAACCAATGTGGAATTGTGTTCGCGATTGTAACCAGTTGATCTGACCTAAGACACCTCTGTAAGCAGTATGCGTTTGAGGAGTGAGTGGTGCCTTTAGATACTTGTCAAAGGTGATCTCCTGAAGTTCGTCAATGGCAACGTTCTGGTGGACATTGATGTTCGTCATGCTTCCATTGCATTCGTTGTCCTACGAAAAGGCAATCATTCTTCTCTTCTGAACCGCCTTGAAAATCTTACGAAGTCGTCCCATGATTTCCTTCTCAAAAACGTCATCCCCGGTCATAAGAAGATCATCTACATGAAGAGAAAGTGCTCCATGAACTTGTCGATTCTTGGCGTTGTTACCGGAAACGGGGTCCATGAGGTAATCAACTGCTCCTTCAAGATCGAATGTATTGGATGACTTCTTTTCACTGATCGGCGAGGATTTTGGAAGTTGAACGGAGTGCCGAATCTAGGATGTTCCACCATCTGCGTGGTGCATCATTCAGCCCATAAGCAGGCTTCTTCATACGCGCACCAATGTGTGGCGGATATCCCATTTCAGGAGGGATCTGACAAGTAATGTCACGATTCTGATCGTATGCTTTGCCTTGAAGGAATGCTGTCTTCAAGCCCTTATTTGCGGCTGCTTGGATTGCAAGGCGGAAGCCGCTCCTGGATGCAGCAGGACTGTCTGTCTGCTGATCATTCGTCTGCTTATCTTGAAAACCTCGGAGGACCCATCGGGCTTTCGTCTTCAGGAAGTTCCCGTCTTTGTCTTGCTTCAGGGTGAGAACCCAGCGACCGGTGACCCAATTCCTGACCTGAATCTTTCGTGTGTCGACTAAGTCGAACACTTCATTGTCAAGCCAAGATTTGCACTCGAGGTGTTTAGCTTCAAGGAATTGCTTCTGGTAAGCTTTCGTCTCAGTAGCTGTTGCTTCTTTGCGCTTCTTACCGAGAAGTGCGGATGTAGATGAAGCTTTCAGGCATTCTTGCTTGGATGAATACAGTACCAAGAGTGCTCGGTCATCGTCTGTCATGTTCTTGCAAAGCCGGTCAACATGATCCTTGTCTGTGTATTTCTGATGAGAGAATCCACATCTGTTGTATGGTTTGAAGGCCCCTTTTACTTGTCCGAGAAGGACAGGGTTTCCTTCGACTTGAACCGTGAAGGACCCAGTGCTGGCACAGATCTTCTGATCGGATGTCAGAAGTGACCAATGTGCTTCATCAAGAACAACCCAGAGGATCCAGGATCAAAAAAATCAATCTTTTCCTATAAAAAATATCAATCTTTTTGGAGATCAATCTTTGCATTTTATAGCTGTTTTATGTGTTCCCAATCACATCAAGGAAGATCAATCTTTTCCTGAGAAAATATACAAAATATCAATCTTTTTTTGCAAAATATCAATCTTTTTTGCACAAAAACTTGAACATGTCGAAGAACTTAAGGATCTCATTTGCAAGCTTGCTGATTCTGCCCACATAGTCTTCAGCCTTAAAGCACCATGCGTGTCTGGGATTGCCAAACCTGAAAGCAAGGGCCAAATGCTTGGCCATGTGAAATTTGATCACTGTGTGCCAGGTGAAGTCATTGGACCTGTGCAGCTGCAGCCACTTGTAATGCCCCAAAAAGGAAGTCATCAGAAAGGCTGCCTGGCAGGCCTCTTGTTCACTTGGAAACCTGGGAGCTGCATCCATCAAATCTACAAAAGCTGCCATGTCTTCAAAGATAGCCAGGATCTTGGAGGAGACTTCATCTCCTTCATGGAACTCCACTGCCATGCAAACAGATGCACCAATGCTTTGCATTCCTGGTCTAAGGAAAGGCTGGGTTTGATGAGGCTTGTCGGGGCTGGTGAACATGGATAGCTTCAATGTGGGCAGCCTGCAGCCCACTTCAAAGTCCTTGTAGAGCGACTGTATTTTTTGCCAAATATGTTTGACTTTGTCCCTTATGCTTCTTCCTGGCACAGCCTTGCAAGTGTAGCACCAAAACTTCAACGCATTGCCCATACAATGAGAAAGAACACCTTTGCAAAACAGGATGTGCATTGCATCCTGTGCAATATTGAAATGGGATACTCCATGAATGGTAAAGAGTGGGTGTGCTGAGATCCTGCAATTCATTTCTTCTTGAGGTAGCCTCCAGCCTTCAATGTCTTTGTCCAGGTTGCTCTGCTGCTGAGGGCCAGGGCTGTGCGTTCATCCAATGTGGCAGCTTCAGGACATTGGCAAAAAATTCTTGGTCACCCATGGCCTGCCAGATTGTAAACCTGTAGTTGTGAACAATGTCAGTCTTTCTTAGAAAATGAAGGAACAATATGTGACCACAGTGTCTCCCAGGTTGCACTCACTGCACTATCTTTGGGAAAGGCCAGCAGCAAGAGAGATGAGCTCAATGATGGGCCTGAATTCAAGACAGAGCCCCAGGAATACACCATCATAGTTTTGCCATCGGCATACTCCACACCATCTCCATGAACCCAGAGTGGGACTTGCTGGTAGGTCCTCATGCTTTAAGCTGGATTCCTGCATGAGTATGGTAAGGTTGGGGTCATCAGGCCTAACATTGTTCCAAAACTCTAGTAGGCCATCTGGTTGGAAAATGCTCTGGAAATGCTCTGGGCTCTCCTGCAATGCTGCCACAGTGTTGCAAGGGTCAAAAAAAGCAACGTCAGTGGTCTCTTCCTCACTTGTCCTGGGGTTGGAGCAAGGGCAATCCTTGATGATAGTGGGCTCTGCAAAGGATGCCTTGCTTTCTGAAACCACCATCCTCTCCAAATCCCTGGACACATTGTTGGGGTGTTGTCCCCAGGAGCCACAGCTGGCCACCTTGGCCACGGCAGGGTGCTTCAGCCCATCCAGAAAAGCACTGTGCTATTTTCTGGCAAGCAATGGCAGAGATGTCACCAAGAGTCCACAGCCAAAGCAAGTGAGTCTGCAACACTGATTCTGAATCTGTGTTGGCTGCTTTGGGGTCGCGCAAGCACTCCAGGCTTTGCTTGTACCCAGGCATGATGCTTATCGGCTGCAGCATGAACCTATACTAGCTATAAGCTGGAATGCACTTCTGCAGCGCAACAGATTCACAACCTGCACTTTTTCCTTTGCTGCACCTTGGCTATTGCATCTCTGGGTCATCTGTCGGCTCCTTTGCAATGGTCTGCAGTCGAATTACACCAACTGATGCTAAACTCAATTCTGGAGGCTCAGCTTCATCGAATTCACACCGACAGTCTTTGCAAATCTGCCACAGCTTCAAGTACTCAGTCCTGCATGCAAAGAAAACACATTCATGAAAACACATGCATGAGCAAGGCTGCCTGCGTGAACTCCTTGGCAGGTATGGCTCCAGTTGGCACAGCCAACAGGACAGGCAAATCTTATAATCTGCCAGCAAGGCAAGTTCTTCAACTGACAGCATGCTGCTAACCTTGCCCTTTGCTTGAGCCAAATGTTTGCTGGCAAACCAGATCCTCAACATGCATGCCAGCAATCTATGCAGCTGGCACAGACGCCATTGTTTTCTCAGTCAGATCGGTCTCTGGTGCGCAGCATTTCTACTCCAGCTGCTATCCTAGCCTCTCAGCCAAATATTTCTTTGCACAAGGTAATCTTCTCTTTGGCATTCTGCTGAATGGCCTGGAACTCCTTGTGCTCCCACACATCGCCCTTGTCGGACACTTTGGAGAGGATCTCTTCCAGCTCACCCTTTGCTTTGGCTGCGTGCCCTCTTTTGTCACCATCTGTGGTTTCAAATGCATTGCAGCCCACGACAGTGATGGCTTTGGACAAAGCAGATTTCAGCCACTGGATTTGTTTCTTGGTCACCTGCTCCTCATCATCTTTGTTTGCTTTTCCTTTCTTGCCAATGCCTTTGGAAGTCTTACCCTTCATGCTCCCCTTGCCCTTGGCAATGCTGGAGCCAGTGCCAAACAGCTGGATGTCATTGAAGCTGGATGCTGAGCCAAAGGCAGTCCAAGCCTTGTCCCAGTCATCATCATCGTCCTCCTTGGTCTCTGGCTTGAGCTGGCTCTTGGAAGATTTGCTGTCTTCACCTTGTTGTTGTCTTTGAATTCCCAAACTCCAGGTGTGTCTGGGCAGTCCCTTTCAGAGATTCTTCCACTGTGAATGTGCATCATCAGCTCCTCCTCACTCCATTCTTGCAACATCTGGGTCCAGCTGATCCACTCATCAGTCTTCTCGAGATTTTGGCTCCCCCTCACAGTGTGGGTTAACTCTTGCCAGACATCAGTCATGGTTGGGTCAAGGGCAAGGCAGCCAACCAAGTGCCTGTGAGCTTTCTGCCCTTGGCTTGCAGCCAACTTGTCAATTTCACAGTTTTTTTCCTGGCTGAGGAAAACCTGCCATTGAGCTTGTTCCAGTCACCCAAGGTCAAGTGGTCGTTCAAAAGCTGCAACTTATCCTCTGCAGACAAGTCGGTGTTGCTCCTCAGCAACTCCAGCTTCATGTTCAAGCTCTCTGACTTGCTCAACTCAGACTTCACGTGGTCAAGCGGGCTTGGGTCCTCATTCTGGCTCTTGCCTGCTTTTTCAGGCTCTTCAGTCTGGTCGACTGGTACAGGGTTGGGCCCTTCTGAATCAGGCAGGCTTACGCCCTCAGCCTTGGCCGACTTGCTCTTGCTTTCACTTGATGTGCTCATAGAGGGCATGCAAGCCTGAGAACATTGCAAAAAAAGCAGCACTTGCGCCCTCACAACATGATGGCCAGGCACACCCTTCTGCAGGGCCAGGTTCACTTTCCACATTGGACTTGGCCGTTGTGCAGGGCCAAATGCAGTTTCCCAATGCCCTGGCCCTTCTGCAAAACCAGATGCATTTGAGAGCCCTTCTGCAGGGCCTTCTTCACATCCCCAATGCTTCCATGAATTTGCCAGATGCAAAAAAAGCAACAAACCAGACTGAAACAACAAACACATACTTCTGCTAAGTATGTAGTACAGGCAACATATCTGTAATACAGAAAAACATGTGTAATACAGAAAAAAACATCTGTAATACAGAAAAAACATCTGTAATACAGAAAAAACATCTGTAATACGGAAAAAACATCTGTAATACAGATAAAATATCTGTAATACAGATAAAATATCTGTAATACAGATAAAAAAATCTGCAATACAGATAAAAAATCTGTAACACAGATAAAAAATCTGTAATACAGACTGTAGTATTTACAATGCAGGCCACAAAAAACAGACCAAACTACCTGTAGCATGGCACAGACAAAATGTCTGTAATAAAGCCAAACCATGTGAACTATAACTATGGCTCAAAAGGGAGTCGCACCGCACTTTTTTTGCCTTTGCACCAGCAGTGATCAGGTGCTTACACTTGGCCCCAGTACCTGTGTTCCAAGGCTACATCATGGCAGTGGCACATGCACAGTGGGTGGCAAGCACTTTGGCAATGCTCACACCAAAGTTTGCCTTTGCCCTTCATCACAGTGACACCCTTCCTATTGCCTTTGCCTTTTTGAGGCTGTGTGTGCTTGTTTTTGCCTTTGCCATGGCCCTTGCTAGGCTCAAGCAAATCATGCACCCAAGCTCTCACAAGCTTGAAGTCAGAGCTCACAAATTCTTGATGTCTCCAGGCTTGAAAAAGTTTCATTGCGTGTGCCACCTTGAAAAGCTGCAGCATTTCCCTCCACTCATCTGGGCTTTGCTGTGCCAGCTGCTCTGGCCTCTCACTCATTTGAGACCACCTCTCCTCAGCATTCGTGATGCTTGGTGCATCAAATGCAACCATTTCTTTGGTCCCATCTTCACGCTCCAGGTAGGCTTCCACAGGTCCACTTCTGATGCTGGCGAAGACAACCATGTTCTTGTGGCCCCACATCAGATGGTCACCTCCAATGACTGGAACAAGCTGGACCCTCATGGGCCTAGACATTTCCTGCTAAAGCTATCTGGAAGCTACTTCTTGAACATCCAAGGCTGCATGGCTACTGCGTGCACATATGTGTTTCTCAAACAGCTTGCCTCAGATCCCCCTTCTGCAGGGGTTTTGCTCTTCAGGATGCCTGCTCAGTCTTTCTTGCCCCTTCTGCAGGGGCTTTACCACCAGCTGTCCCTTGAACAGTTTCTAAACAATTGTCAACTAAATCAAAACAGCACTATTGCCTCTTCTGCAGAGGCTTAATTGACTCTCCCCTGATTCAGCTGGACATGTTGCAACTTCTGCAATGCGAATCTCCCCCCCTGCAATGGAAAAACGCGCTCAAAGCATTTTCCTCAGGTCTGGAAGACTTGGTGGATGCAATGCATGGAAAATAGCACTTGCGCAGTGCAATCGCCATGAATATATTACTCTCATGCAATACTGTATACATCAGCTCTCACCTCGGGTCAAAGGGGCTCTTCTTGGTCCTTGGCTTCTTGTCCTTCTTGCTCTTCTTCTTTTTCTCTGTGGCCTTGGGAGGTGAAGGCGGCTCAGTCTCAGAGGCATCTGCTGCACTCTCTTCAGCTGCATTTGTTGCATCCTGCTCCTTCATCTGCTCTGCAACTTCTGAGATCAGCTGCAGAGCTTTCTCTTCAGCAGCTTTCTTTGCACTTTCAGAGGCAGCTCTTGCCTCCTGAGCAGCCTTCCTCTTTGCAGATGCCTCAGCAAGCTTGGCCACTGCTTCTGCAAGCTGCTTCTCCTCAGCTGCTGCCTTTTTCTCCTCAGCTGCAGCCTTTTTCTCCTGCTCAGCTGCCAACTGCACAGCATCTGCTGCCATCTTTTCTTCTGTTTCCTGGGCCTGCATCTTTTCGAAGTTGCTGGCTTCCTCTTTGGCCTCCTGCTCGCTCTTCCCTTGGCTCAGCAGGTAGTTCACCAGCTGCTGAGACTCCTTCTTCTCAAAGTTGGCCACCTCCTTCTTCTCAAAGTTGGCCACCTCCTTCTTCTCAAAGTTGGCCACTTCTTTCTTTGCCTCCTGCTCGCCCTGCAGCTCCTGCCGCTTGCTCTTGCTTTCTTCTTCCCAGCTTCCATGCCACTTCCTCTTTTGGCCATACCCGCAGTTGTCGCACCAGCCCCTGTTCCTGTAAGCTTGGACCCCACACCTTCTGCACCAGCCTTTGGTTGGGGTCCGAGGCTTCACCAGGCTGCAGGCTTTGCAGCAGCTCCTGCACTTTTGCCCAGCCTCCTTGCCCTCCTTGGTCCAGCTGGCTGGCCAGCAGGTTCACAATGGCTTTTTGCACAACCTTCCTTTTGGCCAGCCTCCTGTCCCTGCTGTTGCCTTGCTCAAGGTCAAGATCTCCAGCTGCATCATCTGACGCCAAGAATCCTGGCCCAGCTCAAAGCCTGCAGCAACTTGCTGCACATCTCTTGTTCGTCCAGCTGCTGCTGCTGCTGGTGTGGCAGCTGCTGCGGCAGCTGCTGCTGCTGCTGCGGCTGCTGCTGCTGCGTCTGCAGCAGATGCATGCTCAAGGGCTGCATTCGGACAGGCCCCTGGCCCAGCCCTTGCTGCAGCTGGGCTTGCAGCATGGCTTGCAGCTGCCCCACAGTCATGAATGTGCCAGGCTGCATGTTATTCATGCTTCTCACCAGCAAGTGTTTTACCTGCAGGCTAATCTCAGCTTGAGCCATGGAACTGCAGCACCAACAATTAATGTGTGTGTGTGCTCAAACGCTTGCAAATCAGCTCATGCAAGATATTCCTGCAGCCTCTTCTGCAGAGGCTTGCGCGCGCACCCTCTTCTGCAGAGGCTGTGCTTTGCTTTCCCCCTCCTCTTCTGCAGGGGAATTGCTTTTTCAGCAGAGGATTTGCTGTTTGTTCTCTTCTCCGCCCCTTCTGCAGGGGAATTGTTTTTCAGCTCCCCTTCTGCAGGGGCTTTCTGGCATAACAAACTTCCACAAAAAACAAGGTTTACTTGGTGCACCTCTTCTGCAGAGGCTAGCCCTCTATGTTCTCCATCTGCAGCCTGTGCTTTGCTGATGGTCTCATAGGCACCCAAGTCCTGCCAGCTTTTATTGCTGTGCAGGGCCATGTCCAGCACTGACTGGTCCACTGGTGTCACCTGCTCCCTCTTTCCCATTGCGCCTATGTGTTGACTGCAAGATCTAGGCGAAACGCTGCAACTGCAGTTTTCAAACATCTGCAATGATCTGATGCAGTCTGCCTCTTGGTCGCTGCCCTTCTGCAGGGCTTTTCTGAGGCAAGCAGCATGCCCTTTGATCTGTCCCCTTCTGCGAGCTGCAACCATTTCATAAACCTGCATTCATTCTAAGAAACCTTACAATCGAAAAAAGATTGATATTTTGGTTGAAAAACACTTCAAACAATATCAATCTTTATTGGAGAAAATATCAATCTTTTCCTTCAACAAATTGCTTAAAAAACAATTAAAAACACCTAAAATATGCGAATATCAATCTTCATTTTCATGGATTGATTTTTTTTGATCCTGGATCCTCTGGGAAGCTCGCCTTCCTGATCGTCGTATTGCCTTGTCCTCTCAGACTGAGAGTCTTCTGATTCCTCTTGCTCTTGGTCAGTGTACTGCATAGTCCTCTGTGAACTTCCAGTGCCGGATGAAGTTGGAACATGAGGGAGTAGCTCTTCCTCACTGTCGGATTGCATCGGCAAGTTGACTGGATTGTGAAGCTGCAGGTTCATTCTTGGGAGATGGCCCAGGCGAATCTTCGTCTGGATTCTCACCTGGCTTCTTCTTCTTTCCTGTCTTCTGCTTCTTGGAAGAACTGCTCTGCGCAGGAGGTGCAGTTGTTTCTTCTTGCGCAAGGTTGGGCAGTTCAAGCTCTTCATCATCGTTTTCTGCTTCGGGGCTCGTCAGAATATTGACTTTGACCGCGGAAGTTCCCCCGCCTGGTTTGTCACGCGGCGGCAGCGGTGGATCTACTGGACTGTCTGGTGACACACCTGGCGGTGCTGGCGGTATGGGATGATCTGGTCGATCGTTTTGATCAGGCTGATGTGGAGGATCCGGAGCTGACATGTTCTCATCCGGTGGAGTTGGAGGTCTTGGATCAGGCATGGGATGGTCCGGTTGATCAGGTGGCTGCTGTGTGTCAGAAGGTCGAGGTGGATTCGTCGGAACTATGGGATCTACCTCAACGGGCATCGGCTTGATAACCGGTGCGTCTGAGAAGGAGTGATGGTGGACTGATGAGTACATCACCGCATGCCACGTCTTCGGATTGTAGTTCTCCCAATTGCACTTGGATGCTGGCAAGACCCAAATTCTGTTCAGCTGATCTGGTTGCCAGAAGGCCATGATGGCATCGTCCGGAGGTGAGTTGATAGGCATGTTGATGCCAATCGTGCGGGCGTATGCCGTGCGTGACTGTGTGGATGAAATGCACAATTGCCGCAACTTCTTGCAACCGTCCCACATGTACTGACATCGCCAATCATTGGGATTCTGCTTGAAAACGTTGATTTCAGTCTGCTTCAGTGTCCTCTGAAACTTTTGGACTAGTCGGTCGTTGATGACTAATGGCGGAGCATTCTTGTTGAACGGGAGGTCCTGGATTCTCACAGTGGTGCCGCTGCTAGCCATGTCGAATTCCTTGTTGATGCCAGCCATCTCCTGTCGAAGGATATCAACCTGCTTGTCGGTGAACGGCTCAAAGCGGTTTCACCTTCAGGTGACGCATGATGACGCACGCGAGATCCTGGCAGAACTGGTAAGGACACCTGTGCCAGTTTAGTTCTGCTTCCGTAAGTGCCGGCATGTCCCTCAAGGGGCTGATGCTCATGTTTGACTGAACAGGTGAAGTTTGCACACTTTCGAAAAATCGGTCTCATTACCTTGGGAGGCAAGCAGTGCATCAAGCTTGTTGGCTTGAGACATCTGAGTCCGGATTCAGGGCCCTTCAGTCCGTACGCACAGAAATGGAAGTCACCCCAAGTCACGGATGGATCTGAAAAGAGTTGCGTCATACAACCCAACCTCCATATCCGGGATGTTTGGGGATTCTCAATGATAAATACCTTCTGTGCTTCAGCTGATATCGCGTGGATGCCACGAACCCAACCATGGGCATGTAGCGATGTTGCTTTTGCTAAACTTTCTGTTGGTCCTTTTGGATGTTCTGCATGTTTGACCATGGTCCACAGACTGGCAACATGAGAATGAGATCAGCCGCTTGTTCCTTGATGATCTCCATGACCACGTGTCGTCCCTTGGATGTCATTACGTCAAATCCGCTGCGAATGTCAACTGGAGTCCCCACCTTCAAACCGGTGAGCGCGCAGCATTGACTGAATCTAGCACTCCCTGCAAAGATCTCGAGAACGTGGGTCTTCTCCTTATGTACACAGTTCCAATGTGCTTCCTCAGGGATGGATGTCATATCTTCCAGAACATGTTCTCCGCAGATCTTAATGCTGCAGGCTGAGGAGTTGATTTTCCAGCAATGCGTACTGGTCGTGAGGATGAAATGGATGATCCCTTCTTCTTGGAATCTGTTGAAGAACCTCCTTCTTCTTTCTGCAAGGATTCTTTCTCATCAGGCAATAAGAAATCAATTCCAGGTTTTTTCGGAGGGATGGTTTCATCCTTTCTGACTTTCGTCATGTTGACCTTGATGAGTCTTGATCCGAGTTTGAGCATGATCTTCAGCTGAGCCTTCAATAGCCAAACTGCTGCTTCAGCTCAATTCGGCCATGGAGTATTTGGTCCCAGCGATATGGGTGTAATGTCGAGGGATTGATAGACATGTTCCCATGTCGGCCTGATCGCCGACAACTGATTTTGGCTGCAGGTGGTACTGGTGAAAGTAGTTCCTGAGGACAGTGATGTTCTCGGCTTCTTGCGCAGTAGTTGTCACTGCCTCGGCGGTGAGCAATGTTGTTGCTCCACCCAGGATGACCAAAAAAAACGTGATATGTTCTCCAGTTCCACGAGGAACTTGACAGTGATCAATGAATGTCATGTCTCCGAATGTGTCCGCTCGAAGTCCACTCGTCTTGCTTCATGATGGTGCATGTTTTGCTGCTTGGCAAACTTCGCATTCACTTCTGATCTTGTCAAATAGGTCGTAGATTGATTTTGGCAAGTGAAGCGCACGAGTCCTGAATCGAAATTTGTCTGTAGTCATATGATGATGCTGAAGGTGGAGCTGTTTCAGCTCTTCTGGTTTGGACAATCGCTGATGAATTCTGCCTAAGGCAAGCGGAAGTGAAGTGGGTTCATCCTTGGATGTCGTTGCAGGATCTGGCTCAATAGTCGACTGGCCCTCCTTGTCGATGATCCTGTCTGCTGCCGATCCTGAACCGGATTCCTTGTCTTCAGCGAGTTGTCCCCGAAGGTGAAAATGGTCTTACCCGTCCACAGGTTGATCAATGGTTTGTTCGCCTGGGATGTAAGTCTCCACAAGGATTTCTAAATCGCCTGGTTTCTGTTGCACGCTCTCGGCTGATGTTGTCAGGATTAACTGGACACTCCTTTGTTCCCGTCGGTGTGAACAATGCCTTGCGAGGCGTGATGTGCGCACGGATGAGCTGCTCGTTCTTCTTGTTGAGTATCCAGCGATCCTGCTCGAGAGAACCAGTAGTTTTGGGAGTCGCTGTCTCTTCCTTCGCCTCGGTTTCCTTGGATGCACAGACTTGTTCACTCACTGAGTATTCCTTCGAATTGGATGCTGTTGTCATCATCGTAAACGTAGTTGGTGAGGCCCTTGATGGCGATCTCTCCATGACATTTCACTCTTGCCACTCCAGCAAGATCGACGAGTGCATGTCCTGTACCGGATACCGGAACTGCTTGACGGTTCATGCGAAAAGCCTTACACGTGAGCTTGTCACATTGAGGTGTGTGCTCGACGGTCATGTGCAGGTTCCGCATCTGACCAATGCTAAGCAGGATCGGTACAGTGCCTTGTTCAAGCATGTCGATGTTGGTGCTGCGTGGAGGTGTCGTATGATACCTGAGGTGCAAGGCCCAGTTTACCTTGGCTGTCTCTCCATTTGCAAAAGTGAACTTGAGTAGGAGATGAGGTCTTTCATTGCCTGGGTAAAACGCTGGATTGCGTGCCAGCTGCACATGGATCTGGTACATCCGTTGCCCAGGATCGCATGGATTGTTCTGTGGGTTGATGACAGGCGCCATCAACTTTGGTGCCAAAAGGCTTTGTTTTGCTGTCGCTGTCATTGACTGTTCAGGAACTGCATCCGCTTGATCAGCTTCTCATGGATGGCGTCCTTCTCATGCTGCTCATATGTGTCATGGAATGCCATCATCTCCTCCGTTTTCTCTGATGGCTGCGAACGTTTTGGATTTTCCTTTTTCTTTTTTGTCCGCCTTTTCATTTGCCATTGTCATAGGATGGATAGCCTTTGTTTCCATCATAGGGATATTGGAATTTCGATTTTCCTTTCTTTCCCTTCTTTCCTTTGCCTTTTCCCCAATATGCCTGGTCGTTGGGGTCCTGATTTTCGTTGGCCATATTGGCGCGCCAGAGCTACCTTTTTGAAAGGGTGTGAAGCCACCTTGTTGGTGACTGGTTTTTTTGCTTGTTGATTTTCCTTTTCCTTGTCTCTTCTTGAATCTGAAATGCCGCCCAGACACCTTTCTCGCAATGAACGCATCGTTCTCCTCCAGTACCCAAAATGTCTCCTCATCGTTGGTTGACATGAAGCCTTCCAGTCCTTCTTCGTCTTCCACCCAAAAGCCTTCTTCACCTTCGTATTCTCCTTGTCCTAGAATGTAGAAGGTGTTACTCCGGTTTCCTCCGGAGGGTCGGATGGACGGATCTTGGATGGATGTTCTGGTTGTGATGAAGAGGTCGCGGTACTGTGTTTTCATCATCTCGTAGTTAGATTAGGGCATGCGAACCTTCGGAAAATGTTAGAACGCCCGAAAAAACAACAATCCGCACACCGTATTCCAGTACTACCGTCATACCTTAGTATATTCATTTTTTTATTTGAATATATCAAGGTATTTTACCAAAAGCTATTTAATCCGGATTGTTCTAGCAACTCCTTTATTCAACATTACATAATCTTTCTTTTTAGCAAAAGCAAGTTTATCAGCATATTCTTTCATAATTTGTTCCCTCAAACTTTGCCAATGCCATTTCCACGTGCAGTGCTGGTCGTATTTTTCAGATCTTACTATTTGTCCGCACTCACATTTAATATTTCCATTACACGCTCTTTCTTCTCGCCTTTTCCTATTTATATCTTCCTTGTGTTTTTGATAATATCTTTGCCTGGTCTCTCTGCAGTTTATGCAGGTTTTAAATATTGTATCACTGTTATCATCTTGAAAACTGAATAGTTACATTTAGAACACTGCTTTTCGCCCGTACCACCTTAATATATAATCATAGCATTTCTGTAAATATCTTTTTACAACAAATAATCAATCATTTTTCAACATTTCGATATTCCGAAGTTGCGCGTGGTGCTCCTTGTAGGATTTTATCTTCCATATATAAAACGCTATACTTACACCATAATTATAACATATAAGGGTATACATGGTATAATCATAGTATGGCTCTAATTTAAGTTCAGGACAATAATTTAATTGATACATTTTGCTTCTTTCATACATTATTTTAAAAATAATATTATTATCTCTCACTGTATTTTTAACATTAAACTTTTCACTTTCAATTTATGATTTAAGGAGTTTATTCATCAAACCCTTCTCTTCTATGATAAATCAATGCCCATAATATGTAGTTAATAATTTCATACTTTTCTTACTGATTTTAAGAACTGCTTTAACATAATCATAAGGTGGTATTTCATACACAGTTAAAAATATCAAAATGTAATCTTCAACATTTCTTTCATTAAGGCTTTTAATATCCAAATTACATTCGATTGCTTCTTGGCAATATCTCCAATTTCTACAACTTTTACATAAATCTTCTTTACCCAAAGAAAAGTCAATAATCTTATCTACTATACCATTTGGTAACTTCAATTTGTATAATTCCATATTTTCATTTTTTGCAGTGGCAACAGTCGTAGCATTTCTTAATGATATAATTATTGATTTCGGTTTCCACCATTTCACTATATAATAAATATAGTTTTTGTTTCTTTAAACACATTCTTACAAGAAATAAATAATGAAATATAAGTATAACATATAAGGGTATAAATGTTATAATCATAGTATGGTTTTCATTCAAAGTCATTAGTATTTACATGTTCCTGTGTAATCTTTTGTATTTGTTTAAAGTTCTTTCTTATGTTTAAATGGATATTTTCTATCAGCAAAATCATAAATGCAAAAATGTATGCCCCAGTTTCCTAAAACACTTTTAATATCATTTATCACATCACCATACATTAATTTACCTATTATATTGTTCTTCTGTTCATCCTTAATATAATCACATCTTTAATCAATTATGATTTTCAGTTCTTGGTTTCTTTGTTTTATGTAGTTTAAGAGTGTTTCCTTACAATCATTTTCAATTCTATTATTTGATCCATCATACTCATCAATAAATTTACGTATCATTTCATTATTTAAATTCTTCAATTGGTCTTGTTGTTCCAGTTCTGCTACCACCATAGTTAACTTCATATGAACATTCGTAGTAATGTTTAATATCATTATGAAATTTTTAAACTGTATGTTTCGTTATCTTGTAGCATATATTTTTCATTTTTTATGCAGGAAATTTATTTAACTTTATAAAACAATATGTTCTTAATGCTTCGTCATTATTGAGAAATGTATTTTCTTGAAATACCAATTTGTATTTATCATAAATACATTGTCTCAATGTTGGATGTAAATTACTTTTATGTAAAACTTGCTTTGCATTTCTTAATAAAAACATTTCTCGCATTCAACATAATTAAAATCACAAATGTTTTTAACAATTGGATTAGGTAAGTCAGTTCAGTTTTTTCATTTATTAGTTTACATTTACAACTACTGATAATGTCATTAACTTCTATTTTATTCAGAGAATCACTTATAATTTCTTCTTGCTCAATCTTAGTAAATTCCACCATTTCTATTATAATATATATAGTTGTTATTTCTTTAAATACTTTTTACAAGAAATATTAAACTATTATTTAAACTATTATCATTTACAACTACAATTGCAGCTAACGCAGTAAGGAATAATATTACTCAGTTCTTGCGACAACTCGTTTGATTTTCGTTGCGCTGTCAGATTTGTCATTATATTACCGTTTTTAATATCCATAGAAAAACCGCATCCGCAGTAATTACATTGATTAGTGATATTATTTAAAAACCATTGCGCATTTACATAACCTTCTTTAGGTATTGTTCTTTTGGCTTTCCTGTCTTGTTCTTTGTAATTCAATATTTCCTTTCAAAATAACTCATAATACATTTTTACATTTTTGATTAAATACATCATCAACATTTTTCGTATATTTATAAAATTTGACTTTGTATAAATCTCTACACCTTGGCAAAGACTGTAGAATTTCAGTTTTAACATTTTTCAACGTAAAAATTCCATCGCTTCCAATATGAACACTTTTATATATTTTTGAAATTTTCATTAAAAACTGATGTTTTAGTTGTTGTATATTCTCTACAAATAAAAAGTTACCCTACTTCATATTCATCTTTTCTCTTTTCTAATTTTCTAATCTCATTTGATACATTTTTACAAGTTGTATTTAAAAATTCTATGTTGTTGCTAGACTTGCTTAGGTCAGTTGTACATTCGATTTTCAAAAATATCAATTTTAAGATTTCTTAGTTTATCTTTATCTTCCTGTGTGTTAAGTCGCTTACATTCTTTTAACAAAATATTATATTCAAAAATGTTATCTATAATATTATCAGTATATAATTCGTAGTCTCGAGTATTTGTTATCTCTTGAACTGGTTTTTAACTGCTTGGTGTCTCCCGTTGCTATTGTAATTTTGTTGTGCTTATTCTGTTCTACAAATTGTTTTATTCTCCAATATATGCTTTAAATTTCTGAAATAAACTTCATCGAATACAATTACATCAAATTCTGTAAAATCAAATGGTTCTAATATAGCATCTCCATAATTAACACCGAAAATTTATTTATTGTCATTGCTTCGCCTTCGAATGCCTGTAGTAGTTTATTAGTAGGACAAATGAAGAAATACATTATAATTTTTTCAAACATTTTTTGACATATATGTGATTTTCCTGCGCCGGCAGTGCTCCACGAACCATAATAGGATTATGTTGTTCAATAATTCTATAATGTTACCAGTGTCATATTCATCTACTTAGAGTAGCAGATAGTTCAACTACACCTTCTGTTTTATTATCTATTGTTCAGACATTTGGAACAACTGTAAATACTGGAAGTTTTACAAATAATGCTTCATCAACTTTTAATGAACATGTAACGGTTGTTAATACCAAAACATTATTTGTAAATGATATTCAAGATGCTTCAGGTGATGCTATTGATATTACCGCTGGAACTGTAACCATAAATGGAATTCTAATAGATAATTCTGATGCAAGATTAAAATATGATGTAGATTTACTTAAAAGCAATTGTATTAGTATGATTAAGAAATTCAAACCTAAAAAAAGCAAAAGAAAAGAATCAGACGATAAAGATGCAATGCATATAGGTTATATTGCTGATGATATATTAAAAGCAGTTCCAAAAGAATTTAGTAATGTAGTTCATAGCAGTCGTGAATATTTAGGTATTGAATATACAAAAGTTCCTGTATTATTACATAAAGCTTTGCTGGAAGTAATAGATAAAGTTGAAAAATTAGAAAAAGAAATTAAGGAATTGAAAAAAGTCTAAATAAATAATTAAAATTTGAATGTATAAGTATATAAATAAATAAAAAATCAAATAGATAAATAATTAAATAAATAAATAAAAAAATAAAAAAATAAATACTATATATAGATATATATATATGGACATTGACAGGAAAGTTAAAATAAACGCAGTATGTAAAATAGTAGTATGAGAGAAAAATATATTGTTGTGGTTGTAAAATTACTAAATTAGATACAAATGAATTTACATTAGATAAATGTAATAATCAAGAATGTAATTTTAATCATTCTAAATTTGATGAATATATTAAAGAATTAAAAGAAGAGAGAAGAGAAGAGAGAAACATCAGACTATTAGATAAGTATGGTAACGTATTAACTCCTATTGTTTGGGGATTGTTATGGCCTATTTTAATTCGTTTGAATATTTGTTGTTGTATTATAATCTAAATCATAATGTATAATGGGTAATTCAAATAGTAATGTTGAAACTTCAAGTCTTGATAAAATCAAGGATATTGATGTAGAACAATTAGATTTAGGTAATATTGATAAATTACAGTTGAAAGCAAATGAGTGAAAGATTCGAAAAACTAGAGGAAATAAAATGTGACAAATTAATATGTAAATTGGTGGCGTTGAATTTATGTAGTTATAGTTTGTTCTGAATTAAAAGTATCAAAAAAGTTAATATTTTTACTTAAAGAATATGAATAAAAAATACTAATAAAACTTTGCCTATCATCATTGATGACTTTAATAGTTAGTTTTTTTAAATCGCAATGAAATAAAATCATTAACATTGTGCTTATAAATGTAAGTGTATTACTATGAATATTTTTACCCATAAAAAATAAATATCAAATAAATTATTTGATGTTAAAATACAATTGCCAACAGGACGCAAACTTTTAATTGAACTAGTATTAATAAACATAACATAATGAATGGACAATTTTTAGTTAGGATAGGCCACGTGCAACTTTTTTCGAACTCAAAAGTCCAGGGTCCACCCTAGGTTTTTTTGCATTTTTTGAATAAGCGCCCCAAAACAACCATTTTAAAACATATTTTGAAACAGTCTAAACACATTTTGATAAATATTTTTTAGTACAGCGTACCAAAACAAAAATTGAATTATTTTTTGAAAAATTCAATACACCTAAACATTTTCATTTTCAAAAACACATATTTTCCAAAATGTTTTAGAAAACCTTTTTTTCAAAAGAGATAAATATATATAGCATTTTAAGAAGAATTATTCAATAAGAAACAACATTTTCAATAATTCAATGAGAAGACTTAAAAATTAATCCTTTTTCAACATTTGGATATTCCGAAGTTGCGCGTGGTGTCCCTTGTAGGATTTTATCTTCAATATATAAAACGCTATACTTACATTATAATTATAACATATAATATTTTACATGTTATTATTATAGTATGGTTAAGAATTCAGTTCAGGATAATAATTGAATTGCCACTCTTTTGAATGAACTTTTCGGGGGTGTAGGCTACCACCTTTTGGGGGTGTAGGCTACCACCCTTTGGGGGTGTAGGGGTGTAGGCTACCACCTACCACCTTTTGGGGGTGTAGGCTACCACCTTTTGGGGGTGTAGGCTACCACCTTTTGGGGGTGTAGGCTACCACCTTTTGGGGGTGTAGGGGTGTAGGCTACCACCTTTTGGGGGTGTAGGCTACCACCTTTACCATGTGTGTTTTTTCTGTTTTGCGCCCTTCCCTTCCCTCCCCTTCCCTCCCCTTTAACCTTGTTTATTTCAAGTTTCAAGCCCAACTCCAAACTCAAAATCCTTAATCCGTCAAACTCACTAAGATTTCACAATTAATTCACTAGGTATTTTATATAGGTCTTGTTGCTAAATAATTCTAATAAATTCGTATTCTTAGAATTACTTAGATATTAATTATTCAAATAATACATATACTCCATCATCATGTTTTGAAATTTTGCAAAATTCTGAAGTGGTGCTTTTAGGTTGTTGGATTTTTCCTGTATTCAACATATCACAGTATTTCTTTTGCTTTGTAGGGTAGTCGCCCGATGGTCTTCCTATAGATTTTGCTTGAAATATCTTTTCGATTTTCTCCTTCTCTTCGTTGCTTTGTTGTTCGCGTTCAACTGGTTTCATTTTGTCATCAATGGATTTAATCATATCATTCAAGGTTTTGATATTTTTACCAATTAATGTTATCTTCTTCATTAAATCATTAATAGTATAATTCAGACATTACTATATATTTATGTAGATAATTATTTATTTAATTATATATTTATAAAGTGCAATTATGTTAAATCTACTCTTTAAATACTAATTTTTCATCATTTGTTTAATAGTTTCCTGTGTTTCATTATCACCATTTTCCGAGAGTGATGCATCCTTACCCCATTCAAAAGGTATATTATGAACATCCGTTTCCAGATTTATACTGTCTTTAGTTTTATCAATATTCATTTTCTTATCATTTTTTACTTATTTTGAAACTTGTTGGAATACATGAACATTTACAATTTTTATTATTTTTTATTTCTAAATTGTCCTCTCCCTTTTCTCCTGCTTCCTCTCTCCCTTGTCTCCCTGGTGTGTTCTGTCGTCCTCTCTCCCTCCCTCTGCTCCCCAACCTCCCCATCCCCCCAAGCCTCTCTCTCCCCAATCTCCCTCTCTCGTATGTATGTATGTATGCATGTATATATGTATGTAATGTATGTACGTATGTATGTATGCATGTATGCATGTATGCATGCATGCATGTATGTATGTATGTAATGCATGTATGCATGTATGTAATGTAATGTAACGTAATGTAATGTATGTAATGTATGTGTGTATGTATGTATGTATGTATGTATGTATGTATGTATGTATGTATGTATGTATGTATGTATGTATGTATGTAATGTATGTATGTATGTATGTATGTGATGTGATGTGATGTGATGTGATGTGATGTGATGTAACGTAATGTAATGCAATGCAATGCAATGCAACGCAATGTAATGTAATGTAATGTAATGTAATGTAATGTAATGTATGTATGTATGTATGCATGAATGAAATGTACGTATGTATGTATGTAATGTAATGTATGTATGTATGTATGTACGAATGAATGAATGAATGTATGTACATATGTATGTATGTAATGTAATGTAATGTAATGTAATGTAATGTATGTATGTAATGTATGTATGTATGTATGAATGAATGAATGAAATGTATGTATGTATGTATGTATGTAATGTAATGTATGTATGTATGTATGAATGAATGAATGAATGAATGAATGAATGAATGAATGAATGAATGAATGTATGTATGTATGTATGTACATATGTATGTATGTAATGTAATGTACTGTAATGTAATGTAAACTCATATAGTGTAATATAATGTAATGTTGTGTAATGTAATGTAATGTAATGTATGTATGTCTGTATGTCTTTCTGTCTGTCTGTATGTATGTATGTATGTATGTATCCTTGCACTTCCCCTTTGCTCCCCAGTATTTCCCGCAAACAACACGGTTTTTCCAGCGTTTTCGCAAAGAGGATGTCCAAAAACACAGAGTTTTGCCAGACTTTCGGCAAAAGGATGCAAAAAAGCCGGCAGGGGGAATCGAGCCTGGGACCCCTGTTTTGCGACACCGGCTCCCCGAAGACTACGTTTAGTGGAACGTCATCAAATTGCCGCGCGGTCCTTGGGGGCGGGGGGGGGGGCCCCCCCCCCCTCCCCACGTATCAGACGTCGGGTGGGGGGGGGGTTAGGGGGGGGTTATCCTCTATCCTCTCTTAGGTGTCCGACACGCCGAGCAATGTCGGCGGATTACTGCTGTTTCTTTAACAATTTCTCCGCTATCTTCATCTGTTGAAGAAACACTTAAACCTGTCTTATTTTTGTCTTTCTTTTTCTTTTGCACCATTTATATTAATATTTGCATTTTTATTTTTGATATATTGTATCACAAACTTAATTAATTCCAATGAATAATAACAGCATTTTTTAGTTTAATTATCAGTTATTATTACTTGTTCTATATTCTCTACTTCATCTATTATATGAATATAATCTGAATAACTCCTATTCATATAAATAATAAGATAAAATAGTTATTTAATCTTGTTATTTTCATGCATGATAGAATATTCGGAGGGCACAGCACTTGGGGTTTTCTTTACAACGCATCAAACTAATTAGCTTCAATGCTTATTGATTGAAGTTGATGAAAGAGCCTGTTCTACTACGATAGACACCATTCATATCATAGCAATGCTTTCATACAATAAATAATATTAATGTATTTTCTAAATATCTTTAATATCAACTATGACAGATGTTCCAATAATAAAACCAATAAACATAACAGAATATGAATTCAAACAATCTAAATATGAGCACGTGCCAAAAGTACCATTTAGAAGTATTATAGTTGCTTCTTCGACAGGCGGTAAGACTGTCCTTCTTCAAAATTTAATATTGAATGCTCATAGAAATTCATTTGCAAGAATATTTATATTTTCACCCAGCGTCCATAACGACCCTACATTTACAGAAGTTAAAAAATATATCAGGGACGAATTGCACGTGGATGATGAAAAAGAACCAATTTATTTTGATAATTATAATCCAAGGGATTTAGAAAATGCAATCGAAAGACAGAAGAAAATTATTAACTACATGAAGTCTAAAAAAATAAAGAAACTACATTCAATATTAATCGTTATAGATGACCACGCAGACGACCCTAAATTTGTTAGATATAGTAAATTATTACATGGATGATTTACAAGAGGCAGGCACGATGCAGTAAGTGTGATTTGTTCAACACAAAAATACAATGTTTTAGCGCCTATCATTCGTTTAAATGCCAGTTCATTATACATTTTTAGGTTGAAAAATGCCAGCGAATTAATGAGTTTTATTGAAGAAAATAGTGCCATTGTTGATAAACAGCAATTATTAGATATGTACCATCAAGACGTTAATTTTGCTCCATATTCTTTTTTCTACGTGAGTATGAATTCAAAAGACATTAACAAAAATGTTTCATGTCAATTTTGAACAGGCATTTCAAATTACAAATGATGAATAAAGAAACTCTAATTTAATCTAATGTAATAATATGCCAATGAAACTATGTAGATGTGGTGGATTTTATCGTAGGGGTAATTATAATTTTCATACTAATTCTTGGATACATAAACTTTATAAAGTGTTAAAAAGACGACCAACAGACGAGGAATTATTAAGATTTCAAAATAATTTTGTTGATGAAGAAGATTTAATAGATGATATGTGTAGCAATGCCTCAACAAAATTACCCGAACGTGAAATGACAGATTATGATAGCAATTAATAGCATTAAGCCATAGGCTTAATGTTATCAATTTAGAATAAAGAATAGCTACATAAATTTAAGGCAGGTAATTTATAATATATTTTATCTTTTTTATATTCATTAACTTTTTCTAATTTATTTATTATTGCTTTCAATGAATTTATTTGTAGAATATCAATTCTTGACATTTCACTTATCGTATTTACATCTACATCTTTTATTACTTTAATAGCCTCTTCATCATCAATTTCTACTGGTTTTGATTTACTTGAACCCATTACATATATATATTATTTAGATTTTAATTTTTCAATATTATCTTTTTGTTTTTCTTCTCCGTCTTCTTCTTCGTCTTCAGTTGGTGCTGGTATTTCTGTTGGACTTTCAGATGAAGAACTATGAACAGTAATAGGTGGAGAACTATGAACACTAATAGCTTCATTTGATGAATTGCTACTGCTAGCTTGTGCATTTCCTGCTGTTATTTGATTAACTAAATCTGCGATATTTATTGTTGTTGCAATTGCGCTATGTGATAAGTTTAATATTATATCTGCTACTGTAGCGCCGTTGTGTAGCATTATTTCTATCATTTTTGTCAGTTTGAACTTCTTTTCTTCTTCATCGCTGTCATCCTCGTCTGGTGGTTTCTTTGGCGGTGGTTCTGGCGGTTTGTTGTTGTCAAGCATTTTAGTAAAGGCTGACACCATTGCGTCGCGTTGGTTTTTCAGGGTTTGTGTTGCTTGTGTTCTTGTTTGCTCATTTCTTTTGTATGTGTTGCGCCAAAAGTTTTTAAGCATTATTTTAAACATATTGTCTTGGTTTTCCTTTACCTTAAATGCTTCAAATGTCATATTTAATGGTTGATTTGCATCATTGTATAACTTTTCTTGCGTCTCTCTGGTTGCGTATCTGTGTTGGTTGCAATGTCAACAAATTCTCTCGGTATGCCCTTTTTCATCATTTTCGGTGGCTGCATTGTTGTTGAAGTGTTTGGTTTCATTAGGTTATGTGTTGTAAAACTGTCGTCATCATATTTATCATTGAATTTCTGCTTCTTTCGTTTCAATATATTTTTAGTTAATATTATCATTATTATTATTATTTATATATTATTTCTTACCTTTTCCCTTAAAACTTTGCCTAAATTTACTATCCACCCGCCATTATCAATAGTGTCTAAAATCATATCTGTTAAATATTCTTTGTATGTTCTCGCCTTGCCTCTGCCTTTGTGTTTCAATTCTTCTTGTATTTCGCTTTCTTTTGGCACTTGAATTCCTCTTAAATAGAATTGAAATTTAATATCATTTTCTGTTAAATTAGGGTTTTCTTTCCAGTAAACAGGACTAATAGTATTATCTATTGTTGTTTAAAATAATGGCGTCATTGGCAATGGTGGTGGTTGTTGGGCTGTTGAACTTGATGTTCCTGTTGCTTGTTGAACTGGTGTCGCGTAAAAATTGTCATCTACTGCTTGAGGTGATAGTTCAACATCTTCTACGCGCATTGTTTGCTGGTCGCTTGTCGTGGTTCTGTTGGTGCTGATTGTCTGTTTGCCACCATTTTATGAAATAATGTCCCACCCATCTCTCTTAAATTTGATGCCATTGCTCTGCCTACTTCTTCCGCTTTCCGCTTTGTTGCAGTTGCTATATCTTGTAATTGTGTATCTACCATTGCCTCGTGTTGTCTTGCCGTTTGTTGTGGTGTGGAAAAATCATATTCATCATTTATTGCATCAGCGTTTGCTTGGACTGGTGTTTCTGCATTCATTTTGTGAACTGCATATGTGTGTCCATTTCTATGTGCTTCCTGTTTCATCATTGCCTCTCTCATTTGTCTGTCTAATATTCTCATCTCTTGGTCTTTCAATAATTCTAAATGGTCGCTTCCATCACAAAAACTACCTTGAGGACTTGCTTTAAAAAATGTAGCGTCTCAGTTAGGTAGTTTAAATCATTTTCGCCAATTAGACCTACAATTTCTTTATAAGTAGGTCGTCGTTTCAATCCAAATTTTGTGTATGGATTTATCAGTTCTAAACTTGCTGTAGTTGCCATATTTATTATAATAATAGTTAGATTATTAATATTATTATAATAAATCTTAAGTAAAGATTAACTTTTTTGTGTCTTCATACCATTTATTTAAATGTTCTTTTGTTGCACGTAGTAAGTTAGGACGATATAATTCGCCCATCATTCTATCCAGCTCATTTACATAGTTTGCTCTCTTGTTTCCTTCGTCAATCTTTTCCCTTAATGCTACTGATGCTTCTTGTGAGTTTCTTAACTTCATTTGTTCGTGTAGGTGTTCTAAATATTTTGTATCTCTTAACTCGTAGGGACTGTATTTAATTTGTGATGATTGAAGAAATACTTTCCCCTTGTTCTTCTTCGCATTCTTCTTGTGATGACGATACATTATCTATATTATTAATTAGATTATTATTATTTTGTTGTTGTAAGTATCCTATATGCTTTTTACTTTTGAAATGCGCTGTCTTATGTATTGTTGTATATCTGCCACCGCACGCGCACGCATTTGGTTGATTCCTTACCTTATTAAGCTCATCCCTTTCCTCTTCCCATCGTTTTCTCAATCGTTCCTTTACCCTGTCTGCGTTTTTCGTGTTCCATTCGTTGGTGATTTTCTTACATTTTTCTGGGTTGTTTGCTCTGTATTCATCTCTGCTTTCTTTGCGTGTTCGTCCAGCGATGTATCCATTTAGTGTGCCCATACTGCGTATGAATTCACCTTCGATTTTTCGTAAATCTTCTACATTCTTACACTCTGGACAATCTTGGATTTTTTCGATATAAAAGTTTTCAACACCTAACTCTCGCATAAGGGCATATAACTTTCTACCTCCCTTGGTTTCGCTGTTTGTATCACTCCTCTGCTTTGCCATTCTCTTACTCAGTGGTTGTGTAGTGCTTCCGACATATACATCATCATTTATGTTATTCCTAATAGAATATATTTTTCCATTACTGAAATATTTCTTACAAACTTCTACCATTAATTACTATAAACAACTATTCTTTAAGTTATTTTTAGTAATTATTTATTTGAAAAATGAATGAACTAGTCATACAAGATCGAGCCGGATTCACGAAGCTCAAGCACACTTTCAGAGATCATATGCACAAACACCTCGCGCACATCTTCATCAGTTGCTAGTGCTCTATTACTTCCTTTCAGTTTGAATACTAACAGACCACCTATCTTTGTGTTCTGTCCAGTAAAATTAGTGTCTGCCATTTTCTCGAACGAAATCCCAATAACGAATTTGTCGTTTCTGTAGCGCTTGTAGGAAATGCTAAAGGCATCTTGGTCAGGGTTCAAATAATGTAATGTTCTTCGGAGGTAGTAGGCGGTCTCACTGAGGCTCTGGCATTCAAACTCTGGATATTTCTTATTATTAATTTGTAATTGCCACGTTAAATTTAAATCTGAATTTTGAAAGCCCTTTCCTTGGTATGTCGCGCGACCATCTCCATCTGGATCAGGACCATCAAAAATACGAGAATTAATCATAGGATTGTAAAATAATTCCATCGCTTGTAAATGTAGTTGTCTTGTCTGTAATAATTAGTATTTTGTGGGTCACTACCTGCTCTTGGTGGGCGATATAGTGTAATGAAACAACCATTCAATTTAGAAGTGGATTTAACAATGTTCATATTAATTTCAGTTCCTGCCGCGTTGAATGATTGCGTCATAGTGTGATACATTGGAAATACTAATTTCAAACTTTGACCTTCCAACAAATGTTTCACTATATTATTGTTGACCGTGTTGTCCAATTGTATTACCTCTGCTCGTAAAATTACATTATTTAATTCCCACTGCGTTGAAGTATCGCCGGTTGTGAAATAGTAGCCGTATTTGTCAGTATATGTGTTGTTGATTAACTCCCCCGCTGCGTCACGAGTAGCAAATGGTGTAATTACTGGTGCGTGCTCATCCGATACAATTGTAAGTTCTAATTCAAGTGGTGCATAACGAAGCGGTAAATAAGAATTGCTTTCTAACAGTCCACATACCGGTTTATGTCCTAATCTCATATAACCATTAGCGCCGGGTATTCCTGCTACTGAATGGCGAGTGTATCTTGAAGTTAAATCGCCCCAATTGTTATGGTCTCCTGCGACGACTGTCACGGCATCTGGTGCTGTGCCAGTAGTTCCTCGTTCATTATTAGCATCAATAAATTCTGCTAATCCAGTAGCATAAGTATGTCGCCAATCATCATCCCAACGAGGATTAGCGCTACTTTCTAAATCGTCCATATCTCGGGCATCTTGACTTTTAAAAGAATTATACAATTCACAGTGCCTATTGTATTCAATAATATCTTGAACTTGTTGCCCACCTACTGTGCATCTATAACGACTGAAGAAGGATGATAAATTACCTAAGGGTCGTAAAAAATGACTTCGTTTTCCGTCAGTGTTTTGAAGATTTGTAAATAAACGAATAGAAGATAAATCAATATATGTGTTGTCTTCTCCTGATATATGAAATCTAATATTTTTGTTTCCTGCTTTCGGGTTATAAACATTACTGCCCGATGGAAAATAATTAACGTGTCGTCGGTCTGTGATGTATTGTGCTGTTTCTGGAAGTCCAAAATTTAACGAGTTAATCATTGTAGTTTCACTTTCTGCAATTATATTATCCATTACTTATATATGATGATATATATTTTTTTTAAAAAAAATCTATCTCAAAATTAGATTTTCTTCAATACACGATGATATATATATTTTTTGAAAATAATCTATATCAAAACTAGACATGTATTGAAGAAAATCTTCATGATAAACTTAGATTTTATTTTTTATTATTTATATTTTTCTTATGTGGAAGCATTGTAGTAGAATTATTTGAAGTTGTATTTTTTATAGTAGTTATTAGATAATTATTTTTTGTATCAACTATATCTTTTAAAGTATCATAATCTAATTGTTTATATTGTTTATCGTATTTTGTAGGTTCTTTTGTCAGTTTCTTCTCTAATGGAATTTTGTTTTGTTTTCTTTTATTTCTAAACATTATTATTAATATTATTGAGATAATGTTAGTTCAGTTATACGCTTTCTACAATCTTCTAATTCGTCTCTATACTTATACAAATAACTTAATCATCTTCATCTAATGGATTTTTTTCTTCTTGGTCTTTTAAAAAGTCGGTATAATCAACTCTACTATAATCTGTATAATGCATTTTGTTATTTTCTGGATGTAATTTTAAATAATCATTTTCATAATTAATAATTTCACTATACATACCTGTCATAAATCCTTCAATATTACCTTTTCTGTAGTATAAATGATTTAAATCATTGCTTTCGTGCTCTTCTTTATCCTTATTCAATACTTCTTTGCCACAATTACATTCATATTTACTATTTGATATGTTGTATTCTTTGTCTTTCTCTCGCTCTATCATTTTCTTATAAGCATATTCAATATCGTTGTCCCATTTCTCAGCATCAATACTCATATATAACTTATATATATATATATTTATTTATTGTTCTGGTGTTGAATTAGGGTTGAAACGCGAAGCATTTAACCCGAATTCTCATTCGGGATGAATCCATTAGAAATATCAGTAGTAGGATTAATTTCAGTCATACCTTGTCCTTTCCAATTTTGATAACCGTGGTTTTCTAGCACATCTAATGAACCAATGTCATCAGTAATCGCGGCATCATCTAATATTGCTATAGGGTCATTCTTGCTTTTAAATCTTAGGTATCGTGGGTTTTTCTGTTGATTAATCCCTGATACAAAAGGTGATGAATAAACAGTAGTGGCATATTTGTTTCCGTGTCTGTTGTTGATTTCTTGAACAACGGATGAACCGAGGCTGTGACCAACAATTCTATTCACATCTGGATTTTTACTTATTTCTTCCATTGCGTCTTTATATCTTTCGCTTAATTGAACATTATGAGTAGGAATAAAAAACAAATCTGCAATTACATCGTTGACTTTGTGATTTAGTCCCGTTTTAGCACCAGTACCACCAATATATAATGTGTTGCCTATTTTTGTTATTCCATTTACATTAGAATAGGCTGCGTCTAAACCCTTGACATCATCGATTTTATTTTTATTTTGAACATTGATTTCTTCAGCATAGCGTGTTTTATGTTTCATTATCTGCTTATCAAAATGTTTATTGAAACCTCCTATTTTGTCTTCCAATGTCTTTTTATGATTAAAAAATACATCTTCTATTAAATCCTTACCTGGCGTGTATGCTTTATCACTTGCTACGCCTGCCATCATTTGTGTAGGCGTCCTGCCTTCAATAGCACCTAATAATAATTGTCTTCCTATCATATAATAATAATTATAATATAATTTCTATTGTATATAATATTTATGAGTGACAGATTAACATATAAAAATCTATGTTGATAGTGCCTACAGATTATCAGAAAGCAATTCTACCAGCGACTCTATTATAGAACTTGACCAAAACTTTGAAATTCCACCAAGAACAAAAATGTTCGTGACTGAGTGTTCATTCAGCACTCCGTTTTATACAACAGAGAAAGGGTTTTACGAACGCTTCTATATTATGTTGTATAATAGTTCCAATGTCTTATTAAGAAGCACTGCAGTTGATGTATCCGGTGAAATCTACTATGCTAATCAATTATCGTACAAAATACAAACGGAATTAAACACGGCATTTAATGATATTGTGCCTGACTTATTCTTAACAGTATATGGACAAAGCGAACGCAAAATGGAACTTAAATTAGATGACCCTCTAAATGACAAAATCAAAATACCTACAGATGAAGAAGTAGAAACTTATGTAAATGACGAATGGAACAGAGGACAGTTTGAATATGACAATTTAAGACCAACATCCATTAATTATTTATTAAGTAATTATATTGTCTATGATCCTGCATCATCTTGGTTAAGTGGATACTTTAATTTAGTTCCTTTTCAGAATGTATATATTAACTCACCTCAACTAAGCGACTACAAATATTCGGCACCTAATAATTTTAGTAGTTCAGTAATAAAAAAGTTCAAATTAACCAACAACTAGGCGGAGTCATTAGCGACTACACCTTTCCCATATACGCAGATTTTATTGATGTAGGCGGTAAAAATATTAAGAGATTACACTTTAAAATTACAACTTCCAGAAACGAAGTTATTGATTTTCACGGGGTGCCCATTCAATTTTCGTTGCTTTTTCAATTAGATAACTGAATAAACAACCTAATTATTGTTATTAATATCAAATTATTAACAATAATATTTCTCAATTTTGTCCATATATTCAAAATATATAAAAATATAGACAAAATAAATAATATATTATATATGTCAGAAGTTGAACCTGAGATTACTAATACAATTGAAGCAGACGAGCCAGTAAATGAAGTACCACCAATTGAAGAAGAAGCACCAAAGGCAGAACCAATAATAGAAGCAACACAAGAAATACAACCTGTTGAACCTCTTAAAAACAACTCAAAAACTCAAGCACGCAATGAAAAGAAAATACCCTGTCCAAAATGTGCCAAAACTTTAACATTAAAATCTTACAGATACAGTCATGAACGCAATTGCCAAGGACCATTAGAAACTAAGCCTATAAAACCTAAACCAAAAGCAGTTCCAATAGCAAAACCTCAAAGGATAGATCACGCAGTAGCGTACAACGAAGAAAATCAACAACCACAACCGCAACAAAATAATATAATAACGAACACACCGCCCCCAAGAAGAATGCAACCACAACCGCCTCCAAACCCGCTACAAAATATAGCACAGCATTACCAATTATTGCAAAATGAATATTTGAGACAGAAACAAGAAAAGTACAATGCATTAAAGAAAGGTATATTTGGTTCAAGAGAAAAAAAGATAGAGTATAATTATTTTATAACCTACTATATAATAATTATGTTTTCAACATTATCATTGGATGGCTCAAGCAGAATTATAGCAAGCGAATTAGTATTAATAAATTCAACAGAACCATCGACCTTAAGCAGTCTTTATGCTACAAAGCAAGAATTAGCAGATACAACAGGCGCATTAGGTGGCGGTTATACTACTGAAGAAGTTGATGCACTGATATTAGCACAAAAAATAAGATAGATGCAAGCATATCAGCAATATCAGGAATTAACGCAACATCAACAACAATGTTTGACGAACAAGTAAATCAAAACGCAACAATTACAAGCAACCTTAATAATATAACAGCGCACGGATTAACCATAACTTCAATACTACCGACTATATCAGCAAATACAATTAAACTTGACACAAATGCTAATAATATTAGTTCTAATACTTTTTTAATCAGTAGTTTAAATGCTACAATAACATCAAACTTCAATACTATTAGTTCTAATACATTCTTAGTAGGAAATTCCAAGAATACAATCACTTCAAACTTCAATAATATAAGTTCAAATTCTTCACTAATAACAGGACACGGGAACACAATATCAACGATTTTAACAGATATAGCAGATTTACAAGCAGGAGCGAGTGCTTCTTGGACTACAGCCGAACAAACAACTATTCAAGCAGATGTATCAACATTATATACAAATGATACTAATTTATTCAATACAAATACCGCATACAGCAATACATTTGCTTCAATCATATCAGACAACACTACACAAGATTTATTAATAACTGAAAGTTCAAGTACGATTAATAGTTTAATATCAGCAGATTTACAAAAGTTAGACAAAACAATCACAACTGCACAAACAGTAAACTCTCCACTAATAATTAGTTTAACAGATAATACTTATCCAATTTTTAGAGTTCAAGATGCCGAAAGTATCCAACGCTTAGAATTTAAAAGAGGTTGTCAGTTGGACTCGTATCAAGGTTTAACAGGTGCTACACCTTATAGATTATGGCTTGGATGGAATACGGGAGATGTTATTATTGGAAGACCTAATAATGCTTCAAGAATTACGATTAACGGTAATGTTCATACTTCATACAATTTTGCTCAAGCACATGGAACATCATATTTCGAAGGTGCTGTTTATATGAAATGAAATTTATTCATAAATAATGATTTTTCAACAGATATTAAAACTAAAATTGATAATTTAGACAATGCATTAACTCCATATTTAGAAACACATGCCCCATCGGCAACTCAAGGTTTTTATGTTCATCATCCTAATTTTGTTGCTTGTAGTATTGGCGATATTACACATTCTTCTAACCAATATTTTATGTGCGACGGTGCTGTATCAAAAACCATATCCAATAAGCCAGTTGATGTATTAGGTGATGTATATACAAACGGCGATTTAACAATGGTTTCTGGCAAGAAAGTTGAAGTCAATCAGGTTCAGTCAGTATCAGGAAATACTTTATTATTACAAAATTCACCGAGTGGCAATGTTCAATTTGGCAACACATCAAAACTAATAATTGAGAATGCTGAAATGTATCTTGATACAAATGATTTAATAATCAGGAATAGCAACACTTCAAACTCTATTAATTTGGCTGTTGGATTATCTGCAACATATGCTGATAATAAAATTGTTTTGAATAGTGGAAGTAATAGCGAATTACGAGGCGACTGGACTATTGACGGTGATGTGACTTTTGGAATTGCTCATAAAATCAATTTGAGATATTTAAATAGTGATGCTGTTTTGAGAACGGAAGCATCAACATCCATTGATAGTTATATTAATGGCACTAAATATTTAGAGTTAAACAGTAGTCAGTTTGTTGCATATAACAGTTTTAATTTAAGCAGTGACGAAAGATTGAAAAGAGACATTCAAAATATTGAAGATGACACTATTGAAATGGTGAAAAATATTGATGTCAAAACATTTATGAAGACAAACAATATGAAGAAACACGAGATTGGCTTCATCGCTCAACAAGTTAAAGCAAATACACCTGAAAAATACGGTGTTGTAAATGATGAGGGCGAATATTGAACAATGAGTTATGACAAAATGACTTGTATTAGCTGGGGTGCATTGCAGTCCTTAATTAAAAGGGTTGAATATTTGGAAAATGAAGTCTTTAAAAATAAAAATAAAAATAACATTATTTAGTTTCAAAATCTTGAAAAATGTATTTAAAGAAATATATAATATAATAACATAATATAATAGATAATATAATGAGTATTAAACCTGAAGATATGACATTAGAACAAATCAAGGAACAACTGGCACTATATAATAGATTGTATTATCAAAAGAGACGAGTAGAAAAAGACTTGATGGACACCAAGAGAGCAAGTGCTATCAGATATAATAGGAGAAAGAAATTAGACAAGATAGCAGAAAACGGAGAAATTTATTTGAAAGATATTGATTATGAAAACAAACCAGAAGATTTACAGAATACAAAGCCAAGAAAATACAAGGAAAATCATATAAAATAATAAGCGTTGAATAAATAAAATATTAAAATATCGCTTTCATTAATATGGCAAATATTAATAAAAATGATATAATTTGTAAAATCTATTATGATAAGTCAGGATACGGAAGTATCACAACAACCTACAAGGATGCTAAACAAAAGGAACAAAGCATAACCTTAAATGATGTTAAAGAATGGTTTAAAAAGAACATAGAACAGAAGAAGCAATTAAGAGGCAAAAAATCATTTATCGCTCCATATCCTTATTTTGAATTTCAATTAGATTTATTTTATTTTTTAATGATACACCTAATCAAAAATTTAAAGTAGGAATGGTTTTAAGGGGTATATTTACCAGATACTCTACAGTAATACCTATTAAATCAAAACAACCACCAGACATATTAGCTGGAGTAATGGAAGGATTACAGAAAATGAAAGGCAAACCAGAAGGAGTTTATAGCGACGAGGAAGGCAGTTTATATAATAAAGCAGTTGAAGATTATTTCAAGCAAGAAGGAATAGAATTATACCGCGCAAGAGGACATCCTAATTTTGCAGAACGTTTTATACGCACCTACAAAGATATGTTATATAAAAGAGTTGATACAATGGATAGATTATAATTTTGAAATATTACTAACTTATAATAATAAAATGGAACATTCAAATATAGGAATGACACCAAATGAAGCACTGAAAGAGAAAAGCAATTATAAAGTAAAACTGAAAATGACAACCGAAGCAACTAGAACCCGTAAATATCCTGAAATTAACATAGGTGACGAAGTGAAGATTTACAGAAAGAACGAAAATTACTGAAAAGGAAAGGAGTAGTAATTGGTTGCCTGCAAAATATAAAGTTGAAAGGATTGAAAAAAATTAGGACAAACTTATTTTTATTTGGAACATAACACACGACCATTCTTAAGATTTGAATTATTGAAAGTTTAAAAATATATAGTTTTTGTAAAAACAAATTCTTGTAAAAATAATAGTTAAAGAAATGTATTTTTATAATAATATATACAGTATAATTATGCCCAAAGCTTTGGAACGAAGCATTGGATATTTAACAGTGCTAAGGCGGAAGTCATCACGGACAGCAAAACATTCAGACCTTAAAAAAATAGATAGAGTAATTAATTTATATACCGAGAGGAAGATTTCAAATGTTACAACAGCTGAAAATTTAATCAAGGGTTTAACTTCTACTGACACAAAAGTTTATGATAAAACATATCAAAAATACAAGGATAATATTAAGAAATTCAAGGAAAATAAACCCTTGAATCAAAGAATTGCAGAAGCAAGGACAAAGAAGGAGACGGGAGGGAAATTGAAGATAGATAACGACCCAGGACCAAGAGCAAGGAAGGGGAAAAATACATATTTTGTTCAACTTATGTTATACCTATCAAGGCACAAAGACTCGACAATTATAAAATCAAAGCCAGCGTTCAAACACAGACAACATTCATTTTTTCCGAAACAATACGATAATTTTACTGCTACAATTAAAGCCACTGCATTTTCTAAAGATATCATAGGTAAAAAAATATTTAAAAGGATAGGCGACCCCAATACAGAATATGGACTAAGAGGTGATACAATAAACGATGAGTTTGTTGATGCACTAAAACTATTACAAAGAGACAAAGATTTTAAAGACGATTATGATTATATGACGCAATTTTATAACGATATAGAAGGTATTAAAATATTATCAGTAGATATTGTAAATAAAAGCGGCGAAAAGTTTGACATTCTTACAGAAAATTTAAGGGATGCTACTAATGTTTCAATTTTTTAATAGGTATATACATACACCTTTAAGGATGAGCGAAGACACCATACAGAAGGCAATTAGCAAGGGCAATTATATTGAAAACGAATGCTGGATTAATGCATTAACTGATCTTTACAGTGATACAATTATGAATGAAAAAACCCGTAACAGACTAACTAGGGAGAAAGTAATTGAAATTATAGGTAGAGATAACTTTGGCAAAGCGGGAGCAACCATTCAGGAGATGGAGACTGTATTTAAACAGTTTAAAATTCCGTGCAGAATTTATGATTGTTGCAATAAATTAATTTTCAAATGCGATCCCGATATAAATAGTAGGCGCATCAAACCATTTTATGCAATGGTCAAAAACAGTCATGTTTACGCACTAAACCACGACTTAAAAAGCATTCAGCAGAAACAATTAATAACCAAGATACCAACTGTCAAAGCTTCCACTGACTACTATATTAATGAAAGAGAAGAACCACCGCTTTATAAAATGATAAGAAATATTGACGATATACTAAGTATCGAAGTTGATGAAAAAACAAAAGAGGTATATTTAGTATCCGAAGACAGTAAGTTATCTGAATTATTTTTCAATTTAGTTCGTAGTGGCTACGAACCAAGAAGTAGATTTCAAGCTGGTATTATATCAGAAATAAAATTAAAATTTAACAAAACAATATATATAATAAAAACACAAAACTTAATAAAAACTTCTGCAGATGGCTGTATTGCAGTATGTGATGAAACTACATATAACAATATGAACAAGGCAATGTTTAATTTTAATATGCCATTGTTTAACTTTTCTCATAAATCGTTTTATAATGACATTGATATTCAATTTTTAGACGAAGCCAGAACAGTTGTTCCATCTGGCTTATTGTGTGATACGGGCGGTGTCAAAAATGAAATCGAACTTGATATATCAAAAGCATTTACTCATGCGTTTATTACTATATCAGAAATACCAGTATTTAATCAATTCGACATATGGCGAGCGTTTGATGATACAACTGATATGTATGACCTACACGACTTAACGTTATATTATATAGAAAAGAAAACTACTATACTAAAACGGACAGGAATAATGCTATTTAATAAAAAATATTGCTTAAGATAGGGTGTATTTTTGAAACAACTAGATAACATGACAAGAGAACAAATTACTATTTTATACTTTAAACAACCTTCATTTATTCACAAAGTTGAACATAGAAATATTGTTAATGAACTTTGGAACACAAACATTAGCGAAGACAATGAAGAAGATAAATGTATAAAAAACTGGTCGCAAATGTTAATTATGGACTTTTAGAAAAAGGGGGGCAACTGACCAGAAGAGCACAGTGTTTAAAAATCTTAAGGAAGCAGTAAGTTATCAGGCAGAGTATGGAGGTAAAATACATAAATTAACACATTTCACGACAGAACAAATTACAGTAGATGAAGAACAATATACAGCAGAAGAAGAACACGCGTCATATTATATACTTAATTTAAAGGATACATCACGCTTAAGGAATGGTCTTAGGTATGTAAAAGAGCTACTGCTTCAATACCATCATTTTAGTTTGTATCAAATTATATCAAATGGCATTAATGTGTTCAGTGTCAAAACAGATGCATTTGTAATACAGCGATCGGATATAACAAAAGCAAGAGAGCTTTTAATCTTTAATAATGAAATAGGAGGTTGGCGAGTTTCACATGACGAATCTATTAAATTTCCTACTGTAGACTATGAAGTTTCACAAAACGAATTAATACAAGTACCAGTTTATGAAAGTAAAACTATTGATATTGTAGATGAATATGACACAGATAATATTATTGAAATTATTAAAGAGCACAATATTATGATGATTAGGGGAGAAGTGCCCGGCACAGGAAAATCATATATATGTCAAAAAATGGTTGATAAAATTATAAAGTAATCTTTGTAACACCTACTAACAAATTACTGCAGGCATTTGAAGGAGAAGCAATGACGATAAATAAGTTCTTTGGTATAAATTATGGAGATGCTAAATTAGAACCATTTGATTTTACAGATTCCGACGTTATAGTATTTGATGAAGTTTATTGTAGTAATTTAAATACATACTGGAGAATAAAACAATTTGTAGAACAGAACAAACACAATAAAATCATAATAGCAACAGGAGACGCCAAGCAATTAAAACCAGTTCAAGAAATAACCAACACTCAGGATTATGAAACATACACTGATAATATAGTTAATCATATTTTTGAATATAACAGTTTGTTCAAAGAATGTAAAAGACTTAGCAATGCAGATGACAAAATCAAACTCAAAAACATTTACAATGATATTTTTATTTACAAATTACCTATTAAAACAATTATTGAAAAATATTTTACATATACAACAGATATTAGCGGGTCAAAAAATAATATAGCATTTTTAAATACAATTTGTAAAAATGTATCAAACGAAATTAGAAAATTAGAAAATAGACAAGATGAATATGAAGTAGGAGAATTTTTAATTTGTAGAGAATATACAACAACTAAAACATCAGTTTTTAATGTAAATTTCAAATATAAAATTGTTCATATTGGAAGCAATGGAACTTTTACTTTAAAGAATGTTAAAACTGAAATTCTACAGTCTTTGCCAGTTGATAAAAGAAGAAGTAGTTTTATATTCGCATATTGCTCGACTTGTCATTCTGCCCAAGGCAGTAGCATTGATGATGCCGTAACAGTTTTTGATTATAACCATTTTTTGGTAAAGAATTATCCAGAATGGATATGGACAGCAATTACAAGGTGTAGAGATTTAAACAAAGTCAAATTTTATAAATATACGAAAGATATGGATGATGTATTTAATCAAAAATGTATTATGAGATATTTTGAAAGAAAAATATTAAATTACAAAGGACAAGACAGGAAAGCCAAAAGAACAATACCTAAAGAAGGTTATGTAAATGCGCAATGGTTTTTAAATAATATCACTAATCAATGTAATTACTGCGGATGCGGTTTTTCTATGGATACTAAAAACGGTAGTATAATGACAAATCTGACAGCGCAACGTAAATCAAACGAGTTGTCGCACGAACTGAATAATATTATTCCTTACTGTGTTAGGTGCAATTGTAGCTGTAAATGATAATAATTTAAATAACAATTTTAATATTTCTTGTAAAATGTATTTAATGAAATGAAAACTATATAGATTATAATAGAAATGGTGGAAGCCGAAACCAATAATTATATCAATAAGAGATGCTACGACTGTTGCCACTTCAAAAAAGAAAACATGGAACTGTATAAATTAAATTTGCCTAATGGAATAGTTAACAATATTATTGATTATTCTTTGGACGAAGAAGATGTATGTAGAACTTGTCAGGAATGGAGAGATACTCAAGCTAACCAATTGTGCGTTGAGAATACAAAGAAGAAATAATAGAAATGTTGAAGATGACATCTTAATATTTCTTGCTGTTTACAATATCCCTCCTTATGATCATGTTAAAGCATTTATGAAAATCAGTAAGAAAAAGTATGAAATGGTTAAACACATATTATGGATGTTGGAGTATCAAAGAAAAGAAGGAGAAGATGTTAAAGAACATATCAAAATATTTATTGAAAGTGAAAAGTTTAATGTTAAAAATACAGTGAGAGATATTAATATTATTTTAAAAATGATGTATGAAAGAAGCAAAATGTATCAAATTAATTATTATCCTGAACTGATATTATAAGCATAATATAATACTTCCATGTAAAATATTATATGTTATAATTATATTTCAATATTTAATTTTATTTCTTGTAAAAAAGTATTTAAAGACATAAACGCTATATATATTATAATAGCAATGGTGGAAGCCGAAATCAATAATTATATCAAAAAATGCTACGACTGTTGCCACTTGAAAAAAGAAAATATGGAACTATATAAATTGAATTTACCTAATGGAATAGTTAATAATATTATTGATTATTCTTTGGGTAAGGAAAATTTGTGTAAAATTTGCAGAAATTGGAGATATTACCAAGAAGCAATCGAATGGAATTTGGATATTAAAAGGCTTAATGAAAGAAATGTTGAAGATGACATTTTGATATTTTAACTGTGTATAAAATACCACCTTATGATTATGTTAGAGCATTTATGAAAATCAGTAAGAAAAAGTATGAAATGATTGACTACATATTATGGATGTTGGAGTATCAAAGAAAAGAAGGGTTTGATGTAAAAACAATCATTAAATCACATATTGAAAGTGAAAAGTTTAATGTTAAAAATACAGTGAGAGATATTAATATTATACTTAAAATGATGTATGAGAGAAGTAAGATGTATCAGTTAAATAGTTATCCTGAACTGAAATTAAAATCATAATATAGTAATAACATGTAAAATATTATATGTTATAGTTATATTTCAAAATTTAATTTATTTCTTGTAAAAAAGTATTTAAAGAAATAAAAACTATATATATTATAATAGAAATGTTATTTAATTATTCAAAGTGCGAATGTTGTAACACTAAAAGGAATGATGTTAATACAACATTGTATAAGTTATTACCCGCCAATCTATGTAATAAAATAAGTGAATATGATGTATATTGTAATCAATGCTGTATAACAAGAGACCTTGAAAAGTTTTTTGTTGAAGAACATAAGGATAAGGGGTGTACAAAGTTTCAATTACAATTGAAATTCTTTATGAGATATCAAAAACGATTTCCTGTATGTTTTTACCATAAAATTGCTAGAAAGTCATTTGAAAAAGAAATAGATGAGTTTTTTAATAATAAAGATTTGATTAAAAGGTTTGGAGGAGAACTAAGCATTAAACCATATAAAGCATTTGCTAAAAAATTCGAGAAATGTTTGAAGCGATTGATTGGCCTTTATTAAGTAAAGATAAAATAAGCGAGGTCTTGAATGAATTTAGAATAACTAAATATCATGTATGGTATTACTACAACACTAAATATCAAGTATGGCTACTAGTTAATTTGTTTTTCTGGGAATAGATTTATTCAATAATAGGAAAAGACAATATCAAATATATAGACATCGGTGATATTGATAAATATGTAGATTACATATTTGAAGACATATTTCCTGACTATAAATTTAACCCATAATTATTAATCATAATATAATAATAACATGTAAAATCTTATATGTTATAACTATATTTCAATATTTAATTTTATTTCTTGTAAAAAAGTATTTAAAGAAATAAAAGCTATATAGATTATAATAGAAATGGTTGAATTTACAGAGAAAGAACAAGAAGAAAGTATTAATAAATTCTTAGATATTGTTTTAGTAAATGACACTAAGCAAGAACTCAAAAAACAATGTGATGCTTGTAAATGTAAAAACTACTTAAATCATAACAGATATAGAGACATTGGACACATAAATTTACCAAATAATGTATTAAATCATATTTACAAATTTACTTATAAATGTATTTTCTGTCAAAGAAGAGAAGAACCAATTCGTGAGATTGAATATGTACAAAATCATAATGTCGAATTGTTGAACAATGCAAATATAAAAACTGGCTGTTTGTTATACAATGTAAATTTCCAGATAAAAGTAGTTTTCCTAAAATGTCTAAACAAAGATATAATTTAACGAAACGTATTTATGTTTTTCATTTACAGTATTATAATGGACAATCAACAACAGAGTTAAACATCAAAGAATTATTTAGAAAGGCTGGCTTCAGTCCAGTCAAAAATTATCAAGAACTATATGCCATTACAATAAAAATTAAACACGAATGCAAAATGAAATGCAGCCCCGATTTTTAGAGTTTATAATCATACTATAATAATAACATTTATACCCTTATAATAATGTAAGTATAGCGTTTTATATATTGAAGATAAAATCCTACAAGGGACACCACGCGCAACTTCGGAATATCCAAATGTTGAAAAAGGATTAATTTTTAAGTCTTCTCATTGAATTATTGAAAATGTTGTTTCTTATTGAATAACTCTTCTTAATATGCTACATATATATTTATGTCTTTTGAAAAAACATATTTTCTAAAAAATTTGGAAAATATGTGTTTTTGAAAATGAAAATGTTTAGGTGTATTGAATTTTTCAAAAAATAATTCAATTTTTGTTTTGGTACGCTGTACTAAAAAAGTATTCATCAAAATGTGTTTAGACTGTTTCAAAATATGTTTTAAAATGGTTGTTTTGGGGCGCTTATTCAAAAAATGCAAAAAACTAGGGTGGACCCTGGACTTTTGAGTTCGAAAAAAGTTGCGCATGGCCTATCCTGACTTTTTTTAATGGTTTATATTTTTGATGTAATTTATCTAACTCATTTAAATTAAGAATATATGATATTCCATTATTGATATTGATATTATCAATTTCAATATAATGCATATTATTTAATTTGTAAGACTTATACACTGGTTTAAATTTATTAGTATAATTTGAATAATATTTTTCATTTCTATTTTTAATAATCTAATATCACCTAAATTATAAGATACTACTATTTTTTAATGTCTATTGGAAAATTCTAAAATATCATATAATATAATATATTTATGTATTTAACTAATAATTTTCAAAAATTGAGAAAACTTTTTCATAAACATTTTATCAGGGTTCTTTTCTAAAATGTTAACATATAAAAAGTTATGCGGTTCGTCAGTGGCGGTCTCATATATTTTATAAGTTAGTTTTTTGCTTTCGTGTAAATTATCGCATCTAACAATTGCTGATAATTCATCTTGTAATATTTCTATCTCTTTGAAGTTTCTAACTTTATAATAAAACAAATGACTTATATTTACCCTAATAGTTGGTGGAACAGTTGATAATTTTTGAAGACTGACAAGTGTTGACATTCCACTATGTCGACCACTACAAAATAAAGAATTTAACAATTTGTTATTTCTTGTTATTGCTGGATTATCAGACACATCATCCTATATTTAACATTTTAAATAACTTCTTCATTCCTTGTTTTTTCTGATGTTCAATTATTTTATTTTGAGTTTCTATAACTCTTTCTAAATCTTCAACATTGAACTCATCCCACCAACACGGCTTTTTATCAGTATCTACTTTCAAACCTTCTTTAATGTATTTCTTCACTGGTAACCAAATACTATCCAAATTTACTGATGGGGACCAGAAAAAAAGTCTTTCATTTGCTCCTCTATAAGTATCAAGGATCATTGATACAAGTAAAGTTGATTTTCCACTTCCAGACGGACGCCCTCGTGCTTATTTTGCTTAAAGTCATATTTGATTTCATCAATTGGTTTTACATCAGGCATAATAAAAGTAATATTAAAGATATTTAGAAAAAGAAAAAACATATGATATAATTATATCATAATGTCAAGAGAATATATTGATTTAAGTGAAGCGGATAGTATTCGGATTTTATATAAATTTGGTGATATCTTAGTGCCCAACACTGAACAAATATATTATGATACGATGTTAGACTTTTTATCGGTAATTAAAAAACAAAATATTGTAGTATCCAAATCATCAATTGAAAGTGACAGTAACTTAAACTTTAGAAAATTAGTAAATTTTATGAAAATTAGTAAATTTTATGAAAGATTATCCTGATATATATACGAATGAAATGATAAATAGTGTAGAAGAAGTTATTGATATTCATGAATATTAGAGACATTAGTGTAGCAACCGCAATGAAACTTAATAAAAAGAAGTTTAAATAAATATTCTAATTAATATTAAATGAAACATCGTTGTTTCATGATATGATGACGGCAAATATCAATGAAAAAATGGAACAGGTTTTCCATTGTTTCAATCAATAAAGCATTGAAGCTAATTAGTTTGATGCATTGTAAAGAAAACCCCATTGCTGTGCCCTCCGAATATTCTATCATGCATGAAATAGTAAGATTAATTATAATTTATCTTAATAATAAATATGAAAAGGAGTTATACAGATTATACTAATATAACAAATGAAGTAGAAAATATAGAACAAGTAATAATAGCCGATAATAAGATTAAGAAATGCTGTCATTATTCATTAGAATTATTGAAGCTAGGAATACAATATATCAAAAATAGAAATGTATATGTTAATATAAATGCCAAAAGAGAAAAACAAAAAGAATAAGACAGGTTTAAGTGTTTCTTCAACAGATGAAGATAGCGGAGAAATTGTTAAAGAAACATCAGTTATTGAGTTTTCTTGTCCAATGTGTAAAAACTTTTTAGAAATGAAGAATGAGTTAGAAATACAAAAGGAAATTGTAAATGTTCATGTCTTCCAACAAGTTTCAAAATAAGTAAAAATGATAAGAAAATGAATATTGATAAAACTAAAGACAGTATCAACTTAGAAACAGATGTCCATAATAGAAACTTTTAAATGGGGTAGGCAAGCAACACCATCCGATAGTAATGAAAACGAAACACAGGAAACTGTTAAACAAATGTTGAAAACTTAGTATTTAAAGAGTAGTTTTAACATAATTGCACTTTATAAATCATTAAATAAATAAATACCTAACTGTTTGTATAATCGTAATGCCAACTATGAATGGAGAAGACCATAGAGTTATAACTTTTGACGATGAAGAAATTAATGACCTATTCAATGGTGATGAAAACTTTGCTAAACAATTGAGTGAAGAATACTTTTTTGGTTTGATGCTAAATTCAATGATAAATATTTTATGAAAGGTATAACTAAACCTGATAAATTTGATAAAATGTTGAAGTTTTTAGAAATTACAGGTGCTGAAGAAGGTTTAATAAAAATAAAAGATAAAATTGACGAACGACTGTTAGAATATGATTTATTTACATGCTTAAAACTAAATTATTTATGTAAATTGTATAATAAAACGTGTAACTAAATAATTACATAAGTAATTATCTAAACAAATATATAGTAATGTGTGAAAATGAGAATTGTAGTATTAACGGTTTAATGGAGAAGATAACATTAGTTGGTAAAAATAACAAAACCTTAAATGACATGATTAAGTCCATTGATGACAAAATGAAACCAGTTGAACGCGAACAACAAAGCAACGAAGAAAAGGAGAACATCGCAAAGATATTTCAAGCAAAACCTATAGGAAGACCATCAGGCGACTACCCTACAAAGCAAAAGAAATACTGTGAAATGTTGACTAGTAATAAAACCAAACAACCAAAGCAACAAACATGAGAGTTTTATAAAACTACAAAAAATGATGATGGAGTATATGTATTATTTGAATAATTAAATTCTAAATAGTTCTAATGAACGAGTATATTAGAAGTATTTACCAAGAAGACCTATATAAAATACCTAGCGAATTAATTTGTGAAATCTTAGTGAGTCGGACGGATTAAGGATTTTGAGTTTGGGGTTGGGCTTGAAACTTGAAATTTCTAGTTTCGTCCAAAGACAACACAGTAAAAAATAGGAGTTCTAAAATTTTGCAAATATTAGTTTTTAAGGGGATAATCCATAGTTTACCAAGCAAAGAAAACACCAATATTCATATAGATATATCAGGAAACTCTCGCCAATTGCCAAACAGGGCAGGGAATTTTACCATTTTCTCAAAGAAAGGTGAATTTTACCCTTTTCCCCAAAGAAGGGGGAATTTTACCCTTTTCCCCAAGAAAGGGGAATTGTACCCTTATCCCCAAAGAAAGGTTTTACTTTAATACCCTAAAACCATACTATGATTATAACATTTATACCCTTGTTATAATTATAGTGTAAGTATACCGTTTTATATATTGAAGATAAACTCCTACAAGGAGCACCACGCGCAACTTCGGAATATCCAAATGTTGAAAAATGATTAATTAGTTGTTGTAAAAAGATATTTACAGAAATGCTATGATTATATATTAAGGTGGTATGGACGAAAAACAGTGTTCTAAATGTAAATGCAATAAGCTTCTATTCAGTTTTCAAGATGATAACAGTGATACAATATTTAAAACCTGCATAAACTGCAGAGAGACCAGGCAAAGATATTATCAAAAACACAAGGAAGATATAAACAGGGAACGGCGAGAAGAAAGAGCGTGTAATGGACATATTAAATGTGAGTGCGGACAAATAGTAAGACCTGAAAAATACGACGAGCGCTGCACGTGGAAATGGCATTGGCAAAGTTTGAGGGGACAAATTATGAAAGAATATGCTGATAAACTTGCTTTTGCTAAAAAGAAAGATTATGTAATGTTGAAGAAGGAAAGGGGCAATAAAATAAAGGAGTTGCTAGAACAATCCGGATTAACTAGCTTTTCGTAAAATACCTTGATATATTCAAAAATATAAATTAATATGCTAAGGTATGACGGTATTACTGGAATACGGTGTGCGGATTTTTGTTTTTTCGGGCGTTCTAACATTTTCCGAAGTTGCGTATGCCCTAATCTAACTCTCGTAGGTGTAGTTCTCAAGCGAGATGTTTCTCAACGACTTTGCACTGACCAGTCTTTCTCTCTGCTGCTCTGACAAAACTGTGCAATGAGGTGGTCGCTGAGGGGAAATGCGTTCCTGTGCCTTGTCTGCATGCCTGTAAGGTACTGCCTGAGTACTTGTGGATTGTCGATCTGCAGCAGATCTGGAGGCGGTGCTCGTGCACCAGCGGCTTGCTGGTGCGCGGCCCTTCTTCTTGAATCAGCATCTTGAACTGATGCTATGAACTCTGGTGACTGTGGTATGTGCTGGCATCAAGTCCATCCAGGCTGCCTTCAATCTCACCAAGAGAATCTCAAATTTTGATGTGAATATGAGGAACTCGGTGTTCTGCCTCCTGTGATTGAAGAAACTGAGAAGTCCGTATAAGTCGACCCAGTCAGGAAGAACTTCTTCAGCGTGTTCTTGAAATAGTTGACTCCTTCGTCAGGATCTTGCAAGAGGTCGTTCTGGCGGACTGCCTTGTACATGTGAGCGTCTCCCGTGAGACGGCTCTTGAGGAGTCGTCCTCTCTTGATGCTTCAATGGTTGTGAAGGTCACCCAATCATCTACAAGTTCTTCATATCTGACTAACCAGCTGACTCTTCGTACGATGGCGGCTGCTTGGTGGTCATCGATAAGTTGGGCGTCTCTTCAGTCTAACCGGATGAACGGCCAACACTTGAATAGGCTTCCATGAAGCCTTCTCCATCGGATGACGTCGTGTTTGGATCTCTGCAGAAAACCCGCTCCGCGCTCCGCTACCACAACTGAGACCCACTGCCAGGGTACCGTATCCCCGGATCTATTCTGTGTAGAGAATATGTGTAACGGTCCCCGGACCTATTCTGCAAGAGAGTCTTTGACCTTGGTTTCAAGCAAGTTGGAGAAGAAGCCCAAGCAGTGCGAAGTGACAAATGATCGCAAGCTAACATTGTCTTGCCTCCGGCCAATGGCCTGGTGTATACCTGCACTACCTTGGCCCAAGCGTTGTGAAATCTCTCGAGATCTTCTGACTTGAGCTGCTGGGCTTTCTCGCCGAGCTCAGAAGCGTCGAAGTCGAAGTCAGCATGAAATGCCATCTTCCACGCCTGCCGGCCGCCTGCCTTGCGAGATCCTGCAGCTGCTCGCGTGCCCCCTGACACGGGTCCGTAGCCAAGGAGACCTTTGCTTTCAGCGCGGCGTACTCTCGAGTGGCATCAACCTCCAAAGCATCCAAGGCAGTCAAGTAGTCCGGCACCTCAGCTTGAGTTGCAAGCACGTCCTCTCCGCCCCTGCGAGGCAGAGCGGAGACGGAGCCACGTCACGAGCAGAGCTGCCCATGGCGGCTTTGATCGAGCGCAGCGCTGCTGCACTTTTGTTGGTTTGACGGGCTAAGCCGCGCCCCTGTTGGATCTGAAGCCCCCAAAGCTGCGTGGTACACCCGGCTTAGCGGGCCTGTTTGAAAATCATGCCAAAAAACACGTAGGCTTGCGCTAGGCGTTGGGGCGCGGGGAATGGCAGGGGCCCACGCCCCCACACCACACACCCACACACACCCACACACCCACACACCCACACACCCACACACCCACACACCCACACACAAACACACCCACACACCCACACACACCCACACACCCACACACGCCCACACGCACACACGCCCACACGCCCGCACGCCCACACGCCCACACGCGCACGCGCGCACGCGCACACACGCGCGCGCGCACACGCGCATGCGCGCACGCGCACACGCGCGCACGCGCACACGCGCACACGCGCGCACGCGCGCACGCGCGCACGCGCACGCGAACACGCGCGCACGCGGGCCCACGCCCACACGCACGCGCACGCTCACGCAAACGAAGCCGCGCACGCGCACGCGCACGCACACGCCCACACGCGCCGAAGCGCAAGCGCAAGCGCACGCGCGCGCTCACGTGCACGCGCACGCCCACGCGCGCATGCGCACGCGCACGCGCACGCGCACGCCCACGCGCGCGCACACGCGCACGCACACGCACACGCGCACGTACACGTACACGTACAAGCGCACCGACACACATCACCCAAATCAGGCAAGTCAGACAAAGTAGAGAGACCCACTCCCCACACACACGCACACACACACGGACAGACGCGCAGACAGACCCAAGCACCCACACAGAGAAGCACAGACACACACACACACACACTGTTGCTCGATGCCCCTGCCTCCGATTTCATGTTGCGAAGAAGCCATGTAGGTGCATCGACCAAGAAGGCTTGGAGAATCTGGAGGCAGTTTCTTCATTGCGCTTCAGCTGGCTTGCGGTTCGGCACAGGACGGAGACTGCAGCGCTTCGGTGCTCCGTGAGCTTGCCATGTTTGGCCCTCTCACGTAGCCTGCTTTGCCATGAGGTTTGTGCAGCTATGGCCTGGAGGCAATGGGTCACCAGTGAAACTCAGGCAGTGGTTTTTGTGGTCAGGCTTGTGCGGAGGAAGAGGCCTCACATGCAGGCTGGCCAAGTATGCCCGCAGACACGGTAGGATGCTTGCCTGATTGTGTGTGGTCCGTTTCTATTCACGAGTTACTTCCTTTCAATGGAAGCGAACGCCAGTTTTCTTCGATGAGCACACGGACTCATCGTTTTTGACGCTTGCGCCTGGAGCCTCAGCCAGATCTCCGAGTGATTTTCGCCAAGAGTCGAGCTGTTACTGTAAACAGAGCTGCCAGGCCTGTCGGGTCAGCTCCAGGGTGTGGAGCTCACCGAGTTACAGGATCGCAGTGCAGCAGTGCAGCAGTGCAGCAGTGCAGGTAGCAACTGGGAAGGTGCTAGATCCCAAGCACTGAGTCACTGAGGCTTCAGTTCCGAGATCGGGATGAGCGCTGGCTGGATGTTGAGCCTTGCGCCCAGCACCTAGCACCCCCTTGGTTGCGGCTGCCGGCGCAGCTTCCCCAAATATCCAAATATCAAAATATCCAAATATCCAACTATCCCCGTTCCCAGCAGCACTGAGATCAACGCACCCAGACTTTCGACATTGGCTTGCACCAGGGACATGGCTTGGCATTTCGCAAAGGTCTGGCCTGGCAAAGGGTGAGTGTTTGGTGGTCTTTGTGGGAGACTTCTTGGAGGCATGGTGCGAGAGAGCAATGGAGTAGCTCGGGTTTGACCCGCGTTCAGGTCTTGACCAAGGGCACCTACGCGGCAGCCCGGCACAGAGTTTGCAAGGATGGCGACCAGCCGCATGTTGCGCAGAACCACGAAAGAAGCTATTCAATGTGCAAGAAGCAGGACACGGAAGGTAGAACGCAGCGATTCAGTATGCCTTTTCTGGCGGGGCTCCCAGAGTTTCGAATGTATTCTGCATGCTGCAGATCTCATGTCAGCCGCTCTACGAGTTGTCATGTCTAGTGCAAGTGCCACGGCGAAGAGTGCAAATTGTGCTTTTGGCTTTCCAGCTCAAGTTAGGTAGGCCAAGATGAACCCTTATAACACGGGCTACCCGGGTCCACCCGGGCCCGGGCCTGCAGCCAGCCCGGCAGCCAGCCCCTTTGGAGCTGCCGGAAATGTCCGCGCGTCACCCTTCGCTGGAGGGCCAGCTGGGGCGCCCATGGGAGGAGGTCCACCGATGGGAGGGCCAGCCATGGGAGGAGGGCCACCAATGGGAGGGCCACCCATGGGGGGCCCGCCAATGGGAGGGCCGCCAATGGGAGGGCCGCCAATGGGGCCGCCAATGGGAGGAGGGCCACCCATGGCAAATCCGGGCCTGCCGCCCCCGCCCTCCGTGGACCAAATGAAGGGCCCGCCCGCCGCCTCGACACCGTTCCCCGGCACTGGCATGAGCTCCGGCACGGAGCCGCCGGCAGCCTTCGGTGCTGCCGCATCAGCACAGAGGGCGAGCCCGGGCATGTACCCCGGCGCGGACACTGGCGCGATTGGGGGTCAGATGGGAGGCCAGATGGGGGCCCAAATGGGAGGCATGGGCGCTCCCATGGGTGGTCAAATGGGCGGGATGCAGCAGAACACACAGCAGGATGCGTATTCTGCGCAGTTCCTGAAAGATGTTGAAGCCTTCAACTCTCCCGCCCACTTTATGCGGTGCTCGGTCTCGAGACTGCCGAATTCCGTCAGCGCCAAGCAGAGGTTAAACATCCCATTGGGGGTGGTTTTGCAACCTTTGGCGCCCTTGCCGCCAGAGATTGAGCAGGTTCCATCGGTGAACTTTGGTGCCGTTGGTACCATCGTTCGCTGCAAACAGTGTCGAACCTATGTGAACCCCTTTGTGCAGTGGGAGGCCAATGGACGTCGCTGGAACTGCAATCTTTGCGGATTTTCTCAGCTCACTCCCGACACGTACTACGCCAGCCTTGATGAGTCAGGCAAACGGATGGACCGCTTCCAGCGGGCAGAGCTGCACAAAGGGGCAGTGGAGTACATCGCCCCCGGGGAGTACATGGTGCGACCTCCGCAGCCGCCGGTCTTCATGTTCGTCATCGATGTGTCCTACACCTCGGTCGTCACGGGCCTCTTGAACACCGTCGTGGCCAGCATCAAGGAAGCCATCCAGTCTGGGAACATCCCTGGCGGGCAGCGGGTCCAGGTGGGCATCATCACCTTTGACACCAGCTTGCACTTCTACAACTTGAACTCCAACCTCAGTCAGCCCCAGATGCTTGTCGTCTCTGATCTGGAAGACCTATTCCTGCCGCTGCCCGATGACATTTTGGTGCCGCTGGCCGAAAGCGAAACAGCCATTATCAACCTGCTGGACTCCCTGCCGTCCATCTTTGGCGAGACCAAAGTCAATGAATCCTGCCTGGGATCCGCTGTGCGAGGTGCATTCATGGCCACTTGTCCATTTGCTTAGGGTTTGGGCTTCGAAACTCGAAGCTGCAGTTTAGCTCTTTTGGGCTCTTTTCCTTTTTTGTATTTTTTCTTGTATTTTTATTTGATGGTGTTTGGGCTAGGCCATGAAGCATATTGGTGGAAAGCTCCTCGTCTTCGGTGCCTGCATTCCGAGCGTGGGAGAGCTGGCGCTGAAGTCCACGAGGGACAACCCCCGGCCGCGGCCTCGGGCTTGACACGAGACATCATGAGCCTTTGTGCAGAAGCCAAACTCAGAGCTCGCATTTGATTCGCATTTGATTTATTTGATTAGCTCGAGCACGAAAGTGCTAGAAGAGCAGCCGAACATTGAGCTCAGCATCGCAAGGTTGCTTGGCACCGACCGTGAAGTGGAGCTGCTGCGACCTGCTGGCAGCTTGGCAGGAATGTAGAGGTTGCCAAGCTGCTCAGAATGCAGTTCATCCAAGGAAACGATGGATACAAGGAGTTGGGCAAGGACCGGACTCGAGTTTGTATTGACCATTATATTTTGCCATCCATGTCCTCCCGTTTGCTTTCAAATAATTTTTCGGTAGGAGCTTACGCCAGCCCAGATCTCCGTGGAGTTGTTCTTGGCTCCTCAAGCCTACATGGACTTGGCATCAATTTGTCCACTTGCCAAGTACACCGGTGGCGACGTTCACTACTACCCGCAGTTCAACATCAATACTTGCTTCGCGACTTCCCTGCACTTGCCATGGCTTCAGAGGAGATGAGTCAGATTGATTTTTGTCATGTTTTGCACTTGTTGTCGTGCGCGATCTGTTTTCCTTCTTGCACAACTTTGAGTGATTCTTGTTCCTTCTAGTTGAATCTGTTTGTTCCCGGACCTTTGGCTTGATTTGAAGAGGCACGCATGAATTCCCTGGAAAGGCACCAGGAGGTGTCTCTTTTGGTTGCCACTTTCTTTGCCTGAGGCGAAATTCAAGACGGAGTTGGTGCACGTGCTCACCCGGTACATGGGCTGGGAAGCTGTGATGAGGGTCCGTGTGTCCAGAGGTTGGAAAATTACCAAGTTTGACGGGCACCTGTTCATTCGGGGCCAGGACTTGCTGGTGGTTCCCAACTGCCATTCAGATCAGACTTTCGCGATTCAGATTGACATGGAGGAGAATGTGACGCCGGATCCCGTGCTTTACGTTCAGAGTGCGCTGTTATACACGAACAGTGAGGGTGAGCGCCGCATCCGCGTGCACACCTGGGCTGCCATGACAACTCAAAACTTCAATGACATCATCGGCTCCATCGACGTGCAGGCGAGCGCTGTGATGATGTCCCACCTTGCTTTAGACCAGTCCTTGAAGACCAACCAGACAGAAGGCAGAAACAAGCTCAACTCTTTCTGTCAGCAGGTTGTCCAGGCTGGCAACATGTGTCCACAGTCTGATGCTTTGCAGTTTCTCCCCTTGTACATCATGGGCATGCTGAAGTCAGCAGGTTTCCGGGCAACCAACGACATTCCAGCCGACTTGCGGACCTACCTGTGGATGCGACTGGAGACGCTGTCGGTGTCACAGTCTGCAGCTTTCTTCAATCCTCGGCTCATGGCACTGCACAATGCGCCTGAGTCCTGTCGCACTCCTGATGAGCATGGGCACATTCAGCTGCCAGACATGCTCAATCTCACCAGTGAGTCCATGACCCAAGATGGGGTTTACTTGCTGGAGGACGGCGAGTCCATGTACATGTGGATCGGTCGGGCTGTGGATGTCAACTTCTTGCAAGCCGTCTTTGGAGTTGCATCCTTCGATCAGCTCGACCCCCTGGCGGCCGAAGCTGTGGTGGGCACCCGCGGCGACCCGTTGTCAGAGAAGGTTGGCCATATCATCAGACAAGTGCGCTCTGAGCGGCCCACCCCTTTCATGCAGCTGCACATCATGCGGCAGGGCGAGCCCAAGGAGACAAAGTTTTTCGCAGCTCTGATAGAAGACAGGACGGTGGGCATGCAAAGTACCTATACCGAGTTCTTGCAGCGCATGGGCTACCGATCACCCCAGCAGGCTCCTCCGCAGCAAAGTGGCATGCCACAAGGAGCGCCTGGAATGATGGCCCCACCCATGAACAGAGCTTACTGAGCAAAGCGCTTAGAGTCAGTCTGACCTCGCTGACCTCAGTAACTTTACCTTGCCCAACTCGTGCAGCAAAAGGCCTTGTAATCGATCTTGCTCTTTGCTTGCAGACGTGAGCAAGACATCAATCTTGCGCATGCCTGCGCGCAATCAGATGCAGGTCCGAGGCCAACCAACGTCAACCATTGATACCGTGCCTTTCCTCAAGGAGCACTTGCCAGCAATGCAGCCATGCTCTGGCCATGATCGTGCTGTCACAACACGCACATACCGAGACACATGCACACACACACACATTCACAGACACGTCAGTGTTTCACTGAAGCCAGGATGACATTCCTCTTCTACAAGTGGAAGGCAGATCCAGAGGCTGCATGGTGAGACTATGCCGTGAGCGGAGGCGTGCGTTACTCGGAGATGCGCCAATTCTTAGACCTCAAAGGCCGACACAGCACGGTGTGGCTGGGACTCCTGGGGGCGGGCGTAAAAGGCACAGGGTGGGGCAGGCCGGCGGCGCTTCTCTGGCAATAAACTTCTAGAGAAAAGTCCGTGACTGGTGCGAGTTTTCCTGCTTTGTCATCCAAAGCGCTCAAAGCGCTTGTTTGCGTGACAGACATTGAATGCTTGCTCTGGCCAGCTTTGGGCGCTTGTTGGCACAGAGAATAGTTGGATGGGTTGCACCTTAGGCGTGATTATCTTTCCTGCGAGAGCTTTTATTTATTCTAACCATAAACATGATGCAAGTGGCAGGACCATCTAGGCATCTACTCGTAGGATTTTAGACGCAACACACACACGATGCATCGGCGTGCCATTTGACGAGCTGAGCCATGAGTCTTGAAGTGTGACCAATGGCTGAGGAGGACTCATATGCCATTTTTTGGCAAGCACGTAAGTCAAATCCTTTGATGCGTTGAATTTAGGATTCAGACGGAGGCCAAGGCCCCAGCTTCTTTGTGTTTGTTTTGTGCGTCACTCACTAGGTCACAAGTTGTGTGTGTGTGTGTGTGTGTGGAACCTTCTCTTGCACGAAGGCGGCGTCACGGCCGATATTGGAATGTCTATGGTATGATCACGAGCAGGGGGACCAGGGATGCTTGACTTGGCCTGGTCCAACGAAGCTCCAAGTCTTGCATCAGGATATGGCAGAAGGACGCTTCAGCCACGTACCTGCGCTCGATGATAAGCTGTTGGTTACCCACTGGATTCTGTGCCGTGATGTTGATGCTGTTGGTTTGTAACTAGAGTGACACTGCCTGGATATGACCCTTGCGACCTCTCTGCACTCCAAAGTGTGAATCGCTTGGCACGTCCGACAAGGCGCCAAGTTAGACGGCTCCTCACTGAGGAGAAGATCTCGTTCAGGGGATTTTCGGTGCTGGATTCTTTGAGGTACCCCCTCTCAATCAATGTACCTCCTGGGCCACGTCTCACCTCAAACTCCGTTCAGCGTTCCTGTTCCGTTCAGATTCAGATTCAGCATGCAGACCGGTCGGTTCCCCGCTTGACGTCAGGCTGCGTTTGTAGGTCTTCAGGTTTGGTTTCGGTTTCCCGTGTTCCTACTCTTCACGTGCTCAAACTGCCAAGTGATCTTGCTATGGAGTGACTCGCATCGGATGAGTGACCTGCTGCCGTTTTTTCCTCATCTTCAGTTGAGTTTTTTCAGCTGCACACCACCGCCGGCTTTTCTGATGGATTCTCGACATCTACAGCAGTTCCATTCTGTCACCTCTACGTATGTCTTTCCTGGCTCCCGAGGTTCAGGACAAGCAGGTGATTTTGGATTGCGCCAAAATCCTTCATGGCCTCGTCACCACGCAGGTCCGGCGACACCGTACCTTCCTGGAGGTGCCCAGCATACTGAAAGTTTCAATCCTCCTCGAACCATCCTTCCACTTGGCTTTGAACCCACCGCGCACCTCTACCCGGTCAACTACGTGCCCTACGCCATTCAGGTGCCAACCTACCAACCAGCTCCCCCTTCACCTGCTCCAGACAGTGGTCGACCCGACGAAGCTAACGCACCATCCCAGCCTGCTCCTCTGAGCCAAGATCCTCCTCGTCAGGAACCTCAGCCGGACCTTCATCGACCAGATCTCCGCCAACAAGATGCAAGCCGGTCCAGCCGACAACCAGATGACGGTCGACGAACCAGATCAGATTCTCGGCCACAACTTGATCGTCGTCGGCTTTCAGCACGACTTCCGTCGGACCCGCGCGAACGCGTCGTGCTTTTATCAGCTCCGGCGGTCAGAAGGTCCCGTACACGCCGGCCAAGAAAGACCAGTGCTGCTAGACACCGTCACACTCCCCCATCTGGTCGGACATCCTTGAAGGCCTCGCCGGGCATCTCCGCTACGACATGACGCTACACATGGTCACGCACGTCGATCTCGGTCAACAGCACGCAGCCTCCGCGGACCCCGTCAACCCGCGCACCGTTCTCCTGGACTACGTCGTTCCGGACACCGCGACCTGCTCCAGTTCGTGATCCCCAACCTCCACGTTCTCGACCTGGTGAGCCTCAATCAAAAACAGCACCTCGCCCTGCCAGACGAGTCGATGCCGAACCACAACAAGACGTAGCAGAGTGCTCACACTTGTCGAGATTCCAGCGGCTGAACTGACAACGCCTGAGACATGGACTCCAGCGCAGCAGACAGGACATCATGCGCTCCGTCGATCAAGATCTACCCATGTCCCAAGTCAAGTCTTCACTGACGCCGTCCTGGGCGCCGGCATCCACGTCCACCGGGAAGACGTGTTCACACGGTCCTTCCACCAGAACACCATGCGCCTGACCGGCATCCACTTGCACTTCCGCGACGCCAGCCCTTCGGCAATGTGGCTCACTACCACTACTGCTGGGCTCACGGAACAACTCGGGCCGGAGCCGCAGGAATCCTCAAGGACCGCTTGCTCCGACCCAACTCATGGAGCAGCGGATCAGACTTCCCCAGTTTCGGATTCTTCGGGTACGGCGCGCAGGGCCACCTCAATGAATACAACGCCAACGAGCTCCTGCGGAAGTTGTACCGAATTGGGAAGGGACAGCAGGCCGCCGTCATCCTTGGCGAGTACTCCGGCAACGTCGCTCACGCCCGGACAGATGCGGGAGGAGTCAGCGAGATTCAACGCCTATGCCGGCAGCATCATATGACAGAGGGCAAAGCGGTGAAGACGTTTCACCTAGTCTCACGAGGTGTCTCACGGATACACGCAGGCCCTTGAGCAAACAGGTTTGCTCCGTTGTCTCACCGACACCATGAGTTTTTGGACGATTGGAAATCCCTGTTTTTTCTCCGTCTCACCGATGGTTTGTTTCGGTCCCCTCGGAAAACCCTGCTTGTCTTTCCGTCTCTCCGCCTCTTGGTTATTGAGGTCACCCTCGGAACAGCCATGTTTCAACGCACTTCAGCCGAATCTCACTGCGACTTTGGATTTGTGACTTTCCATGACCAGACCATTTGCATCACGCCACTTGGATTGACCGACCATGTGACTCCCAGATTGTCTTGCACCATTGCCACGCTTCACGTTCGCGCGCAGCCACGCGGTTTTTGCAGCAAGTTCATTGACAAAACCTTGCATCAACGTAGTCAGCCTGACATGGCGGATCAGGGAGATTGTCGTCTTCCAGTTTGGCGAGCCGTTGCAAGACACGGGCCCTATGATCGACCGCACCACGGGCACCCACCTGCCCTGCATCCAGCACCATTGCCGTCATGGGCGTTGCCTCCGACCATGCGCTCAGACCCATCTCAAGCCGACGCTCACTCTGGAACTACAACCTTGCCTTGTCCTCTTCCTGGTTTTCCACCGGTTCCGCCTACTACATGGCCGCCGGCTGTCCCTCCCCCTCCTCTTCTTCTTCCTGCTGACATTGCTCGCCCACATGGACTTGCAGGTCGTCAGCCGCATCAAGATCGCCATCCGCCAAGTTCGACGGACGCACACCACCATACCACAGCCCCCTCCGAACAATGACCGCAACCGCACCCCTCCTCACCCACCGCACCGAGCTTGCATGGCTCCCACCGGCCTCCTTTCCCCTCCCCCTCCCTGCCCTCGACCAACGAGTTGGCTGCTCAGCCTACACCCACTGCACCTCCCACACGTGCACCTGCTTGCCCCCAACCTTTGTGCAAGACTCTAACCGCTTGGACACGACCGTCCAATACGGTCTCAACTTACCCAGCGGGTAGCGTCAACCACATGGACCCAGGAACGACAAATCGCCGGCTACCCCACCGAGCAGATTCCAGTCGTCAACCTGCTGCACCACGGCTGGAAAAACTTTTGGTTACGGCGATTATCACACGGGCAACCCGTCCATTTGGTCTGCGCTCGAGATGTCGCTGAGGTCGTCCTGCTCGCCGAGCTCAGCTCTGCTATAAGAGCACGCCAGCTGCACATCGACGGCATCGCAGCAAATGCGGCCACCAGATGGTGGCGCCCTCGACCGCGTATCTTGCACGAAATCGTTGGTAAAAAAGCTCATCCAGGTCATGGTGGACCTTCAACCCACCCCTGCCATCGACAACGATGCCGAGCAACGCATAGTTCAGTTAGAGACCCAGATCGCTCAGCTGAAGCACCAGGAGCAACAGCAGGCTTCACCCTCCGAAAAGCCCCAACCGACTGTCATCGACATGCTGGCCAATTCTACGACCCAGTCGCTCCAGACCCGACCTCACTCCCACACCTGCCGATCCCCCCGGTGAACCCCCCCGTTCACTCCATCCACTTCCAAATTAAATGGGACCCTAAGTGTCTCCTCGATCCTCCGAGCCAACGATCACAATGGGTGATCCACAACTACGCAGGCACTACTAACGAAACTCAATTCAAGCAGTTCATCAAGAACCTGAAGATCCAACAAGCGCAAGCAGCTGCAGACCATGATCGAGCAGGTCACCGGGTGGACCCCCAACATCACCGAGGAGACAGGCCAATTGGAGGCAAACGCAATCTTGTGGGGCTTCCCTTCTAAGACACTTGGCAAAACAGCCTGCCGTTCTGCACAACTGCTGGCAACAGCTTACCTTTTTGGCAACTGACTAGCCACCATCGCCCGCGCACGGCAAGTCACAGCAGCCGTCCTCCGCGCAGCACGACCTTTGATAAAGGTCTTTTCACAGCTGCACACTCTTTTACTTCCAATTTGTCTGCATGACAACGTCCACATTTTCGCATGTGGCCTGTGGGTGCAATGCCGCCTGCTCTCCGTCAACCTGCATTTCTTCATTTCCTCCACCGCTCCGTCGATTTTGCGCGCCTTCCAGCGCGCCGGAGTTGTACCTCACAACATGACCTTCGAACAATGGAGCGCGCCCAACGCCGTCTACATCAAGTTCACTGACATTGCTGCCTTCCAGGACAAGTTCTACATCGGCAGCACCCACAGCGATGTCGCCGGACGCGAGCACACCCGTTATCGAAAGCTACTACAGCTACAACGAGCAAAGTTGGTCAGCGCTGAACTGGCACTAAGGTGGTGGCTACAACACGACAACTTTTTTGCCTTTGCCATCACACCTATCTACTTCCCCAAGCCCACCGAGGCTTTGCTTGCCATCGAGCAAACTTTCATCCAGTACCTCCAACCTGCACTGAACCACCCACACATCTCAACCTGGTGGTGTCCACGACGAGGTATCCAGCGTGCAAAGCACCTACACAAAGTTCAAGGCGCTGGCCTCTTCACTCTCTTCTGCAAACTTCGCCGAAACAACCTCCCTGGCCGGTTCGCCGCCATCAGACACATGCCGATTTTCAGGTCACGCATTCCTCACCGACCTCAGCAGCAACACTCTCCGCTCTTTTGAGGCCCAACGCCAACTCCACCACTGGAACTTCCCGTCAGTGGCCTTCGCTCCTTTGTGCAGACTGGCTGCCAACATGCCACAGCCTCACTCTACCATTTGCCTCAAACACCTACGCAACATCGGCACGAAGCGCGGCATACCACTGCCCCGGTCTTCTGCCCCACTTTTCTTACCTTTCCTACAGCATCCATCCTACGGGTCCGACCTCGTTCAGGACATGAAGTCCATCTACAAGGAGTTTCACCACGCCGTGCCTTTCCACGCTGTGCCGTCCTTCAAGGTCGTTCATCAGCGAAACTCCCATGTCACGGAGTTCCTGCGTAATCACCGAACAACACAGAACGACTGGGCGCAGCAGGTCCCACCCGTGTGCGCCCTGGCAACACGAACGGCTGGTGAACACACCCATCTTGTCGACGGACACCTGGCTTGCCCTGCCTCTCACCTCAATCTTCCTCCCCACCTGCACATCATCGCGGACGGCAACAGCAGGAACGCGTTCTACCCCTCCAAGCAGAAGTACGTTCTCGCCTATGTCACGGCCTTTAACCGTTGGTGCACCCACCACCACTTACCGCACGTGCGCCAGCAGTGGTTGGAGGATCACGCATCCCTCCACTGGAATACGCACAAACAGTGCGGCAAGGCAGTGTTTGACGCTAGCGCCCTTCACGCCTTGAAGGAGTGCGCCGGGAACTTGGTCTGGCATTGTGAGGACCACGCGGCTCATCGTTTAATGGTGTTTTGCCCGATCCAGTACTATCGCATGCTGGACAACACATGGTGCAATTCAGACATTTTCGATGAAATGGTGGGCATCAACCACTTGCAGCACCACGACGACAAGGTCCATGCCATTCGCCGCTCTCTTCCACGGTACGATTGGGCCTTTCACGACTATGGTCGCGTTCCTACAGCCTATCTTCTGCCGAAGCGCAAAAAACAGTTCTCTGCTGGCCGCCCCATCATCTCATTCGCCGGCTGCTTCGCCAGAAAGCTGTTCTCGGCCACGGCCTTCTTGCTGCATCAACTTGTGGCCGTGGCGTTTCCCCGATCCCTCCAGCATCGCGACGTGTGGCAACTCCTTACAGAGATTCAACCCTTCTTCCGTGACAACCAGAGCACAACACACTTCCTCATCTACAACCAAGACCTTGAGGGCTTCTTCACTTCCATTCCTGACGAAAGATTCCATTCAGCATGGCTTGTGCTGAACGACCGGTACCTCGCAGCCAATCCCGGCCACGCCCCATGGATCTCCGTCAACGTGACTGAACGCCAGTCACATCTACGACTATTCCGAGGTCACCGTCATCGTGCTTCTCTCCACGAACACCGAGTATGGCTGGAGGACATGCCCACCATCCTCCGCACCATTTTGTCCCTTCGGTGCTTCGTCATAGGCACTCGCATGTTCGCCCAACGTTGTGGCTCACCCATGGGGAACCCGGCAAGCCCAGCCATGTGCCTGCTTGTTGTGGCCGCAGTGGAGGAATCCTGGAGCCACACCTACGCCGAAATGCTCCACAACAACATGCAACTTTGGTTTTCCTGCCGGTACGTCGACAACCGGCTAACCATGCTTGCCGCACCACTCGCTACCACACCACCTTTTCGTGCGTTCCTCGCTTCTACATTGACACCATCACCCTGGCCGACGAGCCGGGCAACGACTTCTTGGGCTTCTCCATCAATTTGAACACACGCTTCCTGTGACTATACCCAGAACCTCGCCTGCAAACCCCAGTCGCGGCGTGACCCCGCCGGAGCTCTTGTCGTCTCCAATGGCACCCGCTTCCGGGAAGAGTGCGCCGCCGACTGACAACGCACCAGACTGTACTCAGCCACGTCCAGCACATGAGTGCCCACTACTACCTCCAGGCACACGGCCGCGGCATGAAGGCCCCTCCGGTGCCCAACCTGTCTGACATCACTGACACGCAGGAGGTCGAAACTCCGTTTCCCGACCCTGTGCTTTTCGACATTCATGGGGTACTCCGTCCACCAGCTTTGAACCTTGAAGGTCTCCCTTTGACACCTTGCACCGCTACATCGCCTTCACCCTCAGAGGCCCCTAACAGTGCAGAGCCATCAGTCTCGGACGGTGAACTTGCAGATGCAGCTCATTCACCGGCACCCTCAACGGCGAGTGACAATTGGTCGCCCAGTCAAGTTCAACGCCTTGTTGAGTTAAAATCCAATGAGCGTTCCCGACCCAGTTACAAAGCCATTGGCAAGATTTGAAGAAATCCCCCGGCAGTGTCAGACAGAAATGGAACGAGGTGAAGAACCTGCCGATTTAGGTCTCAGCTTTGTCGCGACACTGCTCAGATGCGATCTGCCGCAAAAAGCGGCGTGTGTGTGTGTGTGTGTGTGGAACCTTCTCTTGCACGAAGGCGGCGTCACGGCCGATATGGGACTGTCTTTGGTATGAACACGAGCAGGGGAACCAGGGATGCTTGACTTGGCCTGGTCCAACGAACCTCCAAGTCTTGCGTCAGGATATGGCAGAAGGACGCTTCAGCCACGTACCTGCGCTCGATGATAAGCTGTTGGATACCCACTGGATTCTGTGCCGTGATGGTTTGTAACTAGAGTGACACTGCCTGGATATGACCCTTGCGACCTCTCTGCATTCCAAAGTGTGTAATCGTGCGGGCCCAACCCAGATGCGCCACCTCTGCCGGACGAGCCGCCGCCTTTGCCGGGGCCTCCGGAGGCCACGGCTGGCCAGGCTCCGTGCTCTGGCTGCAGTCGATGCATTTCGGGCGACGGCTCAAACCGGTGCCTTGAGCATTGCGGTCAGTCAGCAACGGTCAGCAGCGGTATACCAACTCCGTAAGCGAAAAGACGCGGAAACGGAGTTGGCCATGTTGGCCATGGCCCTCAGCTGAGGCCATCTCCAACGGGCGACGGCCTTGAGTCGCCATCGGAGGCCATCGGAGCCCGGGCCCGGCTTTTGATTTCAGGCGCGGAGCCGGCGGAGCCGGCGGAGCCGGCGGAGCCAGCAGAGCCCCGGGCCAAGCCGGAAACTCATGGCAGAAATGGATAGAAATGGCGCCCGGGTCAGGGAGACCGCGCCGAGCGCAAGGCCAGCAGCTCCCAAAGGCACTCTTTCAGGCAAGGGTGTGTCCAGATGCAAAGTTCACGGAGAGCGAAAGAGCGAAGCAATCGTGCTGTGGCTTCCGGCAGGCGCCTTTTGGCGTCTCTGTGCAAAGTGATACCTTTGCGCAATTCTATCAATCAGTCAGCCTGCCTTCTTTGCAAAGAACCAAATGGAAGCTTCATCAGGCAGCGCTGTTGCTGGCAGGAAGCCCGGATGGTTTTTTTTGGTCAGATTCTTGAGAGATGGTCAGCCTTATTCAAAGAGATGTCATCGCTTCCCGTGAGGCGGTCACACCCCCGAGAGCATAGCTAGGCGCAGCTCCGAGAAGGGAGGGCCTGGAGGGCACTTGTGAAGGCTGCCCCCGAAGCTGCGACAGCGACTTGTTCAGCGGGGCATTTTGAAGGAGGAGGACGCGGCCGGCTCAGCAATCGGGACAATCGGTCTACGAATCTAGATAGCAGAAACGGCACATGAAACATGCATAAAACATATGCATAAAACATATGCAAGTATATGCATGAAGTATATAGAGTGAAGGTGCAGATGGCCATGGGCCTTGGGGCGCCGGGCCCTGGCATCCCTCCAGCTGCTTCCCCGCCCCCAGCGACCTTGGCAAGCCCAGGGACCCCGTGCCAGGCTCAGGCAGCTTTTGACTGCCTTCAGCTCATACTTTATGCACATAAAAATTGATGTAATTTGGCTTGGATGCATCTAGATATGAATGGCTTTGATTCATATCTGGCTTGAAAGTTGTACTTCGGAGGCCAGAGCCTGTCAGTGTCCATGGAGCTGTCGTGAAGGCGGGAGTGGCGATTGCTTTCAGAACAAGACGAGAGCTTCGCAGGCCAAAGGTGCCCCTCCGCAGGCGAGGGATGGCGAGGGATGGCGAGGGATGGCGAGGGATGGCGAGCGATGGCGAGCGATGGCGAGCGAGTCTTCGTCAGGATTTTGGCAGTGCGCAGTCTGCCAGGCCCACGCCCCAGCGCTGGCCATGGCTCAGCAGGCCGCTGCTGCTCGGGTCGAGGACTGGGCTCGAACCATAGCCAGCGCCTGAGAAATGGGAAATCAAGAACTCAACGATGAAGTCTGAAGTCTCCTGACAAAATCTTGGGTGTGAAGAGTGGGCTCAAACAGTTTTGCTTCGTTTAGATGGGGTCTATTGCCTTGGGGTGAAAGTCTGTGTCTTGGTTTTTTGGCCATGAGGCCATGGCAAAGTCCATGGTGAAGGCGGGGAGTGATTCTGTCAAGAGATGTGAATGGCAACTGCAGAACATGGGCAGGCAAGTGCAGTTGTGGCAAAGGCTCCACAGCAGGCACGGTGGATGCGAGTTTCAAGGATCTCAGGTTCTTACTGGTTTCTAGTGGTTTGTAGCGTGTTGCACTGAGCCTCGTTACACGCTTCCTGCCCCCTCCATGGTGGAGACAAAGAAGTTGCCAGGCAACTGTGGCAAAGGCTCCACAGCAGGTGCGCAGCGACTCACACGGTTGTCAACTAGAACGTTGGGAGTTGCCTTTGCCCACTTTGCCATCCACTGGCATCACGCTCGTCCGCAAACAGTCACAGGTGGCTTTCAGCATGCACATTTTCAGCGCTTCAGGTTTATTCTGCGGCTCCAGTCATCCGTCCCTTGGCTGGACAGGGCTCAGAAATGGTGGACCCGGCTTCGTATGATTTCACCGGGCCGAGTGAGCTGACTCTATGCTTGCGCTGCTCATTTGTAGCTCAGCTTGCGAACTGCACAGACTCTGAGGCACGGATGTGAAGAGACCAGCAGAGAACGCTCAGGCCGGATGTTTCCGGATGTCTCCTTTTTCGGTCTTCACGGCGCTCAGAGGACAGCGAGGCGAAGCGCAAGAAGATCGAGGCGCAACCGACCTGAGTGCGATGCTGTGAAGAGCTGTGAAGCATAGGGTGTATCGCCAGCGGATGTGCGTGCAGCAGCAGCACGAGCAGAGGGGCAACAGGCCAGACTCCAGAGAGCATGTACAACATATTTTGAGCGAAGTTGCACGTGTGCGCGTGTAAGGCGCCCGTATGGGTCTATGACAAAGCGAAGCAGGCGCCGCCCGAAGGCTCGAGCCGAACCTCGAGCCCAGCGCCAGGAGCCAGCGCCCAGTCCGTCAAACCCTCCGGCCCCGAGCCCGGCGAACCCGGCGTCCAACGCTTCCAACGCCTCGAACGCCTCGAACGCCTCGAACGCCTCGAATGCCTCGACCCCTCCGCCTCCGGGGCCGCCGGGGCCGGGGCCGCCGCTTCCGCCGGGCTGGGCGCCGGCCTCAGAGCCCGCCTGGAGCCTCTGGAGCCTCTGGAGCCTCTGGAGACTGCGGCAGGTGCGTGTGCCGCACGAGGGCGATCATTACTTCTGGAACACCCAGACCAATGAGGCGCGCGCAGTCCTGCCTTCCTGCTTTCCTGCTTTCCTGCTTTGCTGCCTCGGCCTTTGGCAGGTGACCTGGGAACACCCCGCGGCATGCTGAGCCCGGACTCACTGCAGCACGCAACAAGCCGTCCTGTCTACGAGAGAGACACCAAAGCATAGGCCGAAAAGCTCTACAAGCCAAAGGCAGAGAAAAAGCCAAAATTTACAGAAGAGCACAAGGCAGGGAATCGCAGATCGAGTTGCACTCCACTCCCACTGCTTTTGCCAGATTCTTTGGACAGACCTGGGCAAGATCATTGGCAGACAAGGGATGAACCTGAAGATTATCAAGGCCGTGCAACCAGCAAGCACCTGAACGTTTGATAGTTGAAGCTAGCAAGAGTCAGAACATGTGGCAAGTGAGCTGCAAAGGATGCAACTGTAAGCAGGGACGCGAGGTTGCCCCCACTTAGCATTCTTTGCCAGCCGGAAGCAGCCAGCGGAACGCTGGCTTATGCAATGATGACAATGATGACTGTAGCAAAGAAGCAGATGCATTTGTCTTGTGAATGTCAGAAGTTCTTGTAATTCCTTCGGCATTGCAAACGAGAGCTGTAGCCGCCAGAGCCTGGCTTTTGATTGGCCTTGGTGTTGAGGGCATGTCACGTCATTGCGGAGCAGTTGGAACACCACAAGAGGGCAGACTGCTTCTAGATTCACAAGCAACATTTCACTTTCCAAAAGGAATGAGGTTTCAACCTCCAGAGTTTGGGGACGTGTCACTGTCTAGGCGTCAATTGGTTGCGACGTGCACGTCCCGCGCCAAGAGAAGGTCCGTGCTAGAGCGCGCGCTCTCAAGCGCAAGCAAGCCTTGGTTGCCTGCTAGGAGGAGAAGGACGGCAAGGGGAAGAAAGGGAAGAACAGCAAGGGCAAGTCCAAAGGCCGTCACTGAACCGCAACACATCCTTGTTCAAGACAACGTCTATGTTCTGCCAGTTCTGTTTTCTTCATTCTAGCTTACAGGGTTTGTTGCGGGTGCAGCAACTGGGCTGGCTATCGGGCTGCGTGTTCAGCTTGTCACTTGTGCAGATGAGCTTGTGCAGATGCTGCTCCCCCACCCTGCCACATCCTCCATCCCCTGCTGCTTGAATTGGGTTAGGGGTGGTGCACCGCAATGGGTACTCTCTTCATTGGACTCTGTTTGAGAGTCCAGAGTCTTGGAAACCATGCAGTGCCACTTGCACACGGGGCACCACTCTGCGGTGGTCGGGCATGTCCGGAGAGGCAAGCGAGATGAAGAGGGTAACAAGATCGGGCGCGGCATAGGCGCTATTGTTTCTTCCTGTTGGCAATCGCAATAGTCACATCTGAAACACTGGTTATCTCTTGCTAGGAGACGGAAGCACCAAGCTGAAGGATGACCAGTTCTGCACAGTGAAAGTTACTGGAGAGACTGCGGTGCAGGCAGTTTCACAACTCAAATGGCTTTCACACCTGCTGCCAGCCTCAGGCCAACGGTGGCAAGCGCTGTATCCAGATCATGCTAGGCCTCGTGCAAGGGGGCATGTGAGAGGAACTTTATTTGCTGCATTCTGCACGTAGAGGGTCTCTCCGAGATGGGTCTGAGGATATGGCCGAAATGTCGAAAGGGCCTTTGCCCGAGATTGCGCCGTGCCGTCCGAAAGGGCTTTCTGCCCTCTGGACTGAGGCTTTGGCCGATCTTGGCGTCGAAGCCAAAATGCCAAGCCTTGAGGCGGTTGCAGGGCAGTGCCGAGCAGCTTTAGCTCTTTTTCCTGCTTTCTGCTTCGGCAAGGAGATGACGGATGGCAAGTCCAAGAAGAAGGCGACACATGGGTGGTGTCGGGTTGCGCGCTCGAGCTGCTCAGGAAAGCATTGATCCTATGGACCCAGCATCTTACAGCGATGCGCCAAAGCCCTGGGCTACGGCCATGAGCGGCAGATCACTTGCATATTGCCAGCTTGCCAGCTTGCCAGCTTACGTTTGAGGCCTGTGGGAAGCTGGTCGGCTGGATTAAAGAAGCTGCCTGGCAGCACTTTGCTTCTGGAAGCGCGTGTTTGGGGACTGCCTTTGAGGCCTGGACAGAAGGGCGCACCTCTCTCATGCGACTCATGTTTCATTCCAATGCAAAGCGGCAAAGCAATGCAATGCGCTTGCAAAATGCTGAGGGCGGGAACAGAGATCCCAGAGACTCCAAAACTGCCAATGCAGAACGGCCCGGGGCTCGGCTTTTCATCACTGCCCAGGTTGGCAGGTTTGCACGTGCCCAGGTTCTGATTTCCAGCTGAGCGCAAAAAGTCTTCCTTCCGCGGCATAAGCGGCATAAGTGCAGGACGGGCCTTGAAATGTGATGTGTTCGAGGCAACGCTTTCCCTGGCTTCAGCGCGGCATCCTGGAACACAAAGAAATACAGGCAAGCAAGGGTCGAGTTCAACGATCCCTAGTCCAGCACAGCCGCAAGAGGTACAGGCGGAATCCATTTCACAGCGAGTGCGCATCCAGTGCAGTGCGCGCCATGCTTGCGTTTGCGTTGGGCGCTCCGCAGCCATGCCGTTCTACCCTCAGCTCATGTTTGTCCTGACCTGTAGATTTGGATTCCTGGCAGGAGATTCACCAGCGCTGCCAGGCGCACAACCAACTCTGAGCTGACAACATTATACATTATATATACAATATATATATATATATAGAAATATATATTGCATTTTGTGTATTTAAGCTTTGTTTGCAACAGCAGTGAAGGTAACTATGGGTTTGGTGGCAGCAGTGGCAGCCGGCCTCCGAGACGAGAACGACCTGAACTCTTCATTGCAGCTTCTGTTGCGCCTGGGACGTTACAAGCCAGCTTCAGAAGACAGGCGGTTCATCTAGGTTGGGTTATGGGAGAATGCTAACCTTACTCTGAGCTTTTTGGCCTGAGTGTTCATGTGTTCGTGTTTGGCATGCCCAGAGATCTGTAGGCATGACAGCCAAGGCCGGCGCTGCCTGTTTCAGGCAGAGGAGGCATTCCAACAACACGAGGACTGCGGGGATTTGCGATCGATCTTCCGCAGGCTGGGGAGTGGCCGGGCTGCCAAGTCCAAGGACGAGGCGGCAGAATGACATGTGTTCCAAGTGTCATTGGGACAGGGTTCCGTCGCGGCCTGCGATGAGCGTCGCCGGGTCCTCGCGTCGACCAGCTACGTGTCGGCGGAGAAAGAGACCCGGTTGGTGGGTTCGGCCGCGCGGCTCATCGTCGGCTTAGGTATGTGTTTCTTGTTTACCGCATTAATCACTAGTCTCGAGCCCAAATCACAGTCATGCATGTGCCAGCATTGCCAGGCAGCTTGATTTTATGGAGCCGCAACAGGTGCAAGTCAAGGACAAGGAGGAGGCCCAAGTAAAGGACAAGAAAGAGGTGGCAGCCTCACGCGCAAGCCGGGCCCTTTCTGACATCACTTCACCCAGGACCTGGGGTACGTACCATCTCGCGAAGAGCTGGAGAACCAGCAGATCCAGCTCCTGGAGGTTTGCAAGCGCAATTTCAGTTGCATTGGATTCGGAAGTCCCGCTTCCAAATCGCTTTTCATGGAAGTGTTCGAATCTTCCCATTCGGCTACAAGTACTTCGGGTTCAAGAGGTTAAACATCTTTGAAGGCGACGGGAGCTCTGGAGCTGCAACGGAAGGAGGAGGCCTGACGTTCTCCGCACGTTTTTTTCTTCTCGGCCACGGCCAGGCTTTCCAAGAGAAGAAGAAGTGGAGGGCAAAGAACCCCTCGCCGTGAGCACCTCAGGCTGTCAGGACCTCCAATGTGCTTGTCGGGTATGATCTTATGATCATTTGAGGCTGGATCGATGGTCGCAAGAAATGCAAGAAGTTCGGAACGATACGCGGTTCCTGCGGAGTTGCAGTCTGCTCCGGTCGACAGACACACCCATATCTGCATTTGTTTGCCTATTTGCACCTCCTGCCAGGGAGCGCCGCATGCTTTGGGGCGATATGAGAAAGAAGTCAGGAGGTCACAAGCGTTACCGCGGCAAGAAGGCTGAATTTGCAGAGCACTTTGCCTCGAGAGAAAGAGTGGAAGCTTGGCCACAAAGCGCATGGCCTGGCCGCAGGTGGGAGAAGAAGAAGGAAAGATGAAATTCAACAGAGGTTTCCCTCTGGAGGCGTTCAGCCTTGGCCGTAGTTGCAGTTCTGCCTCTTGAAATGGACATTCAATCCCTTTGTGGCGGACGATGAGAGGACACGGAAGACCAAGAGGCAGCAGACCAGGAGAGGGACAGGCGGGCGACCAACTGTCGTATTCTCTAAAGTACCCGACATGTGGGCAGGAAGTGGCTGGACATGTGGCGGGCTACGTGGCCCGAGGAGTGCGTTGCTCATTTTTCCGTTTTAAGACGTTACAACCAATGTGGAGAATGTGCCATGACCTGTTGCAGGGTCACGCCTTGGACCCCCACGACCCCGAGTCTTTTGGCTTCGCCTTCGTGGGAGTGGTCACCGGTGCACACGGCCGGCACATGTCGACATGTTTGCGCATTGTTTTTCTTGATTCTTGCGATGTTTTTCAGGTGTTCATGGCGACGTGCGCGTGCGGGCAGATGACTTCCTTTGTGATCAAGGCACGGCAGCGGGGCACGAAGGGTTTGTCGAGTTGATCTGAGCTCTGAGCTCTGAGCCGCAGGCTACGATCCGGCCACCCATTTGGCCCGTTCGGGCCTCAGGAGCTGGATTTCATGGATTCGATTGATTTCAGTGAGGCCGAAATTTCTCCAACTTCACAGAGGACTCCAAGCGGGCTCTCCGCCGCATTTCAGATCCGCCAAGCTACTTCGAGCTACAGAAGCGTCTAAGCGTCTAAGCGTCTATAATAAGAGTCTACAAGCGTCTACGTGGCAGGTGCACCTCAAAGCACCTCATCGACGTTTCCCTCGGCCATTCAGGCGGAATCGGAACACATTGCCGTCGAACACGTCCGAATTCGCAGGATCCTCACAGGCAAACGAGTCGGAGCCTTGGAGCCGATCGGATCAGAAGCCTTTGGGCCGTGACGTATCCGTGTCGTATCCTGTGCACAGCCTGTGCAAGGTTCAGCGCCGTGTCTTTGCCTTGCGCCTGCATGGGGTGGAGTCGCCCGAGGAGGTGCGGTGCCAAAGATGTGTGATGGTATGTGGCACAGTTGCACCAGGCTGTGGCTTTGAGGGGATACAAAGTCTATGCGTCCGCGCCCTGAGCCTGGGGGTTTCTGCAAGCGATTCCATCACCCAGGCTGGAACCGCCTCCATCTGCCAAAGTCCAGGACCGAACCCCTGCAATACTTGCCCGACCAAAAAGAACATGCTTGACTACTGCTCTCAGGGTATTTTTCAGGGATTCAAGTTGCCAGGAGGAAGACCAAGGAGGCCGGCAGCTGATGGCTGGCATAGCATGTCCATTTTCGACCAGAGGCATCGATCTCTACGATGCCGGGACTACAACCTTTGCCACTCGCGGCCTGGCTTCGGCTTCGAAGGTCGTCGGGACTGCTTTCAAACTTTCAGCTTCGCTTTTCGCTGAGGAGATGCCTTGGGATTGATCGGCTCCAAGTGCGTGATGGTCACCGGACAGGCCAGAGCTTTTGATGGAAGACCTACGGAAGGCGATTTGTTCAGGTGTCCGAGGAGACTCTGGGAGAATTTGCGGCAGCTGCTTCTCCCGCAGAGGCTAAAGAGGCCGAGGAGATTTCCTTTGAAATTAGCCAATGTCCCAAGCCCACTCGAGCCCCCAAATCCAAAGGTGCTCGCTAATGCTGGAGCGGAGCTCCAACATTTCGGAGACATCTCTGCAGTGGCCGGGTTCTTGGCACTCGTGCCACTTCTCCACGTCTCCGGAAGCCTTGTGAAAGGTTCCCGACTACAAGATCGCGCGTAGGCACCGAGGGCGGAAGGCAGGGTGGCTCGCACGGCTCAGAATGCTATGACTTTAACTGTGATGGCCGACTTTGTGGACAGGCAGCACATGACCTTCTGGACATCACATTGGTGAACGAGGCGGTGTTTTTGGAACCAGAGCTGGACACTGGATTTGCACCCTCCGCTTTTTGCAGACCAGTCGCAGGTGAACGGAGGCGAGGGCAAGTACCTCTACGAGCCAGATCCGGACACTCCAGTATGCTTGTTTGACTAATGTGACGAGCGTCAAGGGGAGAAATATGTGGATAAATACCATGAGGAGACAAGGCTCACTGTGGCTCACGCAAGTAATTCCCATTTCATTTTGAACATTCACGGTGGCTCACATGTTTTGAATGAAATCCATCCATGTCAGTAGTCAAGGCCAGGTGTTGAAGGGATGGAATGTGTAACGCCCCTCACAGTTGGATCAATTTTGCTTCTGTTGATGAAGGAGTCAAACACTGGAAAGTCGCAACCTCAGCTCAAGCTTCCATGTGTAGAGAGCTTTTTCCCAGCCGTGCAGGGCACTGGACATGGACGAATGGCGAACGGCAGATCCGAACTTTGAGCGTGTGGTCACCTCAGATGCAAGATCCAACAATGCTCAGAGTCACAGAGTCACAGAGTCACAGAATCACAGCGTGCACAGAAAGTCCAACACATCGAAGCCAAAGCGTCCCATCGCCGTGTCCAATCTCGTGAGCCCTTGCCCCTGAGGTCGTCTATGTGCCCTTTGTCCCGGACATGATTGCACGCATCGACGCAGACAGGTCCGGAAGTACTGCTCGACCCCAAGAAACACATTTCTGGAAATGCTGCAAACATGTTGTTCTGTCGTTGTCGTTCCGTTGTAAGGTTTACTTCTCTTTGCCAAGCGATTATATCCAGGCACGGCGAGCTACATGAGTTTTCATGTGCTTGTATGAAATGATGATTAAAATGCATTCCGACATGCTTGTTGCAGAAAACGTCCTTCTCGTGCCGGAAGCGCATTGTGGACGAACGTGGGCTTTTGGTGATCCCTCGCGGGCCGCAAGCGGGGAGCTGAGAATTCGTGACTCCGGACGCATATTTACACGCTGACGCGACACAGCCGGCCACCGGGCACCCCTTCCCGTTCTTTCATTTCCTTTCCCTCCAAGTCCTGTGAGTTATCGGGATGATTTGAACTTCACTTCCTTTGCATGTCTTCCCTGACAGTTTCCTGGCATGTCCCTTCACTTCCTTCCACTTCACTGCCGTTTCAGCTCCCTTTCCTTGAAGACTTTTTATTCGTATTCCTTTCCCTTTTCGTTCCCGCTGTCCGGTTCCCTTCACGTTCTGCCCGTGCATTTCCATGCATCTCGGTTTCTCTCCAGTGCCCTCTTCATTTTCGTGCAAATCCTTTGACATCCATTTTCCAGACATTTTCGATCCATTTCCATTCACCTTTCCCTTCATTTCCCCACACGTCCCTGACCGGCGTGGACAGCACCCCCTGCATCGACTGCATCATCCGAAGCAATGTCCGCCATGGATGCTCAATTGTTGCACCCTGTTGCAATCCTTTTTCCATTCATTCCATCAATGCATTTTCCAGGAACTTTCCATCCCGCATTTTTTTCATCAACGCCCCTTCATTTTCATCAATTTTGCATCCTTTTTGTCCATCCTTTTTCCAGCCCATTCCATCCAGCCATTTCACATGAATTGTTTATTCGCATTCCTTTCCCTTTTCGTTCCCGCTGTCTTCTGCCCGTGCATTTTCCTGCATCTCGGTTTCTCTCCAGTGCCCTCTTGATTTGCGTGCAGTTCCTTTGACTTTCATTTCGTTCACTTCCAGTCACTCCTGTTTCCTTGCATTTCCCCTTCAGCCCCTTGGTTCGCATCGTCAGCAAGCATAGCATCATCCGCATCATCCGGAATGATGCTGGCAGTGCTGGGGGTGTAGTCCGGAGCATTGGTCGGCGCATGTTCTGCGCATGGTCGGCGGCATGGGGCGGACGGCCTTATACCTGAAGGTAAGCCCTGCGGGCTTTGGCCTGCGGCCCGATCATAGTAGATGTTAAGATTTTCAGATTCCAAAAACTTTGAGATTCTAAGGGTCTCAGATTTGAAGACTGTCGGAATTTAAGGTTTCAATGGTTTAAGAATTAAGGTTTTAAGATTCGAAGATTTAAGGTTTTTGAAGGTTATAACAGCCAGGCCATTGCCCAGCCATTTTCCATCCATTATCAGATTTCGAAGGCTTTAAGATTTTATTGTTTGTGAGATTTTCAGATTTGGCGACTTTCGGAATTTAAGATTTTAAGATCTCAAGATTTCAAGGCTTCAAAGTTTCAAGATTAAGAGTTTAAGGAATTTAAAATATAGCCCGGATTGAAGGAATTTTATTCTATTTTACTTGTTTATGAAGTTAAGATTTTCAGATTGCAATAGTTCGAGATTTAAAGAATTTGAGTTTTGAAAGCTTTTCAGATTCTGAGATTTTAAGACTTTGAGAATTTAGGAAGTTCATATTTTTAGGTTTTAACATCTGAAGATTCGAAGATAGTCGGGTTTTAAGAAGTCAAGATTCGAAGACTTTAGGATGTTTATATTTTCAGATTGTAAGATTCGATCTTCTAAGGTTGTAAGTTTAAGGTCTTGAGGTTTCAAGAATTCCAAATTTCAAGAGTAAGAGTTTAAGACTGTAGGAATTTCATATTTTAAGAGTTTAAGATCGCAAGATTCTAAGACATAAGGGTTTTAAGATTTCAAGACTCGAAGACTTTAGGATGTTTTTATATTTTCAGATTTTAAGATTCTAAGTTCGAAGATTTTAAGATCTCGAGATTCTAAGATTGATTGTTAGACTTTAATGTAAGATTTTAAGAATCTAAGAATTTAGGATTTTGAGATTTCAATCCAGGCCATTTTCCATCCGTTTTCCATCCACTTTAAGATTTTAAGATTTTCAGGTTGCACGTTTTCGGCAAAGTTGGCCCGACTTAGGGGACAACATCCCCAGCATCCCCCGAGACTTTAGGATGTTTTTATATTTTCAGATTTTAAGCTTTAGGATTTTGAGATTTCAATCCAGGCCATTTTCCATCCATTTTCCATCCACTTTAAGATTTTAAGATTTTCAGGTTGCACGTTTTCGGCAAAGTTGGCCCGACTTAGGGGACGACATCCCCAGCATCCCCCGAGACTTTAGGATGTTTCTTATATTTTCAGATTTTAAGATTCTAAGTTCGAAGATTTTAAGATCTCGAGATTCTAAGATTGATTGTTAGATTTTAATTTAAGATTTTAAGAATCTAAGACTTTAGGATTTTGAGATTTCAATCCAGGCCATTTTCCATCCATTTTCCATCCACTTTAAGATTTTAAGATTTTCAGGTTGCACGTTTTCGGCAAAGTTGGCCCGACTTCGGGGACAACATCCCCAGCATCCCCTGCATCACCTGCATTATCCGCATCAATGTCCGCCAAGGATGCGGATGATGCAGGTGATGCCGGGGATGTTGTCCACTATGGGCACCCCCCCAAAAAACACTCATTTTTTGACTCCGCGGGGAGATGCTCAAAAAGCCGCAAAAAATCGCCTGAACAAATCCGCAAATCCTTCGCCCCTTATAAGGGTGGGCCCAGCTTGGCGCAGTGCAAAAGTTCGGCGGTGGGTCGGCGGCATGGGGCGGACGGCCTTATACCTGAAGGTAGGCCCTGCGGGCCTAGGCCTTCGGCGATCACGGGTCAGGGGCCGGTGGCCGGATTTAAGCGCTTCGCGACACAGCCGGCCACCGGGAAAATGCACGTGGGGCGCTGGCCCTGTACCCTGCCCAAAATCGAGTTCGGCCGGGATCATCGAGGCCTGCCTGCCAAGCAGGTTTCGATATGTTCCACGTTCGCACCCGCCAAAAACCTTGAAAAACACTGTGTTTTTCACGTTTTCGGCAAGATTGGCCCAACCTAGGGGACAACATCCCCCGCATCACCGGCATCATCTGCATCAGTGCCCGCCATGGATGCGGATGATGCAGGCAATGCCGGGGATGTTGTCCACCATGGGCACCCCAAAAAACGCTCGTTTTTGACTCCGCGGGGAGTCGGTCCAAAAACGACCCCTTTTCGCCCAAAACACGCCCGAACATCCTTTCCCCCCTGGCAGCGAGGTCACAGCGCAAAAGTATAGCGCATGGTCGGCGCATGGTCGGCGGTGGTCGGCGGCACGCGGCCGGCCCTGTACCTGAAGGTAGGCCCTCCGGGCCTAGGCCTTCGGCCGTATCACGGACCACGGGGTCTGAGGCCCCCGGTGGCCGGATTTACACGCTGACGCGACACAGCCGGCCACCTGGCACCTTGACCTGGCCGTTCTGTCACTTCCCTTTCCGTTAATTCCGATCAGTTCCCGAGATTTGAACCTCGCCGTGTCAGTCGCAGTCCTCCCCTCTGTTCTTGTTAGTTTCCGTGACTTCAGTCCGCCTCCCATTCCACGTCAGTTTCCTGCACATCCCTTCATTTCGCAGTTTCTCTTTGTTTTCCATAATTTCCACAATTTGTTTTCGTTTCCTTCTTCGGTTCCCCTCGTCTGACCTTGCATTTGCCTGCATTTTGGCTTCTCTCCAGTGCCCCCCTCAAATTCGTGCAATTCCTTTGATGTCCATTTCGTGGACTTCCAGTCACACCTGCTTCCAATTTTCCGCCCCTTGTTTGGCATCGCCAGCATGCATAGCATCATCCGCATCGTCCGGAATGATGCTGGCAGTGCTGGGGGTATTAGGCACCCCCTAAAAATACTCGTTTTTGGACTCGTTTTTGGACGCTGCGGGGAGATGCTACAAAATTCCTCGCAAATCGCCTAAACCAATCCGCAAATCCTTCGCCCCTTATAAGGGAGGGCCCAGCATAAAACGTATGCGCATGTTCTGCGCATGTTCTGCGCATGTTCTGCGCATGTTCTGCGCATGGTCGGCGGCATGGGGCGCGCGGCCTTATACCTGAAGGTAAGCCCTACCGGGCTTTGGCCTGCGGCCCGATCACGTCCGGTGGCCGGATTTAAGGGCTGCCGCCCAGTGCCGCCGACCCCTTCAGTACAGCCGGCCACCGGGCACCCTGCCCTGCCTGTCACTTCCTTTTCCTCTAATTTGTGCCCGAATGCGAACCTCACTTCCTTTGCGTGTCTTTCCTGTATCCTTGACAGTTTCCTGGCCTTTCCCTTCTTTTTAGTTTTCGTGGCTTCAGTCCGCCTCCCATTCCACGTCAGTTTCCTGCACATCCCTTCAGTTCTCTTCAGTTTCTCTTCGTTTCCTATAATTTCCAACAATTTATTTTCGTTCCCGTCCTCCGCTTCCCTTCGCGTTCTGTTTTCCTGCATTTTTGGTTTCTCTCCAGCTCTTCGTGTTCGTGCAATTCCTTTCACTACCATTTCGCTCTCTTCCAGTCATTCCGGTTTCCTTGCATTTCCCCTTCGCTCTCTGCAATTTTCAGCCCCTTGTTTCGCATCGCCAGCATGCGTAACATCATCCGCATCATCCAGGATGATGCTGGCAATGCTGGGGGTGTTGTCCAGTATTAGGCACCCCATAAAAATACTCGTTTTTGGACTCGTTTTTGGGCGCTGCGGGGAGATGCTACAAAAGTCGCAAAAAACCAATCCGTGAATCCTTCGCCCATTATAAGGGCGGGCCCGGCGCAAAACGTATGCTCATGGTCCGCGCATGGTCGGCGGCATGGGGTGCACGGTCTTATACCTGAAGGTAAGCCCTGCGGGCTTGGCCTGCGGCCCGATCACGTCCGGTGGCCGGATTTACACGCTGACGCGACACAGCCGGCCACCGGGCACCTTGCCCTGCCCGTTCTGTCACTTCCCTTTCCTGCAAGTCCGATTAGTAGATGTTCAGATTTTAAAATTCTAAAAACTTTGAGATTCTAAGGGTCTCAGATTTGAAGACTTTCGGAATTTAAGGTTTCAATGGTTTAAGAATTAAGGTTTTAAGATTCAAAGATTTAAGGTTTTTGAAGGTTATAACAGCCAGGCCATTGCCCAGCCATTTTCCATCCATTATCAGATTTCGAAGGCTTTAAGATTTTATTGATTGTGAGATTTTCAGATTTGGCGACTTTCGGAATTTAAGATTTTAAGATCTTAAGATGTCAAGACTTCAAAATTTCAAGATTAAGAGTTTAAGGAATTTGAAATATAGCCCGGATTGAAGGAAGTTTATTCTATTTTACTGTTTATGAATTTAAGATTTTCAGATTGCAATAGTGCGAGATTTCAAGAATTTAAGTTTTTGAAGCTTTTAAGATTGTGAGATTTTAAGATTTTGAGAATTTAGGAATTTCATATTTTAAGATTTTAACATCTGAAGATTCAAAGACATGAGGGTTTTAAGAAGTCAAGATTCGAAGACTTTAGGATGTTTATATTTTCAGGCTGTAAGATTCTAACTTCTAAGGTTGTAATTTTAAGATCTTAAGGTTTCAAGATTTCGAAATTTCAAGATTAAGAGTTTAAGGAATTTAAAATATAGCCCGGATTGAAGGAATGTAACATTTTAATAATGTAAGATTTTCAGATTTCAATTCGAGGTTGAAAGAATTAAGTTTTTAAAGCTTTTTAAGATTCTGAGATTTCAAGCTTGTAAGACTGTAGGAATTTCATATTTTAAGAGTTTAAGATCTCAAGATTCTAAGACATAAGGTTTTTAAGATTTCAAGATTCGAAGGCTTTAGGATGTTTTTATATTTTCAGATTTTAAGATTCTAAGTTCTAAGATTTTAAGATCTTGAGATTCTAAGATTGATTGTTAGAGTTTAATTTAATTAAGATTTTAAGAATCAAAGACTTTAGGATTTTGAGATTTCAACCCAGGCCATTTTCCATCCATTTTCCATCTTTTAAGATTTTCAGGTTGCACGTTTTCGGCAAAATTGGCCCGACTTAGACAACATCCCCAGCATCCCCCGCATCACCGGCATCATCCGCATCAATGTCCGCCAAGGATGCGGATGATGCAGGTGACGCCGGGGATGTTGTCCACTATGGGCGTGCTCGTTTTGTGACTCTGCGGGGAGATGCTACAAAAATCCTCGAAAATCGCCTAAACCAATCCGCAAATCCTTCGCCCCTTATAAGGGAGGGCCCAGCATAAAACGTATGCGCATGTTCTGCGCATGTTCTGCACATGGTTGGCGGCATGGGGCGCACGCTTGTACCTGAAGGTATGCGGGCTTGGCCTGCGGCCCGATCACGTCCGGTGGCCGGATTTACACGCTGACGCGACACAGCCGGCCACCGGGCACCCCTTCCCGTTCTTTCATTTCCTTTCCCTCCTTTGCATGTCTTCCCTGACAGTTTCCTGGCATGTCCCTTCACTTCCTTCCACTTCACTGCCGTTTCAGCTCCCTTTCTTATTCGCATTCCTTTCCCTTTTCGTTCCCGCTGTCCGGTTCTTCACGTTCTGCCCGTGCATTTTCCTGCATCTCGGTTTCTCTCCAGTGCCCTCTTGATTTGCCTGCAATTCCTTTGACTTTCATTTCGTTCACTTCCAGTCACTCCTGTTTCCTTGCATTTCCCCTTCAGCCCCTTGTTTCTCATCGCCAGCATGCATAACATCATCCGCATCATCCGGGCAATGCTGGGGGTGTTGTCCAGTATTAGGCACCCCCTAAAAACGCTCGTTTTTGGACTCGTTTTTGGGCGCTGTGGGGAGCTACAAAAATCCTCGGAAATCGCCTAAACCAATCCGCGAATCCTTCGCCCCTTATAAGGGCAGGCCCAGCACAAAACGTATGCGCATTGTCCGCGCATGGTCCGCGCATGGTCCGCGCATGGTCGGCGGCATGGGGCGCGCGGCCTTATACCTGAAGGTAAGCCCTAACGGGCTTAGGCCTGCGGCCCGATCACATCCGGTGGCCGGATTTACACGCTGACGCGACACAGCCGGCCACCGGGCACCTTGCCCTGCCCGTTCTGTCACTTCCCTTTCCTGTAAGTCCGATGAGTAGATGTTAAGATCTTAAAATTCTAAAAACTTTGAGATTCTAAGGGTCTCAGATTTGAAGACTTTCGGAATTTAAGGTTTCAATGGTTGAAGAATTAAGGTTTTAAGATTCAAAGATTTAAGGCTTTTGAAGGTTATAACAGCCAGGCCATTGCCCAGCCATTTTCCATCCAAGGCTTTAAGATTGTATTTTTGTGAGATTTTCAGATTTGGCGACTTTCGGAATTTAAGATTTTAAGATCTTAAGATGTCAAGACTTCAAAATTTGAAGATTAAGAGGTTAAGGAATTTAGAATATTGCCCGGATTGAAGGAATTTTATTATATTTTACTTGTTTATGAATTTAAGATTTTCAGATTGCAATAGTTCGAGATTTAAAGAATTTAAGTTTTTGAAGCTTTTAAGATTCTGAGATTTTAAGATTTTGAGAATTTAGGAGTTTCATATTTTAAGATTTTAACATCTGAAGATTCAAAGACATGAGGGTTTCTGTCACTTCCCTTTCCTGTAAGTCCGATGAGTAGATGTTAAGATTTCAAAATTCTAAAAACTTTGAGATTCTAAGGGTCTCAGATTTGAAGACTTTCGGAATTTAAGGTTTCAATGGTTGAAGAATTAAGGTTTTAAGATTCGAAGATTTAAGGCTTTTGAAGGTTATAACAGCCAGGCCAGTGCCCAGCCATTTACCATCCATTATCAGATTTCGAAGGCTTTAAGATTCTATTTTTTGTGAGATTTTCAGATTTGGCGACTTTCGGAATTTAAGATTTTAAGATCTTAAGATGTCAAGACTTCAAAATTTGAAGATTAAGAGTTTAAGGAATTTAGAATAATATAGCCCGATTGAAGGAATTTTATTATATTTGACTTGTTTATGAATTTAAGATTTTCAGACTGCAATAGTTCGAGATTTAAAGAATTTAAGTTTTTGAAGCTTTTAAGATTTTGAGAATTTAGGAATTTCATATTTTAAGATTTTAACATCTGAAGATTCAAAGACATGAGGGTTTCTGTCACTTCCCTTTCCTGTAAGTCCGATGAGTAGATGTTAAGATTTTAAAATTCTAAAAACTTTGAGATTCTAAGGGTCTCAGATTTGAAGACTTTCGGAATTTAAGGTTTCAATGGTTTAAGAATTAAGGGTCTAAGATTTCATATTTTAAGAGTTTAAGATCTCAAGATTCTATTACATAAGGTTTTTAAGATTTCAAGATTCGAAGACTTTAGGAAGTTTTTATATTTTTAGATTTTAAGATTCTAAGTTCTAAGATTTTAAGATCTTGAGATTCTAACATTGATTGTTAGACTTTAATTTAAGATTTTTTAGGATTTTGAGATTTCAATCCAGGCCATTTTCCATCCATTTCCATCCACTTTAGATTTTAAGATTTTCAGGTTGCACGTTTTCGGCCAAATTGGCCCGACTTAGGGGACAACATCCCCAGCATCCCCCGCATCGCCAGCATGTATAACATCATCCGCATCATCCGGGATGATGCTGGCAATGCTGGGGGTCTTGTCCAGTATTAGGCACCCCCTAAAAATGCTCGTTTTTGGGCGCTGCGGGGAGATGCTACAAAAATCGCCTAAACCAACCCACGAATCCTTCGCCCCTTATAAGGAAGGCCCAGCCCAAAACGTACCCGCATGGTCCGCTCATGGTCGGCGGCATGGGGCGCGCGGCCTTATACCTGAAGGTAAGCCCTAACGGGCTTTGGCCTGCGGCCCGATCACGTCCGGTGGCCGGATTTAAGGGCTGCCGCCCAGTGCCGCCGACCCCTTCAGTTGGATGGGCGCATTCTTGATTCTCCGACTACGCATCCTCTGCATCTCCAATCGGCTCTAACGGCACTTTTGAATCGTATATGAAAAAGATAAGGATCGTCATCATAGCCGTCATCATCACCGTTATCATCATCGATGATAGCCATCATCGTGCATCCTCTGCATCACCAATAGTCATGATGATAATAATGACTACGCGCCCTCTGCATCTCCAATCTCATCATCACCGTTATCATCATCGATGATAACCATCATCGTGCATCCTCTGCATCACCAACAGTCATGATGATAATGATGACTACGCATCCTCTGCATCTCCAATCGGCTCTAGCGGCACTTTTGAATCGTATATGAAAAAGATACGGATTATCATCACAGCCGTCGCCCATCATCGTCATCATCACCGTTCTCATCATCGATGATAACCATCATCGTGCATCCTCTGCATCACCAACAGTCATGATGATAATGATGACTACGCACCCTCTGCATCTCCAATCTCGTCTGCATCTCCAATCTCGTCATCACCGTTATCATCATCGATGATAATCATCGTGCATCCTCTGCATCACCAACAGTCATGATGATAATGATGGATCGTCATCACCGTTATCATCATCGATGATAACATCGTGCATCCTCATTGATGATAACCATCATCGTGCATCCTCTGCATCACCAACAGTCATGATGAAAACGATGACTACGCATCCTCTGCATCTCCAATCGTCTCTAACGGCACTTTTGAATCGTATATGAACAAGATAAGGATCGTTATGATAGCCGTCGCCCATCCTCATCATCGTCATCATCACCATTATCATCATCGATGATAACCATCATCGTGCATCGTCTGCATCACCAACAGTCATGATGATAATGATGACTACGCACCCTCTGCATCTCCAATCGGCTCTAATCATGGCCGTCGCCCATCATCGTCATCATCACCGTTATCATCATCGATGATAACCATCATCGTGCATCCTCTGCATCACCAACAGTCATGAGGATAACGATGACTACGCACCCTCTGCATCTCCAATCTCATCATCATGATAATCATGCATGATAATCATGTCCACGCATCTTTTGCATCACCAATGGGCTCTAACGCCACACTTGAAATGTATACTATACAAAGACATGGTGACGACTACGTATCAGCATCACCAGCAGTCCTCATGATAATCATGTCCACGCATGATGATGATGATGATGGTGGTGCTGATGATGATGATGATGATGATAATGATAATGATATGAAAAAGGTTGCAGATGGTGATGATAATGATGATGATAACTATCATCGTAGCATCCTCTGCATCTCCAATGGTGATGATAACTATCATCGTGGCAACGCATCCGCAGCACCCTTCCCGTGCGCCTCCCCCTCTCAGGAGCAGGGGTCGGCGGATTTTGGGATGAGCCATGAGAGACTCCGAGGTCAAAGCTCTGCTGCCTCCCACGGGCAAGTCTCACGCCCTTCGACGACGGGATGGTAAGCGGCTGCCGCTGCATGGAACTGCTCCAGCCGTTGCTTGGATTGACATATTCATATTCATGAGATATTCGCATTAGCGTAGGAACACATCGAGAAAAGCCTCACTGCAAGGCTCCTGATGAAATGAAGCACCCAGCTGGGCAGGCGCAAAAGCCAGCGTGCTGTTGCACCGATGTCAAGAGTTCGCAAGAAGTCAAGAAGTCCTACGTGCCCAAGTACCTGACCCATATTTCCATTAAACCACCGATCAGGATCTCAAAAAATGGGCACGATTTCGCAGGCCTACCCACCTACGAGCCCTGGGGTGCCGGAGCCGCCGCTCCATCGGTGTCTTGGACGGAATTCGATAGATCCGACTTTGGAAGTACGTCAGATGCCGAGGCCCTTTGGCGGCCTCGACCGCCTGAACAGCTCGAAGAATCGCTTCAAGAGATACTTCAAGGCAGTTTTGTTGTGAAAGAGGTACCCTGGGGAAGCGCTTGAAGTTTCAGGAGTCCAGCCAGTTTGTGAACCCCATCAGCCTCGAGGAAGGAGATGAGGAGGTGAATCAGGAGAAAGACATCCAGGAGTGAGCACTGTTGCTCGCACCCAATGTTGCGAAGCTGGTCTCAACTTGCGCCGAAAACACAAATGCAGAGTGACCTCTCTTTCGCTGTCATGATTCGGGTGTGAGGCGTTGGTGTTCGCATGGTTTGCCGCTGTAGATAGGCTCAGGGCAATATTTGATCATGCTGCCGCACCGGTGCGGGAGATCGACAGCCAGGTCAAGGTTCAGGTCTAAGTAACAAGGACAAGCCAACAAGGACAAGCCGAATCGACACAGGCAAGCCACCCAGATGTGGAGATCTTACCTTGGCAGTAAGATTAAGATGGCTTGAAAGTTTGATGAGTGCCTTTGCATAGCAAGGGTAGGTGTTTGGTGGCTTTGGCCGAGCAATGGACTGGGCCAGCCGAGAGAACAAGGGTGCAAGGCATAGACAGGCGACATGGAGGTCTCACCCTCAATGGATTTTGCATCCTGATGGTGGCTGTTGACAGCATCGGACTCTCACATTCGTCATTTGAATGCTTTGGCTTGTTGAAACATGGAGAGCGCTGGCTGGGGATTGCGTAGCAAGGCCTTCCGCATTTTCTCGGACCGCTCGGCGTCCGACTTGGAAGCCTTCGAGCTGCCGACTTAGCGCGACACGCCACAGGTGTGGGTGGTGTGGCCAAAGCCCTGCGAGTTGTGCTGGACAAATTTCTGGCAGTCGTTTCCTCCGTTGCCTCCGTGAGGTGGAATTCTACCATGGACTTATTGGCATGTTTAACGGCCAAGGCCCTATGCCACGCTCACAGTCATGAATCAAAAGAGTCCAAGCTTGAGGCTCCTCCGGATTCAACCATGAGTGTCCCAGCGCATTAGTGCAAAGTGCATGTCAGGCGCAAGGCGCATGTGGAGCGCAGGTATTTACAGGCTGCTGTCTGAAGATCAGAGTCGGAGCCTTGTGGCAGTGCACACAAGAGCTTTGTTTGCTTCGAGAGGAGTCCGACGCCGTCGAACTGAGGCCCAAAGCTGCTGTCAGAGAAAGTCACAGGGGCCTGGCGCCTCAGCTCCTGAGCTGTGTGCGATACGGCTTTGCCGTTTTTCCGTTCGGCTTTTGGCACGAAGGTGGGTACAACGTTGGCCTGGTCTCCCTGTGGCCGCCGCCTGGTGGTAGGCGTGCGGAGACCCATGGCCATTCAAAGCAGCTTTGCGCCTCAGGGGACCGCCTGGGAGGCATCACCCTTTACGCCCGGAGCCCCACGTTTCCTCGCATGCATTCCAGAGGAATTGTTTTCTCCCAGCGAGCTTGATTGCGACTGTACCTATGCTGTGTAGTATAACAAGTATGTCGCTAGACGAGCTTTATTAGTGTTCAGCGCCTTTGACAGGCAAGTTGGCCATTCCAGCTTTTGGGCCTGCGGCCATTTTCTGGACCTGCGGCCTCTAGCCGGCTACGCCTCTTTGACCATGTCATGTCATGTTTTTTGTATGAGAAACGTATCCTGTGCTGTGATACTATGGCTGGTTAGGTTATGCATGTTGCCCACCCCAACCCCAGATGATGCCGGGGATGCCAGCTTTCTGGGCCCCAGCCGGGCCCCAACCCAGAAGGCTGACATGGGGTCGCGCGCGCGTGCCAGAGGCCCCAGAAAGAGCAGCCCAAAAAGAGCAGCCCGCAAGCCAGCCCGGAAACGCAAATGCAACAAAACGCCGTAAATAGCAGCGTTCTGTGGCTGGGGTCGCGCGCGCGCGCCAGAAGGCGCGAGAACCAACGAGAAAAAATCAAGGACCGCGCAGCACGCGAGCCAGCCATTTCAGAGGCAAAGGTACCACGACAGTTGGAAGAATCGGTTGAGATGGCTGCGCCCCCCAGTCGATTGAGTCCACTTGAGGACGAAATGGACTGTTCGCGGGAGCCCCGCAAGGGCGCGTGACAGTGGCCAGATCAGCGTCACAAACTCCGAAGAGCCCTCAAGCATCGCATTGTTAAAGATAGAAAACAGTGGATTTACGCACAGCTCCAAGAAGACGTTCATTCCCCTCCCGCACAGAAATGGAAGACCCAAAAAATGCTTCGACGAAAATATAGACGGTTGACTTCAAGGGACAGAGCGCCACATCATTACAGAAAAGTGAGGTGCTTGCAAGCGACCTCTCTCAATACGGTTTGGAAAGCCAGTTTCCCCGCATCAATTACGGCCCCCCCGTGTTCCCCCCCGCCCCCCCCCCCCCCCAGGCCCAGAGTGCGGATTGGGACCTTTCCAACGGAGGAGCCCCGGTCCGGACGGAACACCTTCCGAGTGGTATAAACACGCCCCCGCAATTTTTAATACATTGCTCCTTTCTCATTTTGCTCAAGCCTTCCTCCGCGCAGAATCCCCCGACTACTGGCAAATTGCCCAAAGACTCCAAGTCTCCATCATCCTATCGTCCCATTTGTCCCGCAAATTCTAATTTGTATGGTACACTTGCGAATTTCCTCCGCAGTCGACCATCTCCTTCCAAATCAGCAGTTTGGCTCTAGACAAGCTCTAGCTTTTTTTGCTTGATTGGTCTGAAGTTTTTGACTTTGTTGAACTCGATCATCCTCCTCTTTTATCCGAATGGGGGTCGCTGAGGTCCGTCTTCAGGTCGTCATCTCCCTCAATGAGGACACCACTTTCTTTGTTCAAGAGTACTTTTTGCATCAGAGGAGCAATGCTCCCGTGAATTCCTTTCCTCCCACCTTCCCTCACTGCTTACCCCGACCCAATCCATTTTAGAGACCCCTCACTGCTTGAACACCAGGCAGTTTTCGGCCCAGCCCACACCTTTAAGAGGCTGAGCTTTCCTTTCCTTCGGGGACTCCCTAGAGCACATTGGCACGAGCTCGAATTTGCGGATGCGTGGACAAGATTTCAATTTTTGCAGCGTTCGAGACCCCCCCTTTACACGATTTTTCTCACCCTTTTGGCAGCCCCACACAACACACTACGTCCTTTTCTCGGTACGAACGCCCATAGTTGGCACTTGAATACTCCACTTTGGAGGACACCGCGCCCACTCTCTTTGGATAGATCAAATTGGCAGTCACTAGCACATGCTGGCGCACCAAGAAACTGAACAATGCAATGCTGCGTGCTGCTGTCTTGTTGCCGTTTTTCATACGGTGGCTTTGCGAAAAAACCCGACAGTGAGGAAGAATTCATCCCTCCCGTTCCAACTTCATCCGGCGCTGGAAGTTCACAGTGAACCATACAATATACTGACCAAGAAGTTGGCGAATCCGAAGACTCTCAGAGGACGAGGCCACACGAATCTCAGGAAGCCGATCTTGTTCTCGATGATGCACATTGGTCACTCATGCCAGCCGAGCAGAAGATCTGTGCTAACACAGGATCCTTTTCGGTTCCGAGAGACATCGAGGGCAACCCTGTCCTTCTTGGATGCGTGAGACAGACTGGACCGATTTTGCAAGAACATGACTGACGATGACCAAGTGCTCTTAGTCTTGTACTCATCCACGCAAGAATCCTTGAAGGCTTCAGCCACATCCGCGCTCATTGGAAAGAAGCGGAAGGAAGCAACAGCCACTGAGACAAGAGCCCATCAGAAGCAGTTTCTCGAAGCTAAGATTCTCGAGTGCAAATCTTGGCTTGACAACGAAGTGTTCGACCTAGTCGACACACGCAAGATTCATGTCATAAACTGGTCACCGGTCGCCAGAAAATGATCAGCAGACAGACAGTCCTGCTGCGCCCAGGAGTTGTTTCCGCCTTGCGACCCAAGCAGCAATTCTTCAAGGAGAAGCATATGATCAGAATCGTGACATCATTTGCCAAATCCCTCCTGAAATGGGATACCCCCAACTCATTGGTGCTCGCATGAAGAAACCTGCCTACGGGCTGAATGATGCACCACGCAGATGGTGGAACATCCTAGATTCAGCACTCCGTTCATACGGATTTGTGCCAACACGAGCAGATCGTTGTACATATGTTTACTACGGTAAACAGCTTCCAAAATCCACACTGATCAGCAAAAAGAAATCATCCAATACATTCGATTTGGAAGGCGCAGTTGATTACCTCATGGGCCCCGTTTCCGGTAACAACGCCAAGAATCGACAAGTTCACGGAGCACTTTCTCTTCATGTAGATGATCTTCTTATGACCGGGGATGACGTTTTTGAGAAGGACAAGAATCGACAGGGCGACTTTGTAAAGATTTCCAAGTTGGTTCCGAAGATAAGAATGATTGCCTTTTCGTGGGTCAACTCATCCAATGGAAGCATGACGACAAGCACGGTTGGTGCATCAATGTTCACCAGAACGTTGCCATTGACTAACTTCAAGAGATCGCTTTCGACAAGAACTTGAAAGATGACACTCCACTCACGCCACAGATGCACGAGCATTGAGGACGTTCGCGCCATCAACAAAACAGTCAGAACCATCAAGAGCACACCGCTTAGCATGAGATTCTGGCCCCTTCGTGGACACGTATAGTTGGCCTCCTGAAGGAATCCGATCATCCTGCTCTAGTCTGGAACAGGCGATTCCTGAGCTGCGCGCAGGGCTCCACCATCCTCGATTACGAACCGACGTTCAACTTCGTTCCTCAGCTTAAGGCACGACTCGATGAATTGTGGCGCCCTGCCTTCCAAGGAACTGGGCACATACGGCGAGTGCATACATGGACTACACCAAGAAGATTTACAGCGTTTGTTGCCACACCCCGATCCGGACGATTACGAACCGATAGCATTCCGATGGTGTGCCACAACAAGCAGATCGACGTGAAAAGGAGAATGTAATCAAACTGCATATCCCTGACCTGAAGCTGCTGCGACTCGCCAAAGATCAGGAGCCATGAAGCGGGCGCGTCCTCATTGACGGCAGCAACATTGCATCCATGGAGCTTGCGCACATTGCGCCGGACGTTGGAACACCAGTGAAACGACTGGACGGGCTTGAGCGGATCCTCTTAGTTGCAGCAATCCCGTAGCGATCCTGCACCCGTGAGATCATGCAACGAGGATCCTGTCATCTTCAGTGGACCGCCGCGTTCCAATCTGGATCGCTTTGGACATCTGCGAGTACTTCTCTCTTGATAAATCCAAGGCGCAGCAGATTGTCCACTTCATTCTCTGGAGAGTCGAGAGATTGAGCCGATTGTTTTCCCGATGCCTACGACATGGTCAATCCTGATGGATCCTGCAAGCTCTACAACGCATTGCGCGCGATCAGCCATGCAAGGAATTTCCTGGGCAACAGGCCCTTCATTTTCTTGTTTCCGAAATATGGAAAGTCCCGATTTGAGATCGCATTTGTATTTCCAGCCTATGCTGGAACATACCGGGAACGCGAACGGAAGGGCGCCATTGTCCCCAAACAGGTGGATCGAGAACCTCGCATCCCAAGCAGCATACGAAGCTCCCCGACCTGATGGATCAGCATTCTTCAAGGATTAGGAAATGGAACTTTTTATGTGAGATGCTACAGTGGTCATTCGCGACCCGTTGAGATTGAGTCCATTGGGCGACCACTATTCACGGAACAGCAGGATCACCAACAACAAGATCCGGACTACGATCTCCCATCGTCAACAATCCACGAGCGCACCCATCCTTCAAGATCCAACAAGCAGCATGCGGATCAAGGCACAACGCAGCCGAACAGGAGAGGAAGATTAATCCATTTGACAAGAAGCCAATCACCTTCATGTTCCATGCGACCTACAAAGGCCAGATGTACAACATCCTGGAACAAGGAATCAAGCCGGGGAAAAGCTTGACCCCACGAGGGAGAACCCATGTCCATCTTGCAAGCAACGTAATCCTCGACGATGAGCCATCCAAGGCAGCATTGGTTCATGTGCCTGGAGGACGAGATGCCCTCTTGATCCTTGGCTTCATCAAGGACAATCACCAAGGCATCAGGCTGACCGAGGAACGCACTGCATTGTCCGAACGCACTCTCAGGCCACAAAACATCATTGCGGCATACTTGCAGACCAAACACTGGATCATGAAGAAGAACCTGGACAAGGAAGATCTGGAACAGTATGTGACCAAGATCCAAGAATTCGCGCAGGATTTCTTGACAAGGGCCAATCTCAAAACAACACATCCACCGAGACCAAGAAACGACGGCGTTCCACTGACAAGGACGATGATGATGAACCGCCGAGAATGGCCAGGGAAAGAACCGTCAAGCACAGGGTCACGGTGGAGTACATCAACCCTGACAACCTCGCCGATTTCAACGAAGATTTCCAGAAGGTCTACCTCGACCAAGACATGAGTAAAGCTGAAGCGGAAGAAGAACTGAAGACCACCAAGTAAAGCTTCAAGGACTTCATGCGAAAGTATGAACAGGATCCTCAGAATGTTCATCCAGACCTCAACCAATGTGAGATTGATTCCCTGAAACACGTCGATCCTGACGCACACGTTGAGGAAGAAATATTCTACTTTTGCCACAGCAGCAACAAGCCAACCATGGACGAGTACAGAGCTGCACAACCAGCATCCGGATATCCGATTCGACTGCCACTTGGACTGAAATCTCTCAGGAGCCGCCCCCCCAGTTGTGCTCGACGCCCGTGGCAAAGACAGAAACGAACCACAACGTCCAACTGAGCCACAGCCGCCTGTGTCCGCCACCCCCGTGTCCGATGGAGCCATGGCCACCTGTCCCCGCCACCAACGGACTTCTGTGGCAAAGACAGCAGCGAACCACCTCCGCGGCGTGTCTCCGCCACCCCCGTGGCAAAGACAGACGCGAACCATGACGTTGCTTCTGTGTTTGCCACGGGGGTGGCAGTGACAAGCGGCAGTTCACTTCTGTCTTTTCCACGGGGGCGGAGACAGTTGTGTCTCCGTCTGAAATGCAAAGACCGGCGGCCGTGGCTTTCTCGGACTTGGTCGGACACGGGGGCGAGGCGGAGCGGCGCTTTCGGTATGTTGTTCTGATCTTCGCCACGAGGGTGACGGAGACAGGCGGTCATGGCTTTGTCAAGCGTCGTGGTTCGCTCCTGTGTTTGCCACGGGGGTGGCGGCGACAAGCGTCCGTGGGTGGCCGTAACTTTGAGCTTCGCCGGACCTCGTGACTGGCCTCTGTCTTTGCCAGGGGGGGTGAGTCCGGAACCGGGGGCACTTATCTTTTACAATAGCATGGCTGTCTACTTTATAGGTGCAAAGAAGGGCCCTTGAGCCAATATGTGATACGGGGATTGCGGTAAGGTCAATGGTTTGACAAAACAGACACACATTTCTTTTGACCTTCCACATCGAATTGCTATGTTGTATTCGCTGTAAGACTGGCTCTGCCCTTCGTAGCCTTGAACTATAGATTGATTTAATCTGAATCCCTTTTGTGACGTGATTGATTGGTTCGTCTGGTGTCTGAAAGTTTGTACATCCGTGATGCAAGATGGGATCGAATTCGTAAATATGTTTCGTCAAGCAAAAGAGGTACCTCTGTGTACCTGAAGGATTGCATGTCTTTTGTTTGATGCATGGCTTGTAGTATTTCTTGTGGTCATGCTGGTGCCAAGTATTCTGCTTGCGGCTTTCCTTGCCTCTGCGGATGTCTCTCTTCTTGGCCTAGGTTCGACTTCGGATGTGTACCATGAGTGATGCGTGCGAATCGGAGTCGCGGATTGTATTCATAAACATTTGGTTGGTGAGGTGCTTGAGTCGCTCAGATGAGGATACCTGATAGTCAGCGATGGTGAACATTTTGTCTCCTTCATATCGTGCCAGATCGTCGGATGTCATTGCTGCTGATTCATCCAGGCGAAACAATTGCTGGTCCTCCGTCTTGCCCCGCCCAAATACATCCGGGAAGATTGTTCGGTCATAGTGCCTTTTGAATCCTGTCTGGAAGAAATATAGAAGAAATAGAAGAAAGTAGAAATATAAGAAACTAGAACACAGCAGCGACATGCCCAGCATCCCCACTAGACGAGACGTGATGCTGAGATCATTACCCCCAGCATCGCCAACAGCACATCACCAAGACCACAAACAACATCCCCTTTCTCAAAACAACGTCGATGCTGTCAGGCGCTGGTCCCTGTACAGCCACATACGATTAGTATCAGGGACGAAAAACACCCAACATGTCGTTTTTTTGCATCCCAAGCATCGCAACCACGGTCTAACGTGCCTTTTGAAACCCATACTATATAGAAGAAATATACAATACATATAGAAGAAGTACAAGGTAGAACAAAGCAGCAACGTCCCCAGCATCCCCACTAGACCAGACATGATGCTGAGATCAACCCCAGCACATCACCAAGACCAAGAGTGAGGATAACATTTCCTTTGTGAAACAGTTAATTGACTTGTGTAAAGAAGATACTGTCATGTGCATTTAACAAGCAGAAAGCATCTCCTGCACTCACCAGCCTACCCGCGCGGCTTGCCCTTGCAGACCATGCCCTCTTTTGCAACCAACCCGCAACGCCGGGCGTCCATAGGTCGTCTACTTTGCATGTGTAGGTAGAGGATCATCTTGCCTTTCAGAGGCAGGGTTTGGTTTTCCTCGTGCGATTCCGCCCAAGGATGGCGAAACCGGCGCTGTTCTACACACACGACCGTCACTCAAGATAGAACTGAGAGACGCTGAATGTTAAGAACGACTCACGCCAGCCTGGGCATGAGGACGCTCTCACACAGCGCCTATCACAGCCTTTTGCTGGATTGATGCCGGAGATCTTGAGGACACATGGCCAGCGACTCGGCGCCATTGCCAAAGATTTCCACCTTTGTCAGCTCATACTTGGTCTCGCCCAGGCTTGCAAGATCGAGCATGCTGCCACCGCTTCTCAGCGTGCCAAGTTTATCACTTAGTTGCAAAGAGCCCGTGCCATGTGCCGCTGAAATGGCAACATCAAGGTGCCCCGAGCAACATGTATGCGGAGCCTGGCCCCCAGGTTTAATTGATCACCTATGCCTTGCATAGAGCGCCAGGACGCCATCAAAGGAGGAGCTGAGCCCTTCGGGCTTTACTCTGCTGGTCCGGCTCATAGTGAGGCGAGGCACAGACGCCTTAGACGCCTTGCCTGAGGTCTCACTTGATGAAGCTGGCCACCTTGTTGTTGCGGCTCGTGGCACCTTCCCCTTGCAGGCGTGTGAGTCACATTCTCGCACATGACATGAGCAGAGTCCAGGCCCAGAACCTCTTCGAAGGCCAATTCGGGCCAGGCTCTTGGTGCCTGCGATCGAAAAATCATTTTTTCGCCCACAATCAAGTCATGAGGAAGTTGTCTGAGCAGTGCCGCCGGCCCATGGCGGTGCAATTGTCGCCTGATCTCCGGTGCCTCGCCGTGCTGCTTGGTCCTGGTGGCTCAGGAGGGGCGGGGGAGCTCTGCTGCGGAAACGGGAGCTGCACTTGCGCAGCGCTCTCGTGCCGTGCAGCGCATCCACATGCGCGTCTGCCCGCGCAGCATCTCACGTGCACATGCGCCGCATCATGCGCTGTGCAGCTCTGTGCAAATGCCCATTGCCCGCAGTGCCGGCAGTGCCGGCAGTGCCGGCAGTGCCCGCAGTGCCCGCAGTGCCCGCAGTGCCCGCAGGAGCCAGGACCCCAGAGGGACCATGCGCAAGGAGCCGCTCAGAGAGAGAGGCCTCTCAATGCCCGGCCAAGCGCAGGACGCCTTCCCCTAGGCCTTCCCAGGTGCGTGATCTAGTAGCCGAGAGGGTGCAAGTCCCCAGCTTTGTCAGGCTTGGTCACATCCAGGCCAGTTCTAAGAGTCACACACGGCAGGCTTGGCTGTGAATCTTCAGGTGAGCTTGGCCTGGCTGTTGTGGTGCTAGACGTGAGGCGTGTCCTTGACTTTCTCCAAGTGCCGCAAGAGAACACGCATGGCTGGTGGGCACGTGCAGGAAGTTCGCCGTGCGGCGGAGGGAGCTGGCTCACTGCGGGGTTCTGACGGTCTGACGTGTCCGATGTTTCATTGGGTTCATTGGCCCATGTTTGAGCGAGCGCACAAATTGGACTGCACATAGGTTCAGCCATGTCAGAACGCCTCTGTGCCGTGGCGAGCTACGCGCTGCAGGCACTCTTTCTCTAAATGCACAGATCTCTCTCTGGGTCTCGAGGCTGTGGAGACACTCGCAACGGTGTGGCGAAGTGCAGCAAGTACCTTCGTCAACAAAATGAGGACCGACCGTGTGTCAGGGGCCAGGGATTGGGGCTCGGCTTGCAGGGCCCTCATTGACTGCATCCAGGCCTTTTCGTGAGCGCTCAGACGCTGTGCTGTGCTCTTGCACCGAGGCTTACTCCGGGGCAGGCCCGTGTCACCAGTGACTAGCTGGGCTAGATGTTTTCTTGGATCCGCAAGCCGAGGTTCCAAAGCCAAGGGCACAGTGCACTCGGAGCTTCTCTATACGCTTTGCACAGGTTCGAAGCGCGACATTGAGCCACAACTGACTTGAAGCCCTCAGGCAATCCATCTGATCCAGTGCACGCCTTTCTTACACGGCACGCAGCTTTGTGCGCTTAGATGCGTCTTTGCTTTGCAGCTGTGCCAAGGCAGACCACTCCGCAACAGCACAGCACTGAGAAAAGACTGACAACATGAGTCTTGACAGTACCGCTCATATTAAGGTTATCCCGGATTGAGAAGAGCTTGATGCAAGCATTGGATTACGCGCCGCGCTGAAGTGTGGCTGAAGTCATGATTCTTTCTCCAGTGCACGCTGACAAGGTCAATCTTGTGACGACGACACGCCTACAGGCAGGCATTTTCTGCCTTGTGCGTGTGACATGACAATGTGGTTTGGTTGTGCGTGATCAGGTAGCTGTCCAGCATCTCCAGAGCATTCTCCAAGATCTCAAGGTGTCCGGCCACGAATGGATTGAAGGATGCTGCATGGAACCTATTGCCTATATTGATCTATATTGCCTCAAGGCCTGTGCTGGGCGCTTCAGCTCCCTAGGTGGCAGGCCACGTGGTGAAAGCCTCAGAATCCAACCTGCAGGCTTGGACTTCGGGCTTTTGGACGAGCTGGAGACGCAAGTCACGGGCTTCTCAGCTTTGACGGAACAATTGCAGCGCCCTTAGGGCAGCATTCTATCTTCGGCAAACATTTGGCCGACGCCAGGCTTTTGGATGTCTCAGCTGCGCGGCGCTTTGCCCGTACGCTCTTCCAGCTTTTCCTCTATCAGGTGAGCGCACCGTGAGCGCACCTTAATGTTTCTAATATTTTCTAATGTTTCTAATGTTTCTGTTTCCTCTCTCTCTCCGCTCTCTTGGCAAGGCGCAGAAGCTGTCGGAAGGGGCTCCCGAGGCCGGCACCCCATCATCTCGGCCTGGGCCCTTGAGAAGCACGGAGCGTCTCGATTCCTTTCAATGTGACACACTCATTTCTATGCGCCGAGGGCAGATGGGTCCTACGCAGCTTGAAGCTTGACAGATTGCACAGATTGGTAGAGCGTTTCTGGCCGGCCTCGTTTTCCGACTGCCAGTGCATCCGAAGGCGCCAAGCCCCAGCGAAGTGGACGACTTTGTCGCAGCTGTACGCCAACAGTCGCTGGAGCTGGAGGATGCCAGCACCTCAGATCTCAGCGCGATTGGATTTGAGACGGAACGTCTTTCTTTCTTTCTTTCTTTCTTTCTTTCTTTCTTTCTTTCTTTCTTTCTTTCTTTCTTTCTTTCTTTCTTTCTATTTTTTAAAGTTTGTTGACTCCCCACAGCTGGGAAACGTTTGGTCGATTCAGGTGACTGCGCGGATTGGCACGAGGCCAAAGGCGGAGCTGCCAAACTCTGCTGTGATTTGCCATCGCCGAATGCAAAGAATGCAGAAGGTGTCCGGAGAGGATGGAAGAGTTTCCATCTGAGCATGGAGTGATGAGAGTGTGCAAGCACTGGGTGGGAGGGGATTGGAGCCTAGGAGTCTCTTGCTTCGAAGATGGCACGGCTGGTGTCTGACGTGTCGCTCCCAGAGTGTCGGACTGGCATTTGCTTTGAGTGATTGGGACGCCGAGCAATCCAAGATATATAAGTGAAGTGCAATTTACAAGCCGCTTTTCTGATTTACAGATATGACAAATGCGGCAGCGACGAATCCGTGAGCTGTCACCGAACCGGGGTTGAGGCCGAGCGACTGGGACAGCGCATCTGCAGTGCCATGGCCCGGCACAGTTCTCCCCTTCTCTGCCAGCCTTGGCCTTCGCCTTCGGGTTAAGTTGCGACCTTCCATGGACATGTCGGTCGACATGTCGGTCGACATGTCTGACATGTCTTCGGATTTGCCTCAGGTCCTTGGAGGTGGTCTCCCCATGGCGGGCCGTGTACTCGGAGCTCCGGGCGGCTGCCGGCGCTGACATGGCCGCCGGGGTGCCAGGGCCTGAGCCATGGAATCTCGCTCCTCTGGCTCCTCTCGCTCTCGCCCTCAAGGTGTGTCCTCGTTTTCTGTATCTTTCTTTGTTTTTCTTTTCTCATGTCTTTTCTCATGTTTTTCTTTTTTCTTTTCTCATGTTTTTCTTTTTTCTTTTCTCATGTCTTTTCTCATGTTTTTATTTTTTCTTTTCTCATGTTTTTCTTTTTTCTTTTCTCTCCTTTCATCCTCTTTCTTTCTCAGGCCTAGCCCTCGTGGTCTGGGGCGGCCGATGCTGCACATGGCCTGGCAGGAGGGCGTCTCTGAAATTGATTTCAAGTTGCCGGGGACAAAATCGGATGGCCATGATGGCCCAAATGGTGTACCATAATGTACCCACGCGAACGCTGGGCGATAGCATGCCCAGCTGTTGCTCTGATTAGCAGGACCTTCCGCAGCAGAAGGCCGGATGCCAATCTGAAGAGATGCAACTCAAAGAGGATGCAGCTAAAATAGAGGGGCAAAGATGGCAAAGAGACTAAGAGATGCAAACCCTTTTTTTAAGGAAATTAGCCGACCCAATGGAAGCTCAGAGCTCGGATGTGAGGACACCTTGGTGGAGAGTCTGCCAGAACCTCGCACGGACAGCACAAACATTACAGTTGCGACGCATTAAGTCCTTTAAGTCCTTTAAGTCCTTTAAGTCCTTAGGCCAGAAGAGCTGCTGCTCTTGTGGTGCCAGCCTTGGCCTCAACGAGTCGACTCGCTTGGGCCGCTCCAAGGGCTGGCGGGGCCACGGAAGCGAAGCTCAACCTGGCACGTGTCCGGTTTTCTGCCAGGGCCAAAGTGCCGTGCCGACGTGCCGACGTGCCGACGAGTCGAGAAGCCAAAACTCGTGCATGTCCCATTGAGGTCGGCAAGCGAGAAGCCGCCGTGCAGCCCAAGTTGGACCTTGCCACGGTGAAGGCAAGGCTTTAAAGCTTTAAGGCTTTGGACGTGGAGAAGAGTCTGCAATGCAACACTTTCAATGCGAGATGCAAGGCCAACGCCTCGAGCACTGGGCAGGGTTCCTGTCAGAAGATGTAGATGTATATTGGCACGTTTTTTTGCTCAGGCATTTCCTGCTTTGTCGGTGCTATGATGCTGACCGCATCGCAGCATTGGTCCTGCAGGACTGCCAAGTCTGCTATACTGCGTGTGTGTGTGTACCAAGAGCGTAGATGAGCTTAAAAGAGAATATCGATTGAACTAAAGAGAATTCCATTGCTTCCATTGGGAGCCATCGATTAGCAAGGAGGAGCCATCAAGATCTGCGACGGTGCGCAGCGATGACATTGGCGATGGCATGCACGTCTTCACTGGGCACAATGTTTTGTTTTGGTACAGGTCTGCCTCATCGACATGACGGACTTAGAGTCTCGGTCTGGCGCCTGATTTCGTGCATGTCGAGGCTTGATGGCTCAGGTTTCATCCTTTCGGCTCGGAGGTGCGGTGACGCGGCAGACAAGCTGAGTGCAATTTGACAGCAACCGGCGAGGCATCCGCCATTCTCAGTGACATGCAGGCATGGAATGGCATGGACATCTTGTGCAGTTTGCGTATGGTGCAACGTGCCTAACGTGCAAGGTCAGTCAAAGTGCTCCTTTGCCAGAGAGCTACCTGTGGGCTGCTTCTCAGGATTGAGACTTGAGACTTTCACAGGCTTTCAGCTTTCAGTCTCAAGACTCAACGAAAAAACTCAGCTGAAGCCTAGGCTTCCGCCATGCGGGTCATGAGCCAGCGGGGAGTATGCTCGATCTATTCCTGGCGAGCTCGGCGGTTGCTCACCCTGGAGCCTCACCGAGCGTTGCTGTTTCATATACTTTGTACGTTTTGTAAACAGCTTTGTACTTGCTGAGTCGCCGAGTGTTGTGTTTGCTTTGTGTTTGATCCCGGACCTGACTTCTGCTTCCATCGGGCCTGTCGGGAGGACATGGAAGCTGTTGATGAAATGGACGACGCTGATTGAGGGACCTGACTGAGGGTTGTCAGATGCTTGTACATAGTTTGTGATCGCGGGGATGCATGCTAGAGCCAGAAAGGCCGTGCCTGAAGGTTTGCCTGGACGTGCCTTTGCTGTGCTTGAGCAACATGACATAGTTTCATTGCTGGCTGCGCCTCGTGCTTTGCCAACGTGGTGCTCAGTCCACTGCAGCACGGGCTCAGTGCTGCTGAGGAGCCCGCAGAGGCCGTTTGCCTTGACAAGTCGAGTTGGGGAGGAATTTGAAGTTCCGACTTGGCGTTAACAGTTGGCTGATGCCCAGTTGAGCGTCGGACTCTTGGTGCATGTAGGCTCTTTATCGAATGGGCGCCTGGAGGAAGAGTGCTCAAGGCAGGCTCATGAGCAGAGAGCATGGGAGCGTGAGAGTGCCCAGGCATAGATCATGTCGGCGCTAGTGCGAATCACCACGGGTCTCGGTCTCAGGATCAGAAACTCCGGTCTCGGGTTTCGGTTTTGCAGATGTCCAATCCTTCACGCATCAAATGCCTTTCCCTGCCGTTCCTGTGCCCTTACCTCGAGGCATCATGCCCCAACACAGCCGGGTGGGGATGACAAGAGCAATGGCCCAATTCGGAGAGGCCTGGGTAACGATTCGGCGCCACTTTGTTTGCATCACTGTAAGATGTCGCCGCAGCTAGAACTTGCCATTTCTTGTCTCCAGACTGCCTGCAGTCGCTAATCTCCAGGTGATTCACTGTCACAAGCCGCCGTACTCCGGCATTCCTGGTGAGGCTCAGCGCCACATTCTGGCACTGTGAAGTTGGGATGCATGCACATCAAGCAATGCATTGGACAAAATGTCCGCGAGGACTTCGTCAACGTCCGATTTGCCAGCCAGGAAGCAGCAGTCGGGCCCTCAATGTGCTGAGGGCGAAACTCTCACGAAGCTCCTTGAACATCAGGATCGTGCCTACGCTGCGCTGAAAGCATCGCAGGTCTTTGTCGATGGATTCCCGGTCTTGGCCTTGGACAGTCTTCGCAAATGCGTGCTGAGTGGCTGAGTGCTAGGCATTGAGAATTCTATGGCTTGAAGTCCTGCAGGTCGGGGTTGGTCCTACTGGCGGCCCCAAGGGCAATGATGGCATCGCGGCAGCACTTGGGCGTTAGGGCGTTGGGATCAGCCGAGAGATTTCATTTCAAGTTTCCTCTTGCTCAGGTCCGATGGCTATCTCCAACTCTGGTGGTGGTGGTGGCCCGCCCAGGTGCCTGTGTGTTGCGGCTCAAGATCTCAAAGCCAAAGATCCGCTTGCAGCGCTTGTAGCGCTTGGAGCGCTTGCGGCGCTGCGTTCGCAGTGTTTGCCGTCTTTGTCAGGCGGCCCCGAAGTCGGAGCCCGCCGCGTATCTATGGGCGAAACCGTGCACGGAGCCCGATGCGGCGCAGCCCGGATCGGCGCCGCCGGGGTCTTGAGAACCTGAAAGAACCTGAAAGAACCTGAAAGGAGGTTGCGGGAAGTACGGAAAGGGATTCGAGTTCGATACATACGAAGTCGAGAGTCGGATAGAGAGAAACGAGATCGTCTGAGCTGAGGCCCAAGCCCGCCACAACGGCGCAAGAGGAGTCCTAGTGATCCTTGGCACACTGGGCATATGAAAGCGTCTGAAAGTCTGAAAGCAGATTGCAGAAATGGAGGCGGCGAGATTTATTTGGCTGAGGCTCCACGAGCGAACTTTCCTTCTCGCAATGACCCCAAGAGCCCCAGCCCACGACGACTGGTCAGGCAGCGCATTTCGCATTTCTTGCGGCATTTCGCATTTCTCAGGGAAATGGGCGGTAGAGCTCGGTCGCGGAGTCGATCACGTGCTCGGGATCGACGGCGTGAAGAGCGCGCAAGCGAGTTCTCAGGAGGTGCGGAGAGTGAGACGTGTGAGACGTGTGATACGTGGCCGCATTAAGAGCCCATGCTCAGGACCTGGCATGATGATGCTCAAGAACAAAAAAGAGCGAACTCCATCTCCGGACCCACCTGGACCTATGAGGAATCAGAATCCTGCCAGCGGCCTTAGCCTTTACAGAGTTTGGCTGAGCTACTAGAGCTTGTCAGCTATGTCCTGTTTTAGCCTTCCTCGGCCAGGTGAAGAATCCGTTCTTCCGGGCTGACAGGACAGGTCGAAGGATGTAGAGATAGAGAGAGAGAGAGAGCGAGAGAGACAAAGAAAAGGAAAGCGACAGGAGACCACGTGGCAGCGTTTGGAAATTGTTTTTGCAGGAGCCCATCTCCTGTTACTGCGTACTGAGAGCGGGCTTCCTATTTTGGGGCACAAGCAAACGCGGATGCAACTAGAGAGCGCAGTGCAACGAGTCCAATGTAAGGTTTGGCAGATTGGACAGAAGGTTGGCTCATTGTGATCTGACAGAATGCAGTTGCAGTATTGGGAAGATTGAGCTGTGACTCTGTCGGCATTGCACCCCGAAGGTGAAACACGTGTGTGAAGTAGAAGCGGACGTCAGCTCTTGCTTTGCTTGCGCTGTCTTTGGGATGTTGATTCCGCATGTCGCAGTCGAGCCGAATGGATGCAGAGTTCTGTGTTTAGTTGAGTCTGCCTAGTTTGTAAGCATGCCAGTTGAGTTGAGTTGAGTTGTCGTTTGCATCGCAGGTGGACATGTTGGCAGTGGGCTGTATTTCACTGCGCGTCGATTGCGATGCCAAAGAAATCAAAGCGGGGTCGCCTTCGGCTCCAGCTTGTGCCAGAATGTGAAGCAGAAGGACGATTGAAAAGAACTCTTCATACTTTCTGTATTTTCAGTTCAAGTACGTATCGAGTCTTTTCAAAGATTCAGAGACCAAATCAGGTTCAGGTACTGTTCAGCACCGTTCAGCACCGTTCAGCACTGTTCAGCACTGTTCAGCACACTGTGGTTGGTTGGAGTTTCATTGCTGCATTGAAAGCCAGGCTCGCCACATTTCTTAACGAATTACAGGGTGCTGGATGCCCCCTGTCTCGGAAGATCCTTTCCGAGATCAGATTCTTGCGTCCCTGCCGAGATTGGTTGACAGGACGCATTTGCAGTCTCAGCATGAATCGCAGTGATACGACACAGCCTTGGCACTTTCAAACTTACATTGCTGACGCACATCGCATTTGGTACCGTATTTGTATTGGGGTCTTAAAACGGTTTGACACTTTGTTTCTAGTGTGACATCATCTTAATCCAATTAACGGATGTGGGGCAGAGTGTTTGATCGGAATGGCGGGATCTGAGATTTCTGGGAAGGGGGAACTGAAGCTCCGGAGCGCCGAGATGCAAGCGGCTAGCGTCCGTGGCAATCCCGCCAGTTTCCTCCTTGCGATCGCGCTTCCTGGATTCACGAGTGAAGACAATGAGGAACTAGCTCAGCACCCGGCAATTTGCCTCAAGGTTTGCCGGTGTATGTTGCATGTTGGACCGAATTGATAAGAATAATAGCAAGAACAATTCTTGAATCGATTCCACTCCGAGGTGCTGATCATTTGAGTGCCCACACCATTTGTCAGCAAGTGATTCAAGGACAACCGCTAGAGCTTTGTTTTCAAAAAAGTGGACTCCTAAGAGCTTTGATACCCAGCTAGCTCGAAACAGCAGCTTGGAATGGAAGCTGTTTTTCGCAGCAAGAGCTTCGATGCCAAACCACTTTGAATTAGCTTGGATGCCAACAGCGTTTTCTGATAAGAGCTTTGGTTTTCAACCGCGTTTCATTAAAGAGGTTGGTGGCCCGAGCGTGTCGTGTAGGAAGGGCCTGGATGCCAGATCGCTTTGTAGTAAGAGCTTGAAATGCCAAGCCGTTGTGTCATAAAGGCTTTGATGCCAAGCTGTTTCGAAGTATCAAGGAGCTCCGACGCGATGCCGCCGTGTAGTAAGAGCTTCAAAATGGGTCTTAAATCTGAAACTTGATTGTTTGAAGGCACTGTGGCGGATGCTGCGCGAATGTCGGAACCATATCCACGCGTAGAATTCTGCTGATGAATCAGATGCCGAAGTCCGGGAACAGAGATGAAAAGGCTAATATCACTGCCAATAGCCATCATCCCCACCCCCCACACAGTTGTTCATTTGCACGGTGCTTTTGGCAAGACTTTGGGCGCCCAATGGTTGTGTAGCAAGCAACCGGATGCAGCGTAGTTTTGTAGCAAGAGCTTCCATGCCAGACGAAACTCTGCCGAGCCAGGGGATCCTGAAATCTGCCGCCGAGGACGCGTCCACTTCCCCAAGTAAAGACTTCTTGCAAGCGCGAACGCGAGAAAGCGCGAAAGCGAGAAAGCGACACGCCAAGATCGGTTCAGGATCCGTCGGATCCGTCCCACCGAGCCGCGGGCTCAGATGTGATGCGCAGTCTGTTCGTCTCAGCCAGTGAGAGGTTTGGGTGGAGGAGCTGCTGGCAGCACTGCAGGCGGCTGAGCAGGGCGAGGCCGTTTCCCAGGAGATGGGGCGGTGAAATGCGTCCTTTGGTTCAACTTCGATGGTTTGCACAGGGCATGAACTACAAGGAGCCTCCTTTCCATGTGCACCAGCCTTCATGTGCAAGAGTGTGAAAAAAGGGGTGTATACGACCATTTTCTTTTGTTTGGGCACTGGCAGGTTCTTTGAGCTTGTGATGAGTGCTGCTTGCTTCGCGTTGTGGAACTCCAAATGCTCAGGACCAGTGCAGAAGACCTCGAATTCATGTAGGTATCACTGAATCACATGGTATCACCCTGTTTCATGTGGTACCTTGGGCATAGGTTTCAGAGATTCAGAGGATGCGCCATTTGAAGAACCATGCGTGCGCCTGGATGTCGGCTGCAAGCATTTGCCGATGCGGCCTAGAAGTTTTCTCCGCTATCACAAAGTTGCCAAGGCAATGGACCGGAGAGAGACGCATTGGACATGAATTTTCCTGAGGAGTCGCAGGAGACATCAAGGCCGTGAGCGCTTGCCATGCGCTGCGCTTAGTCGCTGCTGCGCTTTTGCGCTCGTGTGTTTGGAGGCTCTTTTTCCTGGCCTGTGGCCTTGAAGAAGCCACGGACAAACCTTCGTTTAGGCCTTCGGATTCAGCTTTCTCAGTTTCGTTTGCGTGTCTCGAGAAGATTCTGGCAAGGCTTCCCGAATATGGAGAAGTGCGATCTGCCAAGCAGGTGGTCTCCAAATACCTTGCAAGCCTGGCGCGCTGCATAGATTGGGGTTTCATTTGCAGCATGCAGTGTGCATGTGCTGACCCGGCAGTGCAGCTAAATCTCGGCCCAGACTTTTACGTGGCACGTAGTATAGTATACTTGCGGACAAGCACAAGTAGGGGGGCGCACTGATATTGAGAAAACAAACGGCTTTCACACGCGTGGATTTCTTAGCGCATGCGCTATCTGCTGCCATGCCCTGGGCTGCTCGGCGATGTCAACGAACTCACTCTGCCAGAATGTGGCGCCTCGTAGCAAGGTGGTACTGGGTGTCCTTGCGCACTACGCAAAACTGCGATGCTCAGGTTTTGTGTGGCTCTAATCGTCAGGGTCTTGGTGGCCTGAGATGGGTCAGACTCGTCAGACTCGTCAGTCTTGTAAGGCCGGAGCGCGCACTTGGTGTGAAGTTGGGCGCCGAGCAGTGTCATTGACCAAGTCCTGATCCGATCGAGAGCCACCTGTCCAGTCTCGTTTAGCATGGTAATTGCGGTTTGGCAAACAAAAGTTTCAGCTGCTACACTGGCACACGTATGACCAGATTCCACCAGAAAGATTGGCTCATCGACCCCGTACAAGGTTCATGCATGTATGAGTGGTCAGGGGACTGGCGAAATGAATTTTGCACAGGTCCACTGATGGTAGTTGGAACTGTCGACAGTGGCTCATGTCATAATGTAGTACTGCGCCTCACATCCAGAGGTTTGATCTAATCGCTCGGACGCATTGCTTCATTCACCTTAGCAGCAGCATGGACCTCTCCTTGGCCCAAAGAGAACCAGACTTTGGCTCAACTTGGATCAATTTGGCTCAACTTGGCTCAACGTGTCACGTCGTGTCACGTCGTGTCACGTGTCCAGCTGAGGCTCCCTGGGCTTCTTGTCCCGGCGGTCGCCCACGCTGAGGCTCGACTGGACGCACGTCGCGCGAGACTCGTCGCACGCGACTGGGACCGAGGCTCTGTCAGATGGCTTCAGCTACGAGACCCTGGTGCCCGGCACAAACGGCACAAGCCAGCGAGATGGTCCCGTCTGGAGCCTGGACACTTCTTGCGCTGGGTGCTCAGAGTTGGCCTAGGCGAGGAAATATGCGAAGGTTTGGTTAACGTCCGACTCTTAGCACGTCGACAATGGAAGTGCTGGGCAGAGCCGGGCAGAGAGCCTTGAGCGCCAGATTTGTCGGGCACGTGGGCAGCTTTGACGGCCCTGTCTTCGACTCTTCGATGTTGAGGGCTGCGAGACGGCCTGTGAAGAAGGATTGGAGCCGATGCGCAGAGCAAGCAGTGTGTATGTGTTGAATAATGTTGAATAATGTTGAATAATGTTGAATCTAGAGACGGATCTTGATTCAGTTCGGCAAGGATTATGTGGAGATCGAGGCTGACATGGACCCATCCTTTGCTCCAGGCATGTGGGAGGCACTGGAGATTTCTGCGTGAGACTTTGCCAGCGACACCAGCGACTGCTCGGCTGCAGGCACTGCGCCTTATGAAGGTCGGGGAGAAGGCGTGTGGCTTGCGATCGAGTCGACAGCTGATCACCTTGCAAGTCTAAGTGAGCAGCGATCAAAAATGCTCAAAGCAATTCAAGTAAGGGAGCGCTGAAATCAATCCGCGCGGAAGGTTTTCTGCAGACCGCGGAAGCTTGCGGAAGGGCCGGCGGACTTGACTAAGAGAGCGTCAAAAGCGTGTAGACATATTTTGCTCTCAAGCGATTTGTTTGGGCCCAACAGTTGTTTTTCGCTCCCGGGCCAAAAAACAATTTGTTCGGGCCCGAATCGTTTTTGCTCCCGGGGCTTAAAAACAATTTGTTCGGGCCCGAATCGTTTTTGCTCCCGGGGCTTCAAAACGGTTTGTTCGGGCCCAACAAATCGTTTTTGCTCCCGGGGCTTAAAAGGGATTTGTTCGGGCTAAACAAACCGTTTTTGAACCCCGGGCCTTACATGCGTGGAGATTGATGTTGGGCTGAATTCGCGGAACACTGGAGGAAGGGCGCGGAAGGACCGCAGAAGGGTTCCGTGATTTGGATGACTTGTGTGCGATGTGTTGTTCTCGTTGGCCCTGTGCGGGAATCGTAGCCGCGGTGTGTCGTGAGGCTTTACGTTTGCGTTGCAATTCTATTAGGATTCGCGTTTCAGGGCTCGTCGTGACCCATAAACCATTTGCTACAGCCGTCTACTGCTCGTAACGGAAACTGGATGGCTCCACGTTGCACAAGGATTTCTCAAGCACAGGCTCGCAATCTCTTCAGGGCTTCCCCAGCATGGCTGTTTCACTTACCTGTTTCTAGCATCCAAGCCTTTAGTATCACCAGCTATGCCGCTAAATCCAAAGCCATGGGCCGATCTGGCCTCATCTTCTCGTGGATCTAGTTGTGTTGGCTTGGCAAGAAAGAGACGCAAGCCGCGGAAGGCGCGGAAGGGAAATGAGAGCGCGGAAGCAAACGCCCGCAGCGCGGAAGCGCGCGGAAGCACGCGGAAGCGCCAAATGATATCATCGCAATTTGGCCTATTGATTTTGATCGCCGCTCAAGTGGGCGTGGGCGTGGGCGCTCATGACTTGCCAGGGGCGATTCGTCCAGCCTCCCACCTTGAGCTTTGGCGAAGGCACCGTTGCCTTCGAAGGACCGACACGCCTTGAACTTCTTCATGTTTCAAGCTCGGATGCATGTTGCCACGAGAGGTTGGAGCATGAGACCTTTTCTTTAGGAGACGAAGATGCAGAGGTGAAGCAAGTTCCGGCGGGTGCGACGTTGTACTATGATGTGGAGCTTGTTAGAATTATTCGACCCTGATGGCAAGTAAAAAGCGTGCGCCTCCAACAGCTCAGATTGCACACGTTTTAAGTCATTGCTTTATTGCTTAAGCGTCCTTCTTCCAGTGTCACACGAGATCTCAGTGATCTCAGTGGCTAAGGCCACAGAGCACAAGGAGGATCACAAGGCGGAGCTAGGCCGGGGACAGCCTGTTGCTTGAGATTTTGAGGCGCACGTTTATTTTGTTGGATGAAAAGGCATCCCAAATGGGAGGTCCCCCATGCATCATGCATTTTGGCATGGAAAGGCCCAGCCAAACCAGAAAGTGCAGCAGAAGAGCCCGTCCGCGGCTCGGTACCAGGAGGAGGTCGTGCAGATCAAGAGGTTAAAGTGCAAAACGTGGCTGAGCGCCTTTGTAATCTTTTGTCATATCTCTTTGGCCAGACCACGCGGGGCAACTCCCACCTCAGACATCCACATCTTTTGAATGTTTTCAGGTTTGCGATTGTACATGTGTTTGAGCATGTTTGAGCAATTCTTCCCCGTTTTTGCATGAGAGATCCATAACACTTATGCATGGTGATGTATGTAGCTGAGCAGGCTGTTGAGCTGAGTGACGTGGCACTGGCAGAGATGCTCTCACGAGCATGGCAGGACATGCGTAAGTGAACTTTACAACTCGGGGCCTTCCAGCATGCAAGATCTGCAAGATCTGCAAGTGCTGCTGACTGGCCGCAAGGATGAAGCGCAGAATGCTCGGCCGAGAGTGGGACAGCAGCTAAGAGCAGAGAAGCTCATTGAATTGGGAGTGGCTCGGCTCCAGATCTTGTGTCCTAGAGGCCTTTTCTCGGCCCTAAGAAACGCAAGGCTGCTTTTGAGCGCCAGCCAGATGGTAGCGACACTTGCGCCATTCATGGCAGCTTGGCTGAATCGATTGTCAGTCAAGCTAAGCTTCCAGCCATCTAAGTTGAGGCCTGAATAACTTGCTGCAGCCGAAGCGCAGCTCAAAGGAAGCTGCCCTAAAGTTTCAAGAAGCCATGGACGCCGCTTTGAAGGCGGGCACGTCACTTCAAGACGGTTGTGGTCTTTTTTAGAGCGGCATGCCAGGACGAGCAGAACCCTGAGGCCGATCTCGGAATCCGATAATCCGAGGCTCGAGGCCACCGGCTCGAGGCCGGCGCCAGGAGCGGTCCACAGCTGGCCTGGTGGGGCCCTTCTCCTTGGCCACGTTGCAGGCCGCAGACGCCGAGTCCCGCGCTGAGGACAAGCGCACGATCTCCCCAAATCCGGGGCAGTGAGGCTGTACGGCAAATACTTTTTCGGCTTTGCCTTTGGCAAAAGAACGCCTTATGAACTGTTGGCCGAGTGCCAAGCGGAGGAGATGGCATGCCGTGGCTTTGTGCCACCTCGTGCAGCTCAGCTTTCACTGCTTCGTCAAGACAGCGGCTTTCATAGCAGCCGCGGATTGCGGCTCAGCAGATCAAGATGAGAAAGATGAGAATGATGTGACAGATGACAATGGCACCGAGCACCAAGCTGCAAAGAGATGGCATTTCAGACATTTCTTTGTTTTCCGAGGCAGCGCACCGGGATGTTCGATGTAGAGGCCATCAAGATCGCAGCAAGATTAAAGGGCTTCGAGGCTTGGTGGGACGCACTTCGTGCGCGGCTGGACACGTGAGAGAAATGACAGCGTGGATTCCCACGCTGCTGAGCAGCCGGATTCTCCATGTGTCGCCATCGCCAAGGTCGTTGATGTCGAGCCAAAGCCTTCGTGGCACGAGTCAGACGTCTCCAAATTCGCGGCATTGGGTGCCAACTCTGACTGGTTCCGCGGGTTCCTGGTGTACGAACGCATGCCTGGCAGTCGTTTGGATCGCACTTCAGAATACTTGAATCGCGGATCGCATTGCTGTGGATTGTACAGGAAAGGGGCCCCAAGCCAGGACACTATGGTGGTCAAACACCCCCAACGAAAGTTGCATTGTTGCGCTATGTTGCGCTAAGTGCTACTTTGAGCCGACATGACGGCGAAAATAAGCGCGGAAAACAATATCAATTCGGGCTGAAGAGCAAGATCCCGTAAGGCGAACAGTGAGCGAAGACAAGCATGTTGGCAAAGACGAGAACCAATTTCGCAACGGGAAGGTCTAAGGGTGCACGAGGGTAAATACTGTCCAAGGGGTGGAGACGATTCTGGGTCGTCAGTGTCAGACTCATGGACAATCGATTTCTTAACTTCAATTTCCACGTGAAAGCAGGTGTTGTGTTGGATCCCTCAAACTCTTAGCAATTTCTTAAGCTTACGACACGATAGCCGCAGGGCTTGGGCCCAGAGGTTTCCTATTCGGTGCCTAAGAATTTGCCGAATTCGAGGGTTTCTTAAGGAAAGACGATTTGTGCCGCTTCCAGCCACAAAGATTTTGGGGCCTGGAGACGGAGCCAATTCTCGACGACTCGGGCAGTGCAACATGGTTGAAGCTCCGGCTCTTCCTCAATTTCTTATATTTTCTTATCCAGTTTCTTAAACAAGACTGTCACGTTGATGTGATTTGAGCAGTCGATGGCCGGGATCGATTTCTTGCCAGAGGAGCTATGCACTACTACTCCATCCTATACTGGCCGCACGGGGGATCTCACTGGATGATCCTCGACTCCTTTGATCGAGGACTCGATGTGTCACAAGATGTTCTCGGTACGCCGCGTTACGCCTCTTGCAACTGCCTTGCCAGGAGACGAATCCCCGAGAAATCGGCTGCTGACGCTGGAGGAAGTGGTTTCCTTGCATGACCAGCAGCTTGCCGGCACTCCAAGTCGTTGCAAGATCTTCAAATTCTACAGAGAGATGCACATGAGAACGGTATGAGGAGCTCAGGAACGGTGAATTTTTCAGATCCTGGCTGCTGCGCTGGTATCCTGTTGTGGACAGGCCCATGTTTTGTATTGAAAAACACGACACACAGAGACACATTTTGCAAGTTCCTGTAGCAGGGCGGCGGCAATTCAAGGCCTTCGAGATGCGGTTCACGTCGGCCTTTCCCAGGCCCGTGACTTTTTGAAGCATTGCCTGTGCCCTGAGCGGACTGTAGGTGGAGCTCGAAGAAGAGAGGCTTGAGATTTCAAGAGTATGCAGTGAAGGGTTTGTTACCGGCAAGTCGGGGGGTGTCAGCTTCGGCATTCTCTGTGTTTGCAATTTCTCACTATGTCTCACTTCGCATTCTTTTTCACCATTGGCCTTGTGCGGTGTGGTGCTGAGGGCACTCAGCGAAGCACGTGCGGAAGTGGAGTTGGATGCCAGCCGATGGAATGTGGCTGATGCTGCGGCGAGGCTGCTCCAATATCCGAGGCCGAGAGGGTGGGAGGGTGGGAGGGTGGGAGGGGAGGGGAGGGCGACATTCGACCAACACGTATGGCAAGGCGGAAGCAAGGCGGAAGCAAGGCGGAAGCAAGGCGGAAAGGTAAGACGTGTGACGATTGGGAGATGGAAAGAGGCTGACCGCTATGAGAAATGGTTGAAACCATATCGAGAGGGAGAGAGAGGGGAGCGGTGAGCAGGCGAGAAATGGGGGGCACCTGGTGTGTTGTTACTGAAATTCAGCAAATGAGAAATGAGAAATGAGAAAAAACAGAAGCAAGAAGAATAAGCAGACATAAGCAGACTAATTAGGTAATGTGAAGAAGAAAGAACGCAATGATGACACAATGTATAGTTGAGTTCGCATTTCGCCGCGGTACATTCCGAGGCAGGTGACCCGCGAGCTGCAGGTTTTGCAGCTTGTCGTGTCTGAGCAGCAGGCGGGTGGCTGGCGTCGGTTCCCGCCCGTGGAAGGCAAAGTGTTGCCCCAGAAAAAGCAGAGGTAAGGAGGTAAGGAGGGCACACGAAGGAACACGTACAGTCCTTGTGCAAACTGCGCAAGCGCTGCGCAAGTGGACCTGTGCAAGTAGTCGCTGTGGGAATATAATTAGCCGCCATAGCCCGCTCCTTTTTGCAAAGAAGCCTTCCCTGATGCAGTCAACAAAGCGTTGCGCTTATGAACCATGTCTTGAGCAGCTTCTGAGAATGTGGTGTGATAAACTAGGGACATGTGCCATCTCTCGAACTCATGTAATGTGTGAAGTTCAAAGCCTACGAAGATCACTGAAAGAGGGGTTGGTGCATTGCCCAACTGCATGAACGCCTGTAACACGATAAGGAGCCCCAAAGCCGATCACCCTTCAATTGACCATATTGTGAGCAACAGGCAAGACTCTCAGCGCTTGCTATGAACAGGGGAACAAGGTAGAGCTGAACCAAGCGACATCAGGAAACCCAAGTTAGAACTTTGGAAGCGCACTTGGGGTACGACTTCCGTACTGGGAAGCTGCGACCGTGTTGCGGGTGTGTGGAAGCGCTGTAGAACGATCGTTTGACGCTAAGGCTAAACACAACAATTACCAAGGCCAAGCAACAGGTTTTGAACATCTTAGCCCTTGAACCGCGCCCGTGAGTGATCGCTTTCAGGATCGGCATCTCGTTTCTGCGGAAGTTTTTGGAGAGCCCGGCCCAATGTCCTGGGAGGCCCGGGCTTCGCTGGAAGACTCAGAGTGGAACTTCACCCAAGCTGTGGAGCACCTCTCAAACCTGGTGCTGCAGCGTGTCAAGGATGTCAAGGCAACGCGCGCCAAGCCGCTGTGTGGGCACTACACCTGACCTAACTTGTATACACTGCCCGTCAGAGAAAAGGATTGGCATGGGTGCTTCTCTGCGAAAGACCAAGGAAGTTCGTAGGCTGATCAGCAGCACATTGATTTGGCACTGTGCACATTCTGGGTCTCACATGGGGAATCTTTGGCTTTTAAAGGATCCTTTGGTGGCTTTGCAGCGAAGCCTGTGACCGCAGAAGTCTTAGAAAACGCTTTTCCGGAAGGCAGAATTTGTGGACCAGGAACATGAGAGGCACGGGAAGGGCTCTTCGATGCCCCTTGCACATCGAAGTTTCCCGAGGCTTGCAGCAGATGCCTATGCTGCCTTGTCGTTGCGGATGCCTTGGTGGGCGAACGTTGGTCGCTGAAAGTGGGTATCTGAGGACTGACTGGGATGTGCGGACTGCCGCCCAGCTGCTCTTGCTCAGAGAAAAAAGTAAAGTCTCCTTCAAAGCTGCGGCGACCGCCCTCACCGAGACCAACTCACTACAACAGCCAGGCACCCAAGCTGAGTGCAGTCATGACCTTTGCATTGACCCATTCTGGCAGTTTGAACTTCAGGGGCATAAGTTTAGGGTTTCCTGGTGTGGGCGTCCTCAAAATCCCTTGGCTTGTCAGGGCATTGCTGGTTTTGCAATTGCTGGCTGAAGTGGACATTGAAGATGCTGAGATCGATGAGGTGCCCTCAAAACCGGGTTTTGCAAAACCAAGTTGGACCACGCAGGTCTACGCAGCCAGCCTTCTTCGCTACGCCGAAGATGTCAGCACAGCGAGGCATGAAGCAGGAATGGTGTAGACGCGTGAGATGTTTTTGTCTTTTTTCTGCCAGGCAGCTTGCCCACGTGTGCCATCAATTTCCCAGTGTCCCCTTGGCATTGTGTGCAGAGGACGGGGGAGAGACTCAAACATACGAAGCCTGACGGCGCATGTGACACTTCATGTTCCGCTGCCACGGTGAACCTTGCAAGGCTCTGCGGAGGGGCGAAAGTCAGGCCGCTGCATGCATGATGCTCCAAGACTTTCAGGACACGACCAGAGCTGTAGAGATACGAGACCAGCCAACGATAAAATGAGACGTAAGGCCTGACGGTAAGGCCAGACGATAAGACCAGATCAAGGCCACATCTGGAAAAATGAGTCAGGACCAGGTGTGCAGAGTGGTCAGTGCACTTGCCCAGAGGGCCTCCAATGGCCAAGGACAGCTTGCGGTGTGAAAATTTCATTTCGTTTCATTCCGTTTCGAGCAAGGCGAGGCTTTGGGGCCGCAGGAGTGCTTGGACATTGCCAGGTCAGGGAGCGCTGAGTGGCCGCATGACGCTTGCTTGACTTGACGGCTGGAGCTTGCGGCACTGGTGCCAGTGGTGCAGGCTGGCTTTGGAAGCAGCCGAATGGAGCCCTGACAACGCCTTCATTCTGGCGGAAAGCTACGCCCTCGGGGTGCTACAGGCAGAGCCAGAATGGAGTGCGGCGATTCGCTGGACATGGACATTTGACATTTGAGTTCATCAAGCTGAGCCCTTCGCAGGTGCGCAAAGAGCTAGGGCTTCTGCAGAAGAGCCAGGCCTTCGCTGTCCAACAGGAGCACCGAACACCGCGCAAATTAGGTCGAGATGGCGTTAGATGTTGGACGTATTTGGATGTGGCCTTTGGATGCATTGGCACGGTCAAGTGCGGTCAGGAGAAGGAGGAGAGCAAGCTGGCCACAGCGCTTTCAGCGCTGGATGCCGTGAACGAGTTGCAGACTTTGCCGCCAAGAACTTTGCTCGCCCACCTGCAGGACGTATCGCGCGCAACGCATGTCACTGCATGTTCTTGTACATGTTATTCTTCGCAGGACTGTGACATGAATCCTGCCAAAGCAGTGGCGCAGCTTTGGAGCCAGCAAACTGGCGAACAAGGCGCTTTGGTGGCATGTCACTAGTTTGGGAACCTTTGACCGCTTGCGTTCTGGCCAGCCGGCATGCAGCATGCCAGCTTGAGGCATTCCGCGAAAGCCCGCCTTGCCGAAACCGCCTGGCCGTGGGGCAAGGTCTACCACACCGAACAAGAAGGGCCGGGACTCGAGAGACCGGGAGAAGCGCAAAGACTGCGTGACCATGTGAGCGCGTCCTACACGCCTGTGACCTTTTACCGACAAAAAAGCACTCCATGAAATTGCGGCGCCAGTGGAACTTGCATTTTGTGTTAGGATAGTTGAGGGGGTCGGATGTTGACTGGGGCTCAGAAAGATTGCAAGTGCCGAGCATTGCGGCCTCCAACAGCAAAGCCTGTCGGCCCCCTGACAGGTGCTGCATCGTGCTGCTAAAAGAGTTGCAAGGCCCCTAGCAATGTTTGCCTCAATCTCCTCAACCCCCAGGCACACATGCTCCACAGGCAAACCCTTGAACTTGGGGATTGGGAGCTTTTTTCCACCGCCACCTCGCATGCAAGCAAGCAGGCAAGCCAGCCAGCAAGCAAGCCAGCCAGCCACAGCCAGCCAGCCAGCAAGCCAAAGAGCAAGCAAGCGAGCGCCCGCGCGCGCGACGCAGGCAAGCATGCATGCACGCACCCACCGCAAACCCGCCCTAAACCACCCTGAGCCCACCCTAACTAAGCCCACCCAAAACCCACACCCATGAGCCACCCTAGACCACCCTCAACCAACGCTTCTCCAGACATCTGGCAGAGTGTTTCGTCACAGCAAGGCGGCGTCGTTGCGCACACGGGCACTCCCGGCAGCGCTGCACTGGGATGAGCATCAATCAAATTGTTTTAAAGGATCAAACAATTCAGGGCCCAAGGCCCCCTTCTGGTCTCCTCGTCTCCTGGTCCCCTGGCCCCAGTCTCCTGGTCTCCCTTGGTCTCCCTTGGTCTCCCTTGGTCGCCCTCAACCGACAGACCAACCCTAAGCTGGCCCCAAATCACCATAAGCCTAACCTAAACCAACCCGCTGGTCCGACTTTTATCGCAGCTATGCCCTGCTGCAGTTTTGCATAAATCAATCGCATGTGGCTACAAAGCAAAAGGAAGTGAGACAACCAGAGAAGACCATGCAACTCAAACGGAAAAGGGCAAAGGGTGAGGAAAAGGATATGGAGGCTTTTGTCATGAAAGGCTGCTTCGGCCAAATCGCAGCCACAACAACGAACATGTCGCAAATGCGGTAAGTAAACTCCTTTGCTCCATCGACGACTGATCACCAAGGCAGCCGTACTAGCAGGCGGCCAAAGACACCAAGCGGAGAAAGCAATCGACATTTGTGCTTCTGGCGCTTTCAGCGGCTCAGAACTCCAATCTTTGCATGCTGCTCTGTGCTGCGGCTTTGGCGCCATGCTGGTCGAGCAAGACTTGGTGAAGGCTTGCTAGTTTTCAGCCGTCGTAGCAGTGGCTTCCTGAAGCGCGTTTGGTATCCTGGGCGCAGGCGCTGCGAGATGAGCTCTTGCAGGTGACGCGGCACTGGTCGCCAGGTATCACGTGTTCCAATTCCAGCTGTGTCAGGAGTGGCGCCAGTTTTGCGAAGATCTGCTTCGAGAGATCCGGGAACTAGTTCCGAGCCAGAGTTTCGTTTGGTACGCAGGCTGGCTTCACTTTAGGCTTACTGAGTCTCGAAGTATTCTGGCAGGGCCTTCCTTCCACTCCACGGAAGCCGGCTGGGAAGGCAGGCAACATCTTGGGTAGACGGGGGGGGGTTTGCCCAGGCCCACACTGTCTGGTCTGGGGTTGGGGGGGTCTGGGGGGGGGGGTCTGGGGGGGGGTGGTTCCGTTCGGATTGCACTGAGTTAACATGACACGCCAGCTCACGTACCTCTCTGTGCTTCCCGGCAGCCGTTAGCCTCATGCTGTCTCTGCCTTGTCTCTTTGCTCTCTCCTTTGTCTTCGTCTTGCTGGCTTTTCGTCTGCGCCTGCTTCGCTTCAGGATCTGTCCTGCTTTTTCGCGTTTCCTTTGCCCTACTTGGACAACCTTCACTTCGCTCAGTGCCTGCCAGGCGCGGACAATTTCTTGGACTTTGCAGGGCGAACATCCTTGCTTGAAGATAGGTACCCGTTGCGGTTTGCTGTCTTGGGGCCTCATCTGGTGCCCTTGTGCGCTGTCTGGACCTGCGTTCCGCAAGCACATTTGCTTCGTCGGGCCCCTACTTCCACGCACTTCTGCTTCTCCTTGCTTGCGGCTCAGTTCGTGCTTGCCGCCCAATTTTTCCACGCGGCGCCCGGTCTGCAGCCTCTGGTTCAGGCATTTAAAGAATACCTGGGCCACATTACTGACCGCATTAACCCACAAGACGCGTTCAAAGATACCTCTTGGCTAGTTTTTTCGACCCCAAGCAGAAACGTGAAAATCAGCAATCCCTTGCGCCTGTCAGCCGCGCGTACTCTTACCTGCGTGTCGGAGTACGCGGATTTTCAACATGATCTGTGGCTTGTCAACTCAGGGAAACCTAGAACGCACTGCAAAAACCAGTGCAAAACGACATTGCCCTTTTTCAGTCCCGTCAAATGACATTGCGGGTCCGGGCAAACCCCCCCCGTCTACCCAACATCTTGCGCGCCGCTCTGCCTACATGCAGCTGCTGCGAGGAGGTCTTGTTTGCTCCTGAGAAAGCAACCTTTGCCCAAACTTGTTTTCTTGTGTTCCTGCACTTGACCACGTGTGCGATGCCAGGCTTCCCCTCCGGAAAGGTCGTTTGCCGAGGTGGGACATGGTGGGGCGTGGTTTGCGTGTGCCCTTTGTTTGGCGTGTCAAGCAGGCAGATGGTGATGCAGTCAGCTCGGCAAAGGAAGGTGTGGACCTCACGCAGTTGCACGCCTGGTTTTTGAACCAACCTGCGCAGTCCATGGTTCTTTTGCAAAACCAAGGTGCCCTTGCTTCAGAAAGAAGGCAGTGCCGCCGTCGGAAGGCGAGGCTTCAGCGTTGTGTTGAAGCTCGGCGTTTGTCGATCAGCTGCGTAGGCAAAGATTTATTCGTATCAGCTGGACGAGGAGTCGGCCTTTTGCCATGGACTTATGGAGCTTGCCTCTCTCCCCTGCAAGGAGTTGGCTGCAAGGCCTGTGGCCGGCGAGCTTGCTCATTCTGGCTGCCCTCAAAGTGCACGCCGGCTGCCCTCAAAGTGCACGCCGGCTGCCCGCCTACTGCAATCAAGGTTGCAGGGCTTCGGCAGAGAACGCGAGTACGACCAAATCGAGTCCCAACCATCACAGGTAGCTGAGGCGACTGTGCTTATAACTCTTAACCCTTAAAACTATGCGATCGCATATGTTTGTCATCATGCCCCGCACCAGTGTTAGTTGCTTATAGGTGATATTTATGATATGATAGTAACGCATTTCTGAATCATATGGAGGTCACCCAAAAAACCCGCCTATTCTACCAGATTGACCGTTTCCAAAGAGTGTATATCTTGGCTTCTGTTTCTTCCCGAGGTGAGCAAGTTCTCCTCAGCCACGCAGACACGCAGACACGGAGACACGGAGACACAGAGTCGCAGAGACAGAGACACGGAGACAGATACACAGACACAGACAACCAGACACGCAGACACGCAGACACGCAGACACGCAGTCACGCAGTCACGCAGACACGCAGACGCACAAACATAATAGGCATCTTTGCGGTCATGTTGAGTTTCGCCCAAACTTGGGGCACGCCTCTCATGCAACCAGCCCCTCAAAGCTTTGGTGTTTCTCTTTGCGGTGACCAAATATGCCCAGCAAGAACAGAATGTTGAACTTCAAAGGCGCTGGCATACTTGGCTCCAAAGTGCGCTAAGGGAAGCTTCTCTGACAACTTGGAACCAGTAAGGCAGTTTGGCCTGTAGGGTATCTATGCATGTCTTAGCTGCGCCACATTCGTGTTTTTCGCACTACACGGTTTGGCCCTGCCTCGAGCCGTTGAATATCTTGGCGGGTGCGAGTTGGTCGTGAAGCCGCGGGCCCTCGCGTCAGGACTTGAATGCAAACCAGGCGCGTCAGCAATTGCGCTCACAGCACAGTTGTGTTTGGCAGGGATACTGGTCCCAATGGACGGTGCTGCTGCAGGCAGACACCATGGACATTCTGGGGCCTTCCCTTCTTGAGATGCTTCGAGCATCTTGGACGGCAAGTCTACCGCCTGAAGTTTACAATCTGAGCGGGTCTTAGGTGCCGGAGATCTTACAGCTTCAAAAAGTGCGGAAGGTAGAGGGAGAGGTAGGGGCTTCAGCGACTTTGAAAGGTTTTGAAAGAGTTTTTCTGCCTTACCAACGCAGGTGAGGCAGCATTTTGCAGCGAGTGCGAGATTGGGAAGGCCTGTTGCGGTCCGTATCCGGCCTGTGATCGGTGTCCAACATTATCGAGCAGTTCGAGAAGGCCAACGCGCTGCCCGTAGAAGAGAGGAACTACGATCAGGTCTGGCAACGACTGCGAGATGACCCAGAATTGGAGAAATCGTACCGTTGCTGCCTGGCGTTGCAGTTCCGAGTTGTTTTTGCGTTCCGGCTTAAAAGTGCCAGAGTGATGCGAAGTGTGGTCCAAATCAGAGGCCATTCATACCCATGAGGTGGCAGGGCACCAAGCCAAGGCTTCTGCTGGTGTGTCCGACAAACACGAGACGGGGGCCAACGCCAGAAAGATCTGGAATGCGTCCCCCGAGCAGCTGGCGGCTTGGTGGAAGTCTGCTATGATTCAACGCAATCGCGGCAAGCTGCGCTCCACTTGATGATGAAATTGGGATTCAGCGGCTGCAAGGCTATTCAGCGCCAGATGGCTGAGGCATTGCCAAGCATTTTGGAGTTCATGCTGAGCGCGGGCGACGTCGGTTGGGAAGGGGCATTGCAACACGTTATCTATTGCCATCGTCTGTTGGGGCAAGAGTTGCGGAAGAGGTGCATTGAGGTTGTGGTGGAAATCGTCATCCACAAAGATGATGCTTCTGCAATTGATCACCAGCTGCACAAGCTGGAGCTCTGACCAGCGGCCTGTGCTATCCGTCCAGAGACCAACTACCAGCGTTTTGCAAGCGGGACGATTTCGTTTGCTCGGCAGCTCTGCCAGTGCAAGACGGCGTGGGTCGCTTCCTCTGGCACTACCTTGACATGATTCGATTCCCTCTTATTATTCCGATTGACTGGCACTACATCAGGTAAAGGCAGGACTTATCCAATTTGACATTTGAGTTCATTCCGGAAAGCTCGATTTGTAGCTAGGGCCAGGCCTTCGCTGTCCAGCAGGAGCACAGAACACCGCGCAAATCAGGTCGAGATGGCGTTGGATGTGCGTGGAAGTATTTGGATGTGGCTTTTGGTGGATGCTGTAGACGAGAGCAAGGTGGACGCTGCAGACTTTGCCGCCAAGACCTTCCGCGCGGACACGCGGTTGTGCAGGCTCATGGCTTGATGGCCATTCACAGAGTGGTGGCAAAACCGTGTGGCGTGCGTGCGGGCGTGGGAGTGGGAGTGGGCGTGGGTGTGGGTGTGGGTGTGTGTGGGTGTGTGCGCGTGCGCGTGCGAGTGCACGTGCACCTGCGCGTTCTGTGCGTCCGTCCGTCCGTCCGTGGGTGGGTGGGTGGGTGGGTGATTTAGTGGGTGTGTTTGTGCGCAAGCGTGGCGTGTGCGATTGCTGCTTGCCCATGGATACTTTGAGCTTTGGGGTTCGCAGCAGGGTGTGCGTGCTGGCCTCCTGTTGCCGTTTTGTCTCAAAATCAAGGACTGATGATCAATTCACCCCACATCCAGGCCTTCCTTTACGGGTTCACGCATTCAGCCTTGGAACAAATCCTTGTAGTGGTTGGATTCCTTCCTTGCAGGTACTTCACCTTTGGGCTTCCCCATTTGGGCGTTATAGAGACTCAAAAAGGTGTTGGTTTGCAATCTTGCCCATGACAGAGGCTGCTTGCACAGGGAGCTGTTAGTGTCGGCCAGTGAATATTGTACTTCACCCATTATCACGAAAGCTAGCTTGCTAGCTGCTATCCGTCTTGTTTTAGCAAGTGCTAGGGCCAATGAAGTACTTACTCACATGCACGCCAAAGCTCAAGAGAGAAGAATATGCCAGATGAAAGTTTGGTCATGCATCGTGGGCAGCGCACTGCTGATTGCAGCTGCTGGGCTGTTTACAGCATCTTGGTGTGGCATTGAGTCAAAACCGAACATGGGCTGTAAGATACTGTAAGATACTGGAAGATTCTGCGAGACTTTATGGGACTCCATGACTTGAGGCGATATATCTCGTGTCAGCCTCTTAGACCTGGCAACTGACAATCTGGGCCTCATGCACAGGGTTGGTTGTTGCCACTGATCCAGGTTGGGAGTTGAGGGAGAAGCTGAAACGTGGCAAGTGGCGATGGCACTGATAGTGACTGCCCGTTCCCTGCAAATGTTTGATTCGTCAATGAGCAGGAGATCGGATGGGTTGTAAAAAGCCTCAGTTGACGCAGGACCTGCGTTCCCTGCTGTGCGGTCGCTGGATGTGTGGCGATTCTTTCGGCTTTGCTTGAGCTTGAGCTCACGCCGAAGGCTGGAAGCGGCGTTTCAAAGGTGCAGTGGACATGATAGCTTTTGAAGGCTTGGCAGTTGCATTTCAAGCCTGAGGCATTTGCTTGCGACATGATGCTCCTTGTCCTTAGGGATGCAAAGGCAATGCAAAGGCAATGCAAAGCTTGCAAATTTGCTACGCTATGCGCTATGCTACGCTTTGCGCTTTGCTGCGCTTTGCTGCGCGCGCTCGATCTGAGGCCAGAGGATTTGAAGGACACTGTGTGACGGGTGGAATGAGTCGCTCGATGCGCTCCAGCCACATCCAGATCTCGGTTTCGGCCTTCCAAGCCGCCTTCCAAGCGCGCCGGCGCCGTTTGGGCGGTGTCGGCTAGCGCAGCAGCTGGCATCGCTTCACGACTTCAGTCGTTACGGGAGATGGCGTCGCAGAAAAGAGGCCAGGGCGTTGCCAACCTGCCGAGTCAGCCATGTTCCTGGAGCAGGGCAACACTCCTTCGATGGGTGCGAGTTTGGATCCATGTATGCATGAGCAGGTTCTTTGGATCAAGTGCTGCGACGGAGAGCATGCCCACTTGCAAGAGCTTGGCTCGCTGCAACGTTTGCCTTTTTTGCCTTTCGAGACAGACAAGTTCAGCTTGAGCTGGCTGCTTGCGATATGGGTGCTTGACATGGACAAGAAGGTGGCGCCTCGAATTGCTGAGAACTTGCCTGATGCATTTTGCAGGTTGCAAAGCGGCTGGCCCGGATTGAGGTGCTGGGAAGGTCATGCAATAGGTCCGATCGGCTCCGACAGGCATCTCTGACATCCTCAAGTGAGACGCCGGCAGCCTTCTTTGCAGAGGCTGCTTCAGGGGCAGGGCCCTGAGTCCCATGGAGAACCACGACTGCCAGAGAGTCGCTAAGGCTGCACGCATAGCCTGCGATGCGCCTGGAATTAACGACCGTCGCGCTGCCAGCCGTGCGCTTTTGGCATCCCTGCCATGTGGTGCGAGCAACACCCCCCTTTGTGTTGGCGTACCTCCCCAGCATGCGACTGACTGTCTCCTGACCTGTCTCCTGACCTGTCTCCTGACCTTTTGTGGCAGGCCGCGGCAGCCAAATCTGAGAACGCGCTGCACGCCAGGATGGCTGCCTTGGAGGTGCCATGTCGGATCTGTTGCAGATGTTGGGGAGAAACAAGCCTTGGCAAGACGCGGCCGGCTTGCGCTTTTCATCTCCGATAGCCATGTCCGACTTCGGCGAATGCGGACTTCATGTTTCACCTCTCGGACCAGAGGCCCTCGTCGAGGTCTCGGCAGACGTGGGTGGCTTCCAGGCTCAGTTTAGAGAGCGAGGGAGTCCGACCAAAACTGCCAGGGAATAAGAGTATGGCGGGGTATCAACGGAGTTCAGCGGGGTATAAGATGTATAAGGATGTCCGAATTGGCAGGACGTCTTGAGCCTCGAGGTGGCATGGCCCAGTCCTCTGAGGCCCGAGGCGATTCGGCGGTTCGGCGGTTTCGACTTGCGAGCTCAGGCGCTGCATTGCGGAGGGCGGCGTCCGATTTCGTCTGCCCGCGGATCTAGGGCCAAGGCTCGGTGTCAGCCTCTCTGAACCCCAAGTCTCGCTGTCGAGGCTCATAGACGTGGCCGGTGCGGAGGAAGTTTGCTCAGCCTTCTGTGAAGCAGCCAAGACGACCCCAGGCAGGGAACCAAGGACCAGGGACAGAGCGAGCCAGTCATACATGAGAGACTTAGAGTGAGATTTGCCAAAAGAGAAACAGTCTGTGAATCTGCAGAGAAGTTTTATTTGTTGCGAGGCCTGTGGTCTGCCTCCCAGCTGCTGGAGACAGCGCTGGAGCGTGGAAGTGCCTCTTGTGCGCTCTCTGCCTGGCCCACAGCCTGCGATGGACAGGGTAAGAAGACAATGACGCCACATGTTTCGTCGCTGTCACATTGACAAGTGAACATGTCATGCGCGTCGCAAGTAAAAGAAGTACCCGCGAGGAATATTTGCTGTATACCTGCTCCACAACCTTCTCTGGTGAGGAATGCTGAGCAAGCAACCTACTTGATCCGTATTTCCCCATATGCTACTGCATGCTTCATTTTATATCCGGTCCTGTTCTCCATTCCATGGCCGCTTGCATTCCTGTTCTATGCATTGCTGCTGCTGCATGTCCTCTTCGCGAAAGGAGTATCATGCCTGTACTATGACGCTTGCTCTGACAGCTATCAGCTGTGTAAGCCTGCAGCTCTGAACAATGATTGGCACAACGTGTCCACCCGACTGCAGCCCAATCATGCTGACGGGCACCACAGGCAGCTTCAGAAATCAACACGCATCAGCTCAACGATCCGACTCACGAGTGTCTTTCCACATAGTTGTCAGGTTTGTCACATGTACCGTGCATTCCGAGCTACTCCAAAGTAAAACTGGGTACAAAAGTCAGCATGACGAACATTGAACCTTTGAATGCGGAATGACATTGCAACCGCTCATGGTCACTTGCCGTGCCTCAGGCTATTTCTTACAACGCTGAGTTTGTGAGGCCTGGACGCATTGAGACAGTGGCACCAGTATGTGCCAGCGCATGCAAGCCTACTACTGATGGCTTTGTTCTAGCAAGTTGCTGGGGATGAACCTGGAGTTTTATTTGGCCTGCAGGCCTTTGCTAGTCAAGGTGGCAGGGCGTGCTGCAGAGCCACTTGCGTTTGTAGCCATGACCTCGAGACACAAAGCTTGAGAAAGAATCCGGATAAGGAATTGTTTAGATTGGCGCTGTTTGTATTCCGAGAGTTCGATTGAGGACTTGTACCTTCTTGGGCTTTCTGAAGATGACGCTGACTCCGTCTGCGAGCTCTCCGTTGTGGTGTTGGGCGAAGCGCTACGACGGCGCTTAGTCCAGGAAGAGGCAAGGGGCAACGTGTGGCGGACATGGACTTCAGGTACACTTGCAGGCTATAAGATGATGCTACAAGAGATCACGTGCATTGCTCTGATCCAATGCCAGGTGTCCTTGAGGCGTGCACACGAACTCTTGCCAGGTGGGACCATACCTCTCACGACTCAATCGGCTTTCCTGGGCTTGGCCAGATGCATCCTATGCTGGGAGCTTGGCAGTGTCGAGCGGCTCGGTTTTGCACGGACTTAGAATACTTATGGACACTGCTCTCGCTCGCTGCATGGCTCGGCAAATATATCGATTATCAATGTATTGTGTTTCGTATCGCGTCTCGCGCCCAGGGCGTTTTTGGCTTGGAGACTGCAGTGGCAGCTCTTCTTTGGACGGCCGCATTCTTGGCTAGATGTGCTGATTCTCACGGACCGGATTGATTTGTTTGTGGCGGCAGGCCACTGGCAAAGAAGTCAGCACATTGCTGTCGCTTCCTATCCAAGGACTCCAAGGACATGAACTGTCCAGCCAATTTGCAAGTCCTCTCGACAGGAGCACCTTCAGGGCACCTCTTGGCAGCGGCCAGGAGCGCTTTGAGCAGTTGCATGCAGTTGCTCAGTGACTGCTTTGTTTTCAGTTGACTGCTTCGTTTAGGTTAATGGCTTTGTTTACACTTGACTGCTTTGTTTTCAATCTTCAATCTGCCTTCAGAGTCTCAGGATGCTCGCGGGCACATTGCCTGCTGGGCCAGCACAGCGCGCAGCGGAGACCTTTTGCACAAGGCAGGGCTTTGTGCCGGGACCCAGGAGCATCATGAGCAGCAGTCAAGTGTAAACAAAGCAGTCAAGTGTAAACAAAGCAGTCAAGTGTAAATAAAGCAGTCAAGTGTAAATAAAGCCATTAACCTAAACGGAGCAGTCAACTGAAAACAAAGCAGTCAACTGAAAACAAAGCAGTCAAGTGTAAACAAAGCAGTCAAGTGTAAATAAAGCAGTCAAGTGTAAATAAAGCCGTTAACCCAAACGAAGCAGTCAACTGAAAACAAAGCAGTCAAGTGTAAACAAAGCAGTCAAGTGTAAACAAAGCAGTCAAGTGTAAATAAAGCAGTCAAGTGTAAATAAAGCCGTTGACCTAAACGAAGCAGTCAACTGAAAACAAAGCAGGCAACTGAAAACAAAGCAGTCAAGTGTAAACAAAGCAGTCAAGTGTATACAAAGCAGTCAAGTGTAAACAAAGCAGTCAAGTGTAAATAAAGCAGTCAAGTGTAAATAAAGCCGTTAACCTAAACGAAGCAGTCAAGTGTAAACAAAGCAGTCAAGTGTAAACAAAGCAGTCAAGTGTAAACAAAGCAATCAAGTGTAAATAAAGCCGTTAACCTAAACGAAGCAGTCAACTGAAAACAAAGCAGTCAAGTGTAAACAAAGAAGTCAAGTGTAAACAATGCAGTCAAGTGTAAACAAAGCAGTCAAGTGTAAACAAAGCAGTCAAGTGTAAACAAAGCAGTCAAGTGTAAACAAAGCAGTCAAGTGTAAACAAAGCAGTAAAGTGTAAACAAAGCAGTCAAGTGTAAACAAAGCAGTCAAGTGTAAACGAAGCAGTCAAGTGTAAACAAAGCAGTCAAGGGTAAACAAAGCAGTCAAGTGCAAACAAAGCAGTCAAGTGTAAATAAAGCCGTTGACCTAAACGAAGCAGTCAACTGAAAACAAAGCAGTCAACTGAAAACAAAGCAGTCAAGTGTAAACAAAGCAGCCAAGTGTAAACAAATCAGTCAAGTGTAAACAAAGCAGTCAAGTGTAAATACAGCAGTCAAGTGCAAGCAAAGCCGTTAACCTAAACGAAGCAGTCAAGTGTAAACAAAGCAGTCAAGTGTAAACAAAGCAGTCAAGTGCAAACAAAGCAGTCAAGTGTAAACAAAGCAGTCAAGTGTAAACAAAGCAGTCAAGTGTAAACAAAGCAGTCAAGTGTAAACAAAGCAGTCAAGTGTAAACAAAGCAGCCAAGTGTAAATAAAGCCATTAACCTAAACGGAGCAGTCAACTGAAAACAAAGCAGTGAACTGAAAACAAAGCAGTCAAGTGTAAACAAAGCAGTTAAGTGTAAAGAAAGCAGTCAAGTGTAAACAAAGCAGTCAAGTGTAAACAAAGCAGTCAAGTGTAAACAAAGCAGTCGAGTGTAAACAAAGCAGTCAAGTGTAAATAAAGCAGTCAAGTGTAGACAAAGCAGTCAAGTGTAAACAAAGCAGTCAAGTGTAAACAAAGCAGTCAAGTGTAAACAAAGCAGTCAAGTGTAAACAAAGCAGTCAAGTGTAAACAAAGCAGCCAAGTGTAAATAAAGCATTAAGCAAACGCAGTCAACAAAGCAGTAAACAAAGCAGTCAAGTGTAAATAAGCAGTCAAGTGTCAAGTGTAAACAAAGCAGTCAAGTGTAAACAAAGCAGTCAAGTGTAAACAAAGCAGTCAAGTGTAAACAAAGCAGTCAAGTGTAAACAAAGCAGTCAAGTGTAAACAAAGCAGTCAAGTGTCAAGTGTGTAAGCAGTCAAAGCAGTCAAGTGTAAAAAGCAGTCAAGTGTAAACAAAGCAGTCAAGTGTAAACAAAGCAGTCAAGTGTAAACAAAGCAGCCAAGTGTAAACAAAGCAGTCAAGTGTAAATAAAGCCGTTAACCTAAACGGAGCAGTCAACTGAAAACAAAGCAGTCAACTGAAAACAAAGCAGTCAAGAGCATGTGACATCAACATTTCTGGATCTGCTTCCGTGAGCCTCAAGCGCAATGAGATGGCTTGCATTTCTCTTCACCGCGCCTTTGCTGAAAAGAATGAGCTCTGACAGTGCAAACCAAACGCAGAGAGCAAATTGTTCCCCGGCATGTTCACTTGGTTTGCTCTCCCCTGTTATTGCTCGCTTTAATTGATATAGAGGCAGTGGACAACTCCTGGGCCCTCATTACTCGAGGCTGTTGAGCAGCTCAAGACAACGATGCCTTGAAGATCCTTGAAGCTGTGGAACGGCCCTACATCGCCTAACCATGCAAACGCTCCATTTCCGTGTCTTTTGAGGCCATTGCCAAGCTCACCAGTCGAGCCTCAAATTTCTCAAATGGTTTGTGAAGCTGAGGATGCCTTGGCCCAATGGACCGAAATTGCAGAGCCGCTGCGGTCTGCGCCTTTACAGCAGCACCTGAATTGGGATGGGCTGCTCTTCATGGCAGAGGCTCACAGTACAACTCACAGCAACGTGATCACGCAGATTACATGCGACGCGATGCGACGCGATGCGACGCGATGCGTGCTCTGCGTGTTCTGCGTGTTCTCTGCCAGGCAGGCGTACGCGAGAGCCTGGAAGTTCAGCTCCATGACTCCACGGATTTGTTTCGGAAGCTTCTACTAGACTCGCAAAGCAAAGTGGCGGCCTTGGAGAGGCGCGAGCATCTGAGACATCTGACACATTTGAGACATCTGAGTCTTGCCGAGGTTTGGGCTTCAGCCTCCATCCCTGATTTGCGGTGGCCTGGCAAATTGAGAGAACGAGTCATGTGGACTGCATGGACTGCATGGACTGCATGGACTGCATGGACTGCATGGACTGCATGGACTGCATGGACTTGTGATCCTGAGGATTCAGGTAAATCTGAGCCGTTGGCCCAATGGCGAGATGGTTTTGCGCCAAGCAATCGCTCCTGCATCGCTGAGCGATGTAGGACACAGAACAAATTGCCGGCGCTCGAGCCACAGCGTGCTGTTCTCGGCACTCAGCGCAATGCTAAGCCGTCAGGAGATGTGCTTGGCATGTTGCAGAGCCTCTACTTTACATTCGAGCAAGATTTCGCCGATGCGAAGACGAGCCTCAAGCTTCTTCAGAAGGAGTTGGAAAGCCAGCTACACCAGTTTGCCGTCAATCTGGGAATTGTCCTGCTCTTGGACCACACTGTCCATAATCCAAACAGTTGGTGAACTTTGATATGAAGTCATGACGAGTCATGATGTGATGTCATGTGAGCTGTGTCTTGCTACTTTAAGGTCCTGAGGCAGGCCAAGGACGCAATCTCAGTATTTCTGAAGCATGCAAGGCATGCCAGCAGCTTTGGAGTCTGATCGCTGAGGTGTTGCTGGGTCTCCTGCGTGGACTGCCGGGGTTTTCTGACTGCCTCTTCCAGGCTTTGGCGGAGGCCCGAGAAAGGCCTGGCCGGATGCTGTGGAGTTGGAGCAGTGATTTTGAAGAAGCTTTCCTCGTGGCATGTACAGCATGCGAGCCACTCAGGTAGCAAGGTCCTTTTTGGTACAGATGACCTGTCACACATTTGAGCAGCTCTAAAAACCCCGTTACATCCTTCCTTTGCAAGAGTTGTGTCATAACAAGGCGCCGCGTAAGCAAAACCCTGCACAGCCGGCGTAAGCACTTTTTGGGGAAACAAGCTGCGTAAGCACGTGCGTAAGCTCTTCTTCGTGATTGCTTGGTAAGCTTTGTAAGCGTGCTCGGAAGAGCTGTGCTTATGAGATTATTGGTGGCTTGTGCTGTTGCAACCTAGTCGAGCTTGGCAACTTGCCCGGAGACTTTGGCTGCAAGAAGTCGACTAAGACCGCTTGTGCACCTCAATAAGAAAGCAAAGCCAGCAGAGCCTTGATTGGGAGCTCTTGGGGCTCATGCTAGGTGCTGTTGCAACCTTGACTAGGACAAACAAAGGCTTCTGAAACCGCTGATCTAGGAAAACTAAAAGGGGCTCAGGCGCGTAAGCTCGCGTAAGCAGGCGCGTAAGGTTTGCGTAAGCTTGCCTAGCTGGGCTGCCCGCTAGCCCTCGCGATGGATGCCGCTGCCGAATAACCCGTTTCTTGACTTGCAGCAAGAACAACAATGCCAAGTCGCTGAGACTCGTGAGGGTAGTTCTTCGTCATCTTCTTCCTCAGAGTCTTGAACAGCTCTGGCGTCTGCATGAGAAAAGGAGCTCGCGTAAGCAATTCTTGAGGGGAAACGCTCAGAACGCCGCGTAAGCCATGCGTAAGCTTAACATGCTTGCTGACTGCCGCGTAAGCTAAAACATGGGTCGCGTAAGGAAAGCGCAAGCTCGCGCGTAAGCAACTTGATACGACATAGGGATTCATGGGAGGTTTATAGAGTCGCTCACTTGGTGACTGTTGTGACAATGTGTGACAATGGCGTGTTCGTCTTGTTTTGTCACACAAGACAAACACATGACAAATGACAAACACATCAAACACAAGGTGGGTCATAGGTGGGTCATTTGTTTGTCGTTTGTTTTCTCTCGTTTTCTTTGAGGCGGCCTCCGAGTTCGATGTACGCTGAAGCCTGGCTGTTTCTGCAGCGCATGGCTTCGGGGCAGCACGCGGCGACGAGCCTCCGGGTGCGCGCCGCCACCTTCGCAGGCGCGCGCTCCGGCGCCGGGCGTGTTTTGAATATCGAATGTATAAGGCGAATATATGAGTTATGAGTAATGTATGAGGGGAAGTAGGGGAATGCAGAGAAGGCGAACAACTTGAAGGCGAAAAGTGATGGAACGACAGCAACCACGGGATTTGAAGAGGGAACAGCCGCGCAGGCGAAAGCTTCGACAAACGTGGTGCTCTTGGCACCAAGCTTCGCAGTCTCTTGGAGAGCACACGGACCCAGATCAAGCTGGTACAGGCTCGGATCTCGGGCTTGATTTTCTTGAGCTGTCTTGAGCCGTTTGACTCCGTCCATTGCAAAGCCCGTTAGGCCAGTGATCTCTCCAAGGCGGAGTCCTTGCATTGGTGCGCGGGCACGGAGAAGATGTGGGAAGTGGACGGGTCCAATCCCTGCGACGTTTTGGTGAAAAGCTTGGACGAGGTGTCAGGCTGGGAGCACCTTATAAGTCAGTTAACTGCACACAAAGCCATTAACTTAAACGAAGCAGTCAACTGAAAACAAAGCAGTCAAGTGTAAATACGGCCGTTCACCTAAACGAAGCAGTTAGCTGAAAAGAAAGCAGTCAAGTGTAAGTCGAGCCGTTAACTTAAACGAAGCAGTGAACTGAAAACAAAGCAGTCAAGTGTAAATAGAGCCGTTAACTTAAACGAAGGAGTGAACTGAAAACAAAGCAAACATTTGTAAATAAATCCATTAGCATACACGAAGCAGTCAACTAAAAACAAAGCAGTCAAGTTTACATGAAACCATTAGCTTAAGCGAAGCAGTCGACTGAAAACAAAGCAGTCAAGTGTAAACAAAGCCATTAACTTAAACGGAGCAGTCAACTGAAAACAAAGTAGTCAAGTGTAAATAAAGCCGTTAACTTAAACGAAGCAGTTAACTGAAAACAAAGCAGTCAAGTGTAAATAGAGCCGTTAACTTAAACGAAGCAACTGAAAACAAAGCAGTCAAGTGCAAATATAGTCGTTAACCTAAACGAAGCAGTCAATCGAAAACAAAGTACTCAGGTGTATCTAAAGCCGTTAACACAAGCGAAGCAGTCAACTGAAAACAAAGCAATCAAGTGTAATTAAAGCCATTAACATAAACGAAGCAGTCAACTGAAAACAAAGCAGTCTAGTTTAAATGAAGCCATTAGCCTAAGCGAAGCAGTCAACTGAAAACAAAGCAGTCAAGTGTAGACAAAGCCGTTAACCTAAACGAAGCAGTCAACTGAAAACAAAGCAGTCAAGTGTAGGCAAAGCCGTTAACTTAAACGAAGCAGCTAACTGAGAACAAAGCAGTCAAGTGCAAAAAATACATTAGCTTAAACGAAGCAGTCAACTGAAAACAAAGCAGTCAAGTGCATAGTACATAGAGCCGTTAACTTAAACGAAGCAGTCGCCTGAAGTGTACATAAGGCCATTAACTTAAGCGAAGCAGTCAACTGAAAACAAAGCAGTCAAGTGTGAATAATGCCGTTTACTTTAACGAAGCAGTCAACTAAAAAAACGCAGTCAAGCGTAAATCAAGCCGTTAACCTAAACAAAGCAGTCAATTGAAAACAAAGCAGTCGAGTGTAAATAAAGCCATTAACTTAGGCGAAGCACTGAAAACAAAGCAGTCAAGTGTAAATACATCCATCAACTTAAACGAACCATTCAACTGAAAGCAAATCAGCCAAGTGTAAACAAGGCCGTTAACTTAAACAAAGCAGCCAACTGAAAGCAAAGCAGCCAAGCGACAACAATTCCAGTAACTTAAACGAAGCAGTCAACTCAAAACAAAGCAGCCAAGTGTAAATAGAGCCATTCACTTAAACGAAGCAGCCAACTGAAAACAAAGCAGTGAAGTGTAAATAAAGCCATTAAATTAAACGAAGCAGTCAACTGAAAACAAAGCAGTCAAGTGTACATCAAGCCGTTAACTTAAGCGAAGCAGTCAACTGAAAGCAAATCAGTCAATCAAGTGTAAATACAGCCGTTGACTTAAAGGAAGCAGTCAACTGAAAACAGAGCAGTCAAGTGTAAATACATCCGTTAACTTAAACGAAGCAGTCAACTGAAAACAGAGCATTCAAGTCTAAAGAAAACTCGTTAACTTAAACGAAGCAGTCAATTGAGAACAAGTCAAGTGTAAACGTTAACTTATACAAAGGAGTCAACTGAAAACAAAGCAGTCAAGTGCAAAGAAGGCCATTAACTTAAACGAAGCAGTCAACTGAAGACAATTCAGTCAAATTGAAATAAAGCGATTAACTTAGGCGAAGCAGTCAACTGAACACAAGGCAGTCAAGTGTAAATAAAGCCGTTAACCTAAACGAAGCAGTCAACTGAAAACAAAGCAGTCAAGTGTAAACAAAGCCGTTAACTTCAACGAAGCAGCTAACTGAGAACAAGGCAGTCAAGTGCAAAAACACATTAACTTAAACGAAGCACTGAAAACAAAGCAGTCAATTGTAAATCAAGCCATCAACTTAAACGAACCATTCAACTGAAAGCAAATCAGCCAAGTGTAAACAAGGCCGTTAACTTAAACGAAGCAGCCAATTGAAAGCAATGCAGTCAAGTGTAAGCAAAGCCATTAACTTAAACGAAGCAGTCAACTGAAAACAACGCAGCCAAGTGTAAATAGAGCCATTAACTTAAACGAAGCAGTCAACTGAAAACAAAGCAGTCAAGTGTAGATACAGCCATGAACGTAAACGAAGCAGTCAAGTGAAAACAAAGCGGTCAAGTGTAAATAACGCCGTTAACTTAAACGAAGCAGTCAACTGAAAACAAAGCAGTCAAGTGTAAAGAAAGCAATGAACTTATTCGAAGCAGTCACCTGAAAACAAAGCAGTCAAGTGTAAATTCAACCATGAACTTTAACTAAGCAGTCAATTGAAAGCAATTCAGCCAAGTTTGAATAATCCGTTAATTTAAATGAAGCAGTCGCCTGAACACCAAGCAGTCAAGTGCAAATACAGCCGTTAACTTAAACAAAGCAGTCAACTGAAAACAAAGCAGTCAAGTGTAAATGAAGCTGTCAACTTAAACGAAGCAGTCAACTGAAAACAAAGCAGTCAATTGTCAAGAAAGCCGCAAACTTAAAAGAAGCAGTCGACCGAAAACAAAGCAGTCAAGTGTATATAAAGCCGAAAAGTCAAGTGTAAATACAGCCATTGGCTCAAACGTAGCAGTGAACTGAATACAAAGCAGTCAAGTGTAAATAAAGCCGTGAACTTAAACGAAGCAGTCGCAGAGCAGTCAAGTGTAAATAGAGCCGCCAACTGAAACGAACCATTTAACTGGAAACGATGCAGTCACGTGTAACTAAGGCCGTTAACTTAAACGAAGCAGTCAACTGAAAACAAAGCAGTCAAGTGTAAATAAAGCCCTCAACTTAAACGAAGCAGTCAACTGAAAACAAGCAGTCAAGTGTACATACAGCCGTTAACTTACACGAAGCAGTCAACTGAAAACAAAGCAGTCAAGTGTAAATACAGCCCTTAGCCCTTAACTTAAACGAAGCAGCCAACTCAAAACAATCCAGTCAAGTGTAAACACCGCCGTTAGCTTAAACCAAGCGGTCAACTGACAACAAAACAGTCAAGTGTAAATACAGGCGTTAACGTAAACAAAGCAGTCAAATGAAGTCAAACCAGTCAAATGTAAACAAAGCCACAAACTTAAACGGAAAGCCGTTAACTTAAACGAAGCATTCAACTGAAACAAAGCAGTCAACTGCAAATAAAGCCGTCAACTTAAACGAAGCAGTCAACTGAAAACAAAGCAGTCAACTGCAAAGAAAGCCGTCAACTTAAACGAAGCAGTCAACTGAAAACAAAGCAGTCAAGTGTAAATAGAGCCGTTAACTTAAACGAAGCAGTCATCTGAAAACAAAGTGTAAAAAAGCCCTTAACTTCAAAGAAGGAGCCAGGTGAAAAGAAAGCAGTCAACTGTAAATAAAGCCGTTAACTTAAACGAAGCAGTCAACTGAAAACAAAGCAGCCAAGTGTAAATGAAGCCGTTATCTTAAACGAAGCAGTCAACTGAAAGCAAAGCAGTCAGCTGTACATAACGCCGTTAACGTGCACGCAAAAGTCAACTCAACGCAAAGCGGTCAAGTGTAAATACAGTTGCTAACTTAAACTCAGCAGTCAACTGAAAACAAACCAGTCAAGTGTAAACAAAGCCGTTCACCTCAACGAAGCAGTCAAATGAAATCAAAGCAGTCAAATGTAGACAAAGCCATAAACTTAAACGAAGCAGTCAACTGAAAACAAAGCAGTCAAGTGTAAATAGAGCCGTTAGCTTAAACGAAGCAGTCATCTGAAAACAAAGTGTAAAAACGCCCTGAACTTAAAAGAAGCAGCCAGCTGAGAAGAAAGCAGTCAACTGTAAATAAAGCCGTTAACTTAAACGAAGCAGTCAACTGAAAACAAAGCAGCCAAGTGTAAATGAAGCCGTTATCTTAAACGGAGCAGTCAACTGAAACCAAAGCAGTCAGCTGTACATAACGCCGTTAACGTGCACGCAAAAGTCAACTCAACGCAAAGCGGTCAAGTGTAAATACAGTTGCGAACTTAAACTCATCAGTCAACTGAAAACAAACCAGTCAAGTGTAAACAAAGCCGTTAACCTCAACGAAGCAGTCAAATGAATTCAAAGCAGTCAAGTGTAAATATAGCCCTCAACTTAAACGAAGCAGTCAACTGAAAACAAAGCAGTCAAGTGTAAATAAAGCCGCAGTTGAAAACAATCCAGCCAAGTGTCAGAAATCCGTTAGCTTAAACGTAGCAGTCAACTGAAAACAAAGCAGTCAAGTGTAAAGAAAGCCGCAAACTTAAAAGAAGCAGTCGACTGAAAACAAAGCAGTCAAGTGTATATAAAGCCATTAACTTAAACAAAGCAGCCAAAAGAAAACCGAAAAGTCAAGTGTAAATACAGCCATTGACTCAAACGTAGCAGTGAACTGAATACAAAGCAGTCAAGTGTAAATAAAGCCGTGAACTTAAACGAAGCAGTCGCCTGAACACAGAGCAGTCAAGTGCAAATAGAGCCGCCAACTGAAACGAACCATTCAACTGGAAACGATGCAGTCACGTGTAACTAAGGCCGTTAACTTAAACGAAGCAGTCAACTGAAAACAAAGCAGTCAAGTGTAAATAAAGCCGTAAACTTAAACGAAGCAGATAACTGAAAACAAGCAGTCAAGTGTACATACAGCCGTTAACTTACACGAAGCAGTCAACTGAAAACAAAGCAGTCAAGTGTAAATACAGCCCTTAGCCCTTAACTTAAACGAAGCAGCCAACTCAAAACAATCCAGTCAAGTGTAAACACGGCCGTCAGCTTAAACGAAGCGGTCAACTGACAACAAAACAGTCAAGTGTAAATACAGGCGTTAACGTAAACAAAGCAGTCAAATGAAGTCAAACCAATCAAATGTAAACAAAGCCCTAAACTTAAACGGAGCAGTCAACTGAATTCAAAGCAGTCAAGTGTAAATAAAGCCGTTAACTTAAACGAAGCATTCAACTGAAACAAAGCAGTCAACTGCAAATAAAGCCGTCAACTTAAACGAAGCAGTCAACTGGAGACAAAGCAGTCAACTGCAAAGAAAGCTGTCAACTTAAACGAAGCAGTCGACTGAAAACAAAGCAGTCAAGTGTAAATAGAGCCGTTAACTTAAACAAAGCAGCCAAAAGAAAACCGAAAAGTCAAGTGTAAATACAGCCATTGACTCAAACGTAGCAGTGAACTGAATACAAAGCAGTCAAGTGTAAATAAAGCCGTGAACTTAAACGAAGCAGTCGCCTGAACACAGAGCAGTCAAGTGCAAATAGAGCCTCCAACTGAAACGAACCATTCAACTGGAAACGATGCAGTCACGTGTAACTAAGGCCGTTAACTTAAACGAAGCAGTCAACTGAAAACAAAGCAGTCAAGTGTAAATAAAGCCGTCCACTTAAACGAAGCAGTTAACTGAAAACAAGCAGTCAAGTGTACATACAGCCGTTAACTTACACGAAGCAGTCAACTGAAAACAAAGCAGTCAAGTGTAAATACAGCCCTTAGCCCTTAACTTAAACGAAGCAGCCAACTCAAAACAATCCAGTCAAGTGTAAACACGGCCGTCAGCTTAAACGAAGCGGTCAACTGACAGCAAAACAGTCAAGTGTAAATACAGGCGTTAACGTAAACAAAGCAGTCAAATGAAGTCAAATCAATCAAATGTAAACAAAGCCATAAACTTAAACGGAGCAGTCAACTGAAATCAAAGCAGTCAAGTGTAAATAAAGCCGTTAACTTAAACGAAGCATTCAACTGAAACAAAGCAGTCAACTGCAAATAAAGCCGTCAACTTAAACGAAGCAGTCAACTGAAGACAAAGCAGTCAACTGCAAAGAAAGCCGTCAACTTAAACGAAGCAGACAACTGAAAACAAAGCAGTCAAGTGTAAATAGAGCCGTTAACTTAAACGAAGCAGTCATCTGAAAACAAAGTGTAAAAAAACCCTTAACTTAAAAGAAGCAGCCAGGTGAAAAGAAAGCAGTCAACTGTAAATAAAGCCGTTAACTTAAACGAAGCAGTCAACTGAAAACAAAGCAGCCAAGTGTACATGAAGCCGTTATCTTAAACGAAGCAGTCAACTGAAAGCAAAGCAGTCAGCTGTACATAACGCCGTTAACGTGCACGCAAAAGTCAACTCAACGCAAAGCGGTCAAGTGTAAATACAGTTGCTAACTTAAACTCAGCAGTCAACTGAAAACAAACCAGTCAAGTGTAAACAAAGCCGTTCACCTCAACGAAGCAGTCAAATGAAATCAAAGCAGTCAAATGTAGACAAAGCCATAAACTTAAACGAAGCAGTCAACTGAAAACAAAGCAGTCAAGTGTAAATAGAGCCGTTAACTTAAACGAAGCAGTCATCTGAAAACAAAGTGTAAAAAAGCCCTTAACTTAAAAGAAGCAGCCAGCTGAAAAGAAAGCAGTCAACTGTAAATAAAGCCGTTAACTTAAACGAAGCAGTCAACTGAAAACAAAGCAGCCAAGTGTAAATGAAGCCGTTATCTTAAACGGAGCAGTCAACTGAAAGCAAAGCAGTCAGCTGTACATAGCGCCGTTAACGTGCACGCAAAAGTCAACTCAACGCAAAGCGGTCAAGTGTAAATACAGTTGCTAACTCAAACTCAGCAGTGAACTGAACACAAACCAGTCAAGTGTAAACAAAGCCGTTAACCTCAACGAAGCAGTCAAATGAAATCAAAGCAGTCAAATGTAGATAAAGCCATAAACTTAAACGAAGCAGTCAACTGAAAACAAAGCAGTCAAGTGTAAATATAGCCCTCAACTTAAACGAAGCAGCCAACTGAAAACAAAGCAGTCAAGTGTAAATAAAGCCGCATCTGAAAACAATCCAGCCAAGTGTCAAGAAATCCGTTAGCTTAAACGAAGCGGTCAACTGACAACAAAGAAGTGAAGTGTAGACAAAGCCTTAAACTTAAACGAAGCAGTCAACTGAAAGCAACCCAGCCAAGTGTAAACAAAGCCGCTAACGTAAACGAAGCGGTCAACTGAAAGCAAACCAGTCAAGTGTAAACAAAGCCAACAACTTGAACGAAGCAGTCAACTGAAAACAAAGCAGTCATAAATGAAGCCGTCAACTTAAACGAAGTAGTCAACTGAAAACAAAGCAGTCAAGTGTAAATATAGCCGTTATCTTAAACGAATCAGTCCACTGGAAACAAAGCAGTCAAATCAAGCCGTTAACTTAAACGAAGCAGTCCACTGAAAACAACGCTGTCAAGTGTAAATAAAGCCGTTCACTTAAACGAAACAGTCGACGTAAAACAATCCAGTCAAGTCTGAGTAAAGCTGCTATCTTAAACAAAGCAGTCAACTGAGAACAAAGCAGTCTAGTGTAGCTAAAGCCGTTAACTTAAACGAAGCAGTCGACTGAAAACAAAACAGTCAAGTCTAATTCAAGCCGTTAGCTTAGCCGAAGCAGCCAACGGAAAACAAAGCAGTCAAGAGTAAGCAAACCGCTTACTTGAACGAAGCAGTCAGGTGTAAAAAAAGCCGTTAACTTGAACGAAGCAGCCAACGGAGAACAAGACAGTCGAATGTAAATCAAGCCGTTGACTTAAACGAAGCAGTCAACTGAAAACAAAGCAGTCAAGTGTAAATAAAGCCGTTCACTTGAACGAAACAGTCGACTTCAAACAAACCAGTCAAGTCTGAGTAAAGCTGCTAACTTAAACAAAGCAGTCAACTGAGAACAAAGCTGTCTAGTGTAGCTAAAGCCGTTAACTTAAACGAAGCAGTCGACTGAAAACAAAACAGCCAAGTCTAATTCAAGCCGTTAGCTTAGCCGAAGCAGCCAACGGAAAGCAAAGCAGTCAAGAGTATGCAAACCGCTTACTTGAACGAAGCAGTCAGGTGTAAAAAAAGCCGTAAACTTGAACGAAGCAGCCAACGGAGAACAAGACAGTCAAATGTAAAGCAAGCCGTTGGCTTAAACGAAGCAGTCAACTGAAAGCAAAGCAGTCAAGTGCAAACACAGCCGTTAACTTAATCGAAGCAGTCAACTGAAAACAAAGCAGTCAAGTGTAAATAAAACCGTTAACTTAATCGAAGCAGTCAACTGAAAACAATGCAGCCAAGTGCAAATACCGCCGTTAACTTAAACGAAGCAGTCAACTGAAAGCAAAGCAGTCAAGTTTAATCAAAGCTGTTAACTTAAACGAAGCAGTCAAGTGTAAATAAAACCGTTAACTTAAACGTAGCAGTCAACTGAAAACAATGCAGCCAAGTGCAAATACCGCCGTTAACTTAAACGAAGCAGTCAACTGAAAGCAAAGCAGTCAAGTTTAAACAAAGCCGTTAGCTTAAACGAAGCAGTCAAGTGTAAATAGAGCCCTCAACTTAAACGAAGCAGCCAACCGAAAACAAAGCAGTCAAGTGTAAATGCAGCCGTTAACTCAATCGAGGCGGTCAACTGAAAACAAATAAGTCAAGTGTAAAGACAGGCGTTAACGTAAACGAAGCAGTCAACTGAAAACAAATCTGTCAAGTGTAAATACAGCCGTTAACTTAAACGAAGCAGTCGCCTGAAAACAAAGCAGTCAAGTGTAAGTAAACCCGTTAGCTTAGCCGAAGCAGCCAACGGAAAACAAAGCAGTCAAGTGTATATTAAGCCGTTAACTTCAACGAAGCAGTCAACTGAAGACAAAGCAGGCAAGTGTAAATAAACCGTTAATTCAATCGAAGCAGTCACCTAGAAACAAAGCATTCAAGTGTAATCAAAGCTGTTAACTTAAACGAAGCAGTCAACTGAAAACAAAGCAGTCAAGTGTAGTTAAACCCGTTTTCCTAAACGAAGCAGTCAACTGAAAACAAAGCAGTCAAGCCGAAACACAGCCGTTAACTTAAACGACGCAGTCAACTGAAAGCAAAGCAGTCAAGCCGAAATACAGCCGTTATCCTAAACGAAGCAGTCAACTGAAAATACAGCAGTCAAGTGCAAATATTTCCGTCAACATAAACGAAGCAGTCAACTGAAAACAAAGCAGTGAAGTGTTAATAACCGTTCACTTACACAAAGCAGTCAACTGAAAAGAAAGCAGTCAAGTGTAGACAAAACTGTTAACGTTAACCAAGCAGTCAACTGAAAACAAAGCAGTCAAGTGTAGACAAATCAATTATCTTAAGCGAAGCAGTCAACTGAAAACAAAGCAGTCAAGTCTAATTCAAGCCGTTAGCTTAGCCGAAGCAGCCAACGGAAAACAAAGCAGTCAAGAGTAAGCAAACCGCTTACTTGAACGAAGCAGTCAGGTTTAAAAAAAAAAAGCCGTTAACTTGAACGAAGCAGCCAACGGAGAACAAGACAGTCGAATTTAAATCACGCCGTTGACTTAAACGAAGCAGTCAACTGAAAACAAAGCAGTCAAGTGTAAATAAAGCCGTTCAATTGAACGAAACAGTCGACTTAAAACAAACCAGTCAAGCCTGAGAAAAGCTGCTAACTTAAACAAAGCAGTCAACTGAGAACAAAGCAGTCTAGTGTAGCTCAAGCCGTTAATTTAAACGAAGCAGTCGACTGAACACAAAACAGCCAAGTCTAATTCAAGCCGTTAGCTTAGCCGAAGCAGACAACGGAAAGCAAAGCAGTCAAGAGTATGCAAACCGCTTACTTGAACGAAGCAGTCAGGTGTAAAAAAAGCCGTAAACTTGAACGAAGCAGCCAACGGAGAACAAGACAGTCAAATGTAAAGCAAGCCGTTGGCTTAAACGAAGCAGTCAACTGAAAGCAAAGCAGTCAAGTGCAAACACAGCCGTTAACTTAATCGAAGCAGTCAACTGAAAACAAAGCAGTCAAGTGTAAATAAAACCGTTAACTTAATCGAAGCAGTCAACTGAAAACAATGCAGCCAAGTGCAAATACCGCCGTTAACTTAAACGAAGCAGTCAACTGAAAGCAAAGCAGTCAAGTTTAATCAAAGCTGTTAACTTAAACGAAGCAGTCAAGTGTAAATAAAACCGTTAACTTAAACGTAGCAGTCAACTGAAAACAATGCAGCCAAGTGCAAATACCGCCGTTAACTTAAACGAAGCAGTCAACTGAAAGCAAAGCAGTCAAGTTTAAACAAAGCCGTTAGCTTAAACGAAGCAGTCAAGTGTAAAAAGAGCCCTCAACTTAAATGAAGCAGCCAACCGAAAACAAAGCAGTCAAGTGTAAATGCAGCCGTTAACTCAAACGAGGCGGTCAACTGAAAACAAATAAGTCAAGTGTAAAGACAGGCGTTATCGTAAACGAAGCAGTCAACTGAAAACAAATCTGTCAAGTGTAAATACAGCCATTAAATTAATCGAAGCAGTCGCCTGAAAACAAAGCAGTCAAGTGTAAGTAAACCCGTTAGCTTAGCCGAAGCAGCCAACGGAAAACAAAGCAGTCAAGTGTATATTAAGCCGTTAACTTGAACGAAGCAGTCAACTGAAGACAAAGCAGGCAAGTGTAAATAAACCGTTAATTCAATCGAAGCAGTCACCTAGAAACAAAGCATTCAAGTGTAATCAAAGCTGTTAACTTAAACGAAGCAGTCAACTGAAAACAAAGCAGTCAAGTGTAGTTAAACCCGTTTTCCTAAACGAAGCAGTCAACTGAAAACAAAGCAGTCAAGCCGAAACACAGCCGTTAACTTAAACGACGCAGTCAACTGAAAGCAAAGCAGTCAAGCCGAAATACAGCCGTTATCCTAAACGAAGCAGTCAACTGAAAATAAAGCAGTCAAGTGCAAATATATTCGTCAACATAAACGAAGCAGTCAACTGAAAACAAAGCAGTGAAGTGTTAATAACCGTTCACTTACACAAAGCAGTCAACTGAAAAGAAAGCAGTCAAGTGTAGACAAAACTGTTAACGTTAACCAAGCAGTCAACTGAAAACAAAGCAGTCAAGTGTAGACAAATCAATTATCTTAAGCGAAGCAGTCAACTGAAAACAAAGCAGTCAAGCGTAATTAAAGCCGTTAACCCAAACGAAGCAGTCAACTAAAAAGAAAGCGTTGAAGTGTAAGTAAAGCCGTTCACTTAAACGAAGCAGTCAAGTGTAAACAAAGCCGCAAACGTAAGCGAAGCAGTCAACTGAACACACAGCAGTCGAGTGTACATAAAGCCGTTAACTTAAACTTAACAGTCCACTGTTCAAAGCAGTCAAGTGTAAACACAGCCGTTAACTTAAACAAGGCAGTCAACTGAAAACAAAGAGTCAAGTTTAATTAAAGCCGTGAGCTTATAAACGAAGCAGTCACCTGAAAACAAAGTAGTCAAGTGCAAATAAAGCCGTTAACTTAAACGAAGCAGTCAACTGAAAACAAAGCAGTCAAATGTAGATAAAGCCGTTAACCTAAACGAGGCAGTCAACTGAAAACAAAGAGTCAAGCGTAAATAAAGCCGTTAGCTTAACGAAGCAGTCGACTGAAGACAAAGCAGTCGAGCGTAAATAAAGCCGTTAATTTAAGCGCAGCAGCCAACTGAACACAAAGCAGCCAAGTGTAATCAAAGCTGTTAACTTAAACGAAGCAGTCAAGTGTAAATAAAGCCGTTAACTTAAACGAAGCAGTCAACTGGAAACAAAGCAGTCAAGTGTAAAGAAAGCCGTTAACTTAAACGAAGCAGTCAACTGAACACAAAGCAGCCAAGTGTAAACTGAGCCGTTAACTTAAGCGAAGCAGTCAACTGAGAACAAAGCAGTCAAGTGTAAATGAAGGCGTCAACTTAAAATTAGCAGTTAACTGAAAACAAAGCAGTCAAGTGGAACTAAAGCCGTTAACTTGAAATACGCAGTCAACTGAAAACAAAGCTTAACTTAAACGAAGCAGCCAACTGAAAACAAAGCAGTCGAGAGAAAGTCAAGCCATTAACCTAAACGAAGCAGCCAACTGAAATAAGTGTAAACAAAGCCGTTTACTTCTTCAAAGCGGTCAACTGAAAACAAAGCAGTCAACTGTAAATACAGCCGTTAATGTAAACGAAGCAGTCAACTGAAAGCAAAGCAGTCAAGTGTAAATACAGCCGTTATCTTAAACGAAGCAGTCAACTGAAAACAAAGCAATCAAGGGTAAACAAAGCCGTTAGCTTACGGTGACGACTTTAAAATATGTGCGGGCCGGGCCTGGGCTTCAGGGCTGGGAGGTAATATAAGACATTTGTTTAAATCGGATATTTAAAGTGGCTGGCCGGGCCACCCTCACGGGCCCTGGAGGTAGTATGAAATACCAATTAGGATATTTCAATGGCAACACCGAGACAGACCCCTACCCCGTAAAAACAGGGCGTAACACAAGCCCTTGCTAGCTGCGTTGCGCTAGCTCCTGCCAAGCCAGGTCAGATTGCGCAGGCCCAACCTAAGGCGCCATGTTGGTGCAGACCTATGCTTCCGTAACTCCATGCTACATAAACGCCTGGAATTGCGGAGCTAAGTGTGCGCTGAATTGAGCTGCCTAAGCCCTGTCTACGTGCCTCGTGGAGACAGAAAGCAAGAAGGACATGAATGCCCCTTGTCTCGGACGGGGCTCCCAGATTTCCTTGAATTCTTGAAACTTCTGGCGTCTTGGGGCAGGAGCTGCTTTTAAACAAATCTCAGAATAACAAGAATTGGGAGAGAAGAAAGAGAAGCAAGAGAGAGAGAATGTGTGGATCTGGCATTGGGCCCTGTGTCAGACCTGTTTCAGACCAGTTTCAGACCCCTGCAAAAGGACCATCTCAAATTCTCAAAATCCTGCCCCGAATCCCCAGCGCCAGTATAGCGGTGCAGCGGCTCGCGGGCCGTGGAGGTAGTATGCAACCCCCATTGGGACATGGCGCAACACCGATGCCTGCAATTGCAGACCAATGCTTTCGTAATTCCATGCTGCATAAACGCTGCGCTGAATTGAGCTGCCCAAGCCCTGTCTACGTGGCTCGTGGAGAAAGAAAGCAAGAAGAACATGAATGCGCCTGGTCTCGGACGGGACTTTCAGACTTCCTTGAATTCTTGAAACCTCTGGCGTCTTTGGATAGGAGCTGCTTTTAAACAAATCTCAGAACAACAAGAATTGGGAGAGAAGAAAGAGAAGCAAGAGAGAGAGAATGCCTGGATCTGGCATTCAGACCAGTTTCAGACCCCTGCAAAAGGACCATCTCAAATTCTCAAAATCCTGCCCCGAATCCCCAGCAGCACCAGTATAGCGGTGCAGCGGCTCGCGGGCCGTGGAGGTAGTGTGAAACACCGATTGGGACATGGTGCAACACCGATGCCTGCAATTGCAGACCAATGCTTTCGTAATTCCATGCTACATGAATGCCTGGAATTGCGGAGCTAAGTGCGCTGAATTGAGCTGCCTAAGCCTTGTCTACGTGGCTCGTGGAGAAAGAAAGCGAGAAAGACATGAATGCCCCCTGTCTCGGACGGGGCACACACATTGCCTTAAATTCGTGAATCTCCTGGTTTCTAGGGATGGGCCCTGTTTTTCAACAAATCCCAGAACAACCGACTGGTTGCGGAAGATGTAATTTGCAAAGTTGACAAGGCGGGCCGAGCCAGAGGCAGGCTTTCAAGACGTAACACGAAATACCTATCTAAATCGGGTATTTAAGTTGGTCGGCCGGGCTGGCGGTAACGCTGGCAGAGGTAGTGTAAAATCTTTGTTGACCTATTGAAGTGTCCGGGTGTTTAAGCGGCGACACCGCAAACGAAGCAGTCAAGTGTAACTTAAGCCGTGAAATTAAGCGAAGCAGTCAACTGAAAACAAAGCAGTCACGTAAAATGTAGCTGTTAGCCTAAACGCAGCAGCCAAGTGTAAATAAAGCCGTTAACTTGAACGAAGCAGTCAGCTGAAAACAAAGCAGGCAAGTAAAACAATAGCTGTTAACCTAGATGAAGCAGCGAACTGAAAACAAAGCAGTCAAGTGCAAATAAAGCCCTCAACTTAAACGAAGCAGCCAACCGAAAACAAAGCAGTCAAGTGTAAATAAACTCGTTAACTCAAACGAAGCGGTCAGCTGAAAACAAAGAAGTCAAGTGTAGATACAGGCGTTAACGTAAACGAAGCAGTCAACTGAAAACAGAGCTGCCAAGTGTAAATACTTAACTTAAACGAAGCAGTCAACTGAAAGCAAAACAGTCAAGTGTAAACAAAGCCGTTAGCTTAAACGAAGCAGTCAAGTGTAAATTAAGCCGTTAACTTAAACGAAGCCGTCAACTGGAAACACTGCAGTCAAGTGTAAATAAAGTCGTGAACTTAATCGAAGCAGGCAACTGAAACCAAAGGAGTCAAGTGTACATCATGTACTTAAAGGAAGCAGTCAGCTGAAAAGAAATCAGTCCAGTGTAAAGAAAACCGTTATCTTAAACGAAGCAGTCAACTGAAAACAAAGCAGTCAAGTGTAAGTAAAGCCGTTAACTTGAACGAAGCAGTCAACTGGACAAAGCAGTCAAGTGTACAGAGTTCTGTTAACTTAAGCGAAGCAGTCAACTGAAAACGAAGCAGTCAAGTGTATTTTAAGCCGTGACCTTAGCCCACGAGTCAACTGAAAACAAAGCAGTCAAGTGTACATCACTCCGTGAACTTACGCGAAGCAGCTATCTGCAAACAAGGCAGTCAAGTAAACATATAGCTGTTGACCCAAACGAAGCAGTCAACCGAAAACAAAGCAGTCAAGTGCAAATAGTCCTGTTAGCTTAAACGAAGCAGTCAACTGAAAACAAAGCAGTCAAGTGGGAGTAAAGCCGTTTACTTGAACGAAGCAGTCAACTGGACACAAAGCAGTCAAGTGTGCACAATTCCGTTAACTAAAGCGAAGCAGTCAACTGAAAACAAAGCAGTCAAGTGTAATTACAGCCGTGAAGTTCAACGAAGAAGTCAACTGTTTTCAGATGACTGCTTCGTTTAAGTTCACGGCTGGATTACACTTCACTGCTTTGCTTTCAGTTGAAAGCTTTATTTACACTTGACAGTTAACAGCTATATTTGCGCTTGCCTCCTTTGTTTTCAAAGCAGTCAAGTGTCGATACTTCCGTTAACTTAAGCCCTGCAGTCAACTGAAAACAAAGCAGTCAAGTGTAACTAACGCCGTTGACTTAAACGAAGTAGTCAATTGAAAACAATGTGGCCAAGTGTACATAAAGCCGTTAACTTGAACGAAGCAGACAACTGAAAACAAAGCAGTCAAGTGTAAAGAAGTCCGTTAACTTAAGCGACGCAGTCAACTGAAAACAAAGTCAAGTGTATATACAGCTGTCACCTAAACGAAGCAGTCAACTGAAAGCAAAGCAGTCAAGTCTACACAATTCCGTTAACTTAAGCGAAGCAGTCAACTGAAAACAAAGCAGTCAAGTGTAATTACAGCCGTGAAGTTCAGCAAAGAAGTCAACTGAAAACAAAGGAGGCAAGCACAAATATAGCTGTTAACTGTCAAGTGTAAATAAAGCTGTTAACTTGAACGAAGCAGTCAACTGAAAGCAAAGCAGTGAAGTGTAATCCAGCCGTGAACTTAAACGAAGCAGTCATCTGAAAACAAAGAAGCCATCAGTCGAACGTCATGATGACCCCGGCGCTTCAACGTGATGAGCAATGCCACGCGTGCGGCAGCTACTTCGACGAGGAGTTCAGCAGCGGCACGGACACGGAAGCCGAGGTTGACGCCGATGATTGGTCTCACTATCAGACCGTGGACGTGGGAGGTGACTTCAAGAGTGATGAGAACAAGCGCGATCAGAACATTGTCGATACTTCCGTTATCTTAAGCCCTACAGTCAACTGAAAACAAAGCAGTCAAGTGTAGCTAACGCCGTTAATTTAAACGAAGTAGTCAATTGAAAACAAAGTGGTCAAGTGCGCATAAAGCCGTTAACTTGAACGAAGCAGACAGCAGTCAAGTGTAAAGAAACCCGTCAACGTAAACGACGCAGTCAACTGAAAACAAAGTCAAGTGTAAACACAGCTGTCACCTAAACGAAGCAGTCAACTGAGAACAAAGTCAAGTGTACATCAAGCCGCAAACAAAACCAAGCAGTCAACTGAAAGCAAAGCAGTCAAGTTAATTTGAACGAAGCAGCCAACTGAAAACAAAGCAGTCAAGTGTCAATAAACCCGTTAACTTAAGCGAAGCAGTCAACTGAAAGCAAAGCAGTCAAGTGTAAATAAAGCCCTTAGTTCAACAGAAGCAGTGACCTAGAAACAAAGCATTCAAGTGTACATACAGCCGTTAACTTAAACGAAGCAGTCAACTGAAAACAACGCAGTCAAGTGTACATCAAGCCGTTAACAAAACGAAGCAGTCAACTGAAAGCAATAAAGTCAAGTTAATTTGAACAAAGCAGTCCACTGACAACAAAGCAGCAAGGAATCCGTTAACTTAAGCGAAGCAGTCAACTGAAAGCAAAGCAGTCAAGTTTAAATAACGCCGTTAGCTTGAACAAAGCAGTCAGCTGAAAACAAAGCAGCCAAGTGTAAATACAGCCGAGAACTGAAACGAAGCAGTCCACTGAAAACAAAGCAGTCAAGTGTAAGTACTGCTGTTAACTATATAAAAGCAGTCAACTGAAAACAAATCAGCCAAGTGTAAATGAGGCCGTTAGCTTAAACGAAGCAGTCAACTGAAAGCAAATCAGTCAAGCCGATAACTTACACGAAGAAGTCGACTGAAAACAAAGCAGTCAAGTGTAAACACAGCTGCTAACTTAAATAGAAGCAGTCAAATGAAAACACTTCAGCCAAGGGCAAATAAGGCCGTTCACTTAAATGAAGCAGTCAACTGAAACAAATCAGTTACGTGTACATACAGCCGATAACTTAAACGAAGAAGTCGGCTGAAAATAAAGCAGTCAAGTGCAAACACAGCTGTTAACATAAGAGAGCAGCCAAAAAAAAAATCAGCCAAGGGTAAATAAGGCCGTTAACTTAAACGAAGCAGTCAACTGAAAACAACGCAGTCAAGTGTACACCAAGCCGTTAACAAAACGAAGCAGTCAACTGAAAGCAAAGCAGTCAAGTTAGTTTTAACGAAGCAGTCAACTGAAAACAAAGCAGTCAAGTGTAAATATATCCGTTAACTTAGACGATGCAGCCAACTGAAAGCAAAGCAGTCAAGTGTAAATACATCCGAAAACTTAAGCAAAGCAGTCGACAGCTGCAAACAAAGCAGTCAAGTGTGAATAAGGCCGTTAACTTGAACAAAGCAGTCAACTGAAGACAAAGCAGTCAAGTGTAAAGAAATCCGTTAACTTGAGCGAAGCAGTCAACTGAAAACAACCAGTCAAGTGTAAACACAGCCGTTTACCTAAACGAAGCAGACAACCAAGTGTACATCAAGCCGTTAACAAAACGAAGCAGTCAACTGAAAGCAAAGCAGTCAAGCCAATTTGAACGAAGCAGTCAACTGAAAACAAAGCAGTCAAGTTTAGATAAATCCTTTAACTTAAACGAAGCAGTCAACTGAAAGCAAAGCAGTCAAGCGTAAATAACGCCGTTCACTTGAACGAGGCCGTCAACTGAAAACAAAGCAGCTGAAAACAAAGCAGTCAAGTGTAAGTAAAGCCGTTAACTTGAACGAAGCAGTCAACTGAAAACTGTAAACTCACATGTCAACGGACTTGGGACAACTTTGACCGAAGCCACTGACTTTCCTTGCAGATTTGGTGATTCAGTGGCTTCGGAGTGGCGCTCCGCAGCGAGTCCTTCGCGTGCTGCGTCGAAGGCCGGCGTCATTTTTCATGGCAAAGTTCAGCAGGCGGTCCTTGCAACACGAGCTGGAACATATCATTGCATTGGTTGTTTCGGGCATGCACCGTGTACGCCGGGCTAGATGAGATGCTCAACAGTGTGTGATCTCGAGCAATTAACCAGCTTTTTCTGTCAGGCAGTTTGCGGCGGCCCCGAATATTAGCAGAAGCTTGCCTTGAACTCCTTGAATTGTTCACTGCTCTCAGCTCTCAGCTCATTTGAGGAGTTGAAGTGCTTTGCGACGTACTGCATCGTACCACTGAGATTTGCACTGGACAGCGCTTGGACTCTACTCACAACTTAATGGCAACCTTGCAGACGGCAACTTGCAAGGAGAATCAAGCAGGTGTCAGTGAGAGTCAGGAAAGCAGGCTATTGCCGAGAGAGATTGGACAATCGTCCATTTCCAGCTCGACAACTCAGGTTGCAGATGAAGATCAGGCTAGCTTTCAGGAGGCATCTCATTTGAAGAAGCAAGGTGTGCTTTTGCGTGTCTATTGGATCCCGTCATACTGCAAGTGTTTCAAAAGATGTAGCACAACATCCACCTGAACTCAGGGGCTTCCAACTTTGTGAGACCAGTCAAGCCGCGACTTGTTTCTGGCCGATCCAGTCAGGAAGTGAGTTTGTGCGTGGTACTCTCTTTGGCCAAGGAAAATACCTTGCTGTCGGAGACTGCGGAGAGCCAATTTGGTCACGACGTGGATGCAAACTTGGAACTCACCAGGCACACAAGCGTGTGGCAATGTCGGATGAAACCACAGGACTCGTCTTTCTGTTGGTTCGTTGCCTCGCCTGGGGTGTGAAAACTTGCTTTAATGCCACATGCACAATACCATGATGAGGGCGTGGACGTGGAGCAAGCGTAGCAGTCATTCTGCTTATGGAAAGATTGCGTAATTGGTGTGCAATTCACAAGCTGGATGAGAGTGGTACACCGGCACAGGCCTGGTCTTCTTGGGCTGGTCAGAAACGGCCTGAGGGCTCAGTGGATCTTTGAGACATCGCTCCTGGCTGTGTCTGCCTGGGGCGACCGGATCAAGCGACGCGGCAACGGACTGCAGAATCGCCTCGCCTTGGTGAAAGCTACCTTCGAGCGCCTGCACGAGCTTTGGACGCATCGACCCGCGCGTGTCGTGTTTGTCATTGTTTTCGCAGCGATTCGACCAACTCGCTGCTGTAAGACTCTAAGACTCTAAGCTAAGTTCAAACTGCCCAGAGCCATCGTGGGCAGCAAAGTCGCTGAGACTTTTGGATATCCCGCTGAGCATGAGCTTCGCCAAAGAAGTTTCAACAATAGTGCAAAGCATTGAGCACCCTGTGCATTTCAGAAGGAAACGTTTAAGTCTAGAGCGTGCCCAATGATATCCTCCATAATAAATTTTCAAGCTTGCGTTAAACTTGCCTTGAGCCCACCCGAAGACCATCCAAGGCCCATCCAACACGCAACTTATCGTAGAAATCCAGTTGAAGCCCATTCTAAACTAACCCTAGTCCAGCCTGAGACCAAGCCTAGACCGTCCATAAGCCGCCTCAAAGAGCCAACAAAGCCCTCCCCAAGCAAATCTAAATTCCACCTGAAAACCATCATGTTTTAAGCCAGCCTCGGCTTGCCTTAGCCCAACTTCAAGCCTATTCTTTGCCTGCCTTGATGCGTTAGGCCCAGCTTAAATCCTAACCGGACAAAACCAACCCAAATCCAAGCCCAACGCCCGAATCTCACACTTACCATTTGAATATGAAACCCAACAGCACAGTCAAAGCCTGAAGCTTGACGGCTTGGGGCTTGGCTCCTAGCCGTGGCCATTAAATTAAAGACATTAAATACCCGAAACTTGCTTAATCAAGCCCACACTGATCATTTTGGCGCCGTTTCAACCCAAACAAAGACCTAACCCCGCCATCCCACCCTTACAAACCCGAATCCCGCACCTTACGTCGTAAACAGCAAACAATAACTGCCCGCACCCCCTGCACCACTAGCCTCGCTCGAAACGTACCTTGAGCCACCTGGCACCTGTGCGAAACCCACCCTTAAGGCCCTTAACTGGGTTTGTTGCAAAGCAACCCGAAAGACGTCAGACCAAGTTCTAAATGAACCCGATACGCTCAGCGCGCCATACACTCCACCGACTCCATCCCACACAAACCTAACGCATGCATTACAAAGTCACTCAAGCAATCCAAGCCCAGACACTTCCCTCACCATCATCCCGAATGAATCCTAAAGCCGCCCAGTTGAAGCTGGCTATAAAAGGATCCTTGAGCACTCCTACCATCCACAACAAACCTACCCCCGCGAATAGCCACCCTTGAACAAACCCAAGACTTGTGAATACCAAGCTCACCGCAACCACACCTGGTGTTCACATGTAAACCAACGCCAAAGGCAACTCTATAGCGACCCTAAGCCAACAGACCCCAAAACCCACTCAATCCGACAAAGTCCCTCTAAATTCCATCCAAAGCCGCCCCTCGCAGCGCTGCACGTACCGAAATCAACCAGCAGCTGCTAAACTCCCCGTAATCCATCCTTGAGGCTACGCAGAGCCGCACTTGCTTGCACCAACAAAGCTTCTGCTTTGCCCACAATGGACAGACATGAAAGCCTACGAGAGGCACGCATCGCCGCCAGCTAGAAACAGAACGCTAAAGCCAGGGAAATAGTTCCGTGGCGTGTCACGCAACATACCAAGGACCGACTGCGAGCCCTGCCTAGCTTCCGCAGACTTGCCTTCCAAGAGATTCACGCCGCTGGACATTGGGGACGATCCCTTTCAGGGGGCGGCTCCAGTGCTGAAGTCACAGAGCCCCTGGCTCGTCATTTATTGAGTTTCCTGAGTGCAGGTGGGGTGTGAGCTCAGAGTGGCTGTGCCAACTGCTTGAGGCTCTTGTTCTAACTGCTTCGGGCTATCAGTGTTTCCGAAGGTTGATTGAAACAGATGTTCGCAGATGTCCGCTGTGCTTGCCATGACAGTATTCTGCTCCCGGAGGCCGTGCGGAGTCGCTCCTGGATGTTGGTTGTGGCTGGGGCGAGTGGATTCCTGCAGCATTGCAGGAGGGTGTGCGAACGGGGACATTGCCCACAAACTTCCGGTACACGGGCGTTGACATTGCGTGGCAGCCAATCCGGCACCTGCGCTCACGATATAAAGACAGCTCCAGCCCACGGCTGGACTTTGATGTGGTCGATGGTGTTCAAGACGAGCTTCCCAAAGGGTTCCACGTGGCGCTGGTGCGATATGTGCAGCGCTTAGAAGGCTTACGCCGGTACCATCCGGTGCCCGACTTGTTTGGCTGCGCCTGACAATTTGACCGAGGTCTTTCAGCATTTGAACATCAAGGATGCCCGAGCCCCAGGAACAGACTGCCTTTAACGGCGAGATGCGTACCAGTGAGGCTTTGAGCCTGCTGCGCAATCTGCGGACCGCTGCAGACTTCATAGTGGTTAGCTCCTGGCCAGACTCGGACAACGAGGACCTGGAGCTGTTTGGGGGTTCCTCTGCCTACGCGGCCATGGAGCCGTCGAGTCTAAAGAAGTTCAAAAGCTACGACTTGCGGAAGGCGCCGTTTGGGTTGCCGGAGCCCTTCGCGTCTTGGCCCGAGAAGAGTGCGGACGGCCGCATGATGCTGGCCTACCGCGCGGAGACCTTGGCAGAGCTATAGAGGAAAGTCTTTTGACCTCTCAGACTCTCAAGTGACGCCAAGTGATGGATGTGACATCCTCCTTGGAGCTCAGCGAGATCCAGTCTGTGCGAAGTACCGTTACCCATGGCCGCGCACTGGCTCCGGGCTTCATGAGCTCCTAGTCGTCCAGCTGGAGGGGAGACAGATGCCGCCTGAAAGTGCCGTGCCAGCCAAGAAGAGGACGGCGGAGAAGGAATGAAAAAACGATGCGCGTAGTTTCGGATCATGTTGCAGCAAGAACAGACCTGTTCAAAGTTGTGTTCAACGAGCGCAGTATGTGGCTCGCTTGAGAGCATCATGGTGCCAATGCCTCGCATATGCTCAGGACTCTTGCATGCTCTCGTCATGCTTCTTTGCTAGGCTTGCGAAGGAGAGAGGCACGAGTACCAACCGGAACGCTCAATTGGGCCTGTCTGAATGCGTTTCTTCTATGCGGGATGTAGGGATTTGCACTCAACCCAAGTGATGCATCAGGCTCGCCCTTGCTGAGCAGTGTCAAGTGACTAAGTCTGCAATTGTCAGTGTTTGATAGGCACTTCTATAGATAGTTGTGTAGGAGCTTTTCATTGGCTGCCGTTGTCACGGCCGCGTGGCGGCACGATACCCGAATTGATTGTAATGATGCTGAAAGCATCAAGGGTTCCGACATGAACATGCTTGGGATTGGGCTGAGGCAGTGCATCAGTCAGATGTCACAGTACCATTGCGATCTGGACCACTGCAGTGGCACGTACAGTGGGACTCGCTGCTCGCTCTGGCAGAAGCATCGCTCCCTGGCAGACGTATCGAAAGTGATGGCCTCAAATCAGGCATTTGGATTTGAATGATCCATAAATTCCGTAAATTCCAAGTCGCATGTTTGGCAAGGAACAGCGCAGGCGAGTGGCCAAGTGTGCATGTCTTGCATGTCTATCAAGGATTCGCGAGGAAGCAGAGGCGGCCCTGCAAGCGCGCTTTGCGGAGCTGCGTGAGCACGTGGTCACTGCAGCAGCACAGGCAGGTCCAAGCCCATCACGCATGAACACGTAAACACGCCTTTGGGTGCTTTGACAAGACAGTGGGATGACGGTATCGCGGCATATCGCGACATTTGCTAGGTGTGGGCTTCTGTCAGTCTCCAGCAGCTGCAAGGCCAAATGCAGCGCACAGGTTGGCCGCAGAGCCACTCAGACTTGAGACAGACCGGGCCAACTTCTTGCCGACTTGCCATTTCTTGCCATGTCTTGCCAGTTCTTGCCACTTCTTGCCATTTCTTGCCATTTCTTGCCATGTCACTTGCCATTTCTTGCCATGTCTTGCCATGTCTCTTGAGTCAATAGGTACATGTGTCACCCCGACTGGCCGTCAGGCTCGAGACCAGGACATCCCTGCTGGGAAAAGCGCTGCTAGTGCATGTTTCACACCCCGTTTCCGATTTGGTAGCGGAGCCATGTGCTCACGACGCCCAGGAACCTACTGGCTGTACTTCGCCTTTGGTGTCACCATGAAGCCATGACTATCGGCTTCAAGCTCGCCCGAGAAGATGTTTCACACTGGCCCGCAGAACATCGAGCACGCTGAGAGCGGTCTCTACGGAACGGGCCAGGACACCAAGGATCCTCTGCAGATCCTGCATTGGCGCGATCACGAAAAAAGGTCGAGGCTCTGTCACAGCCCTATGCAGAGGAGATGAAGGATGAGAGCGCCCACGAAGGTCTCTACGGCATGCTTCAGAACTCAGAGAAGCTTGGCCAGCGGAACACTAAGGACCTTCTGACGGCATCTTGCGGCATTTGGCTTTCTTGATGGGCATCCTGGTGCTGCTCCTGAGCATGTGCAGCATCGTGTGCTGCACGCACCAGCGGATGCATGGCCCTCCACGGTTTGAAGGTCGCCAGAGCGCTGTGGTAGGAGACGCACGTCCTCCGTTCGTGGGAACTGCCACGCTGAAGGTGCCACCGGCTTGGAGTGTGGAGAGAAGCCTTAGATCATGGATCAGTGATCTGGTCTTATGGAGCAGCGCCACTGACCTCGCTGAGGAGCGACAAGGCCACATCGCAGCAATTGAGGTGACTGGACAACTTCGTGATGGAGTGTGGATCAGGTCGGAAATCATACCCCGGGCCTGATGATCTTGGTGCAGACACTGGCTCAGAGGTATGGGCTGGAGGTGGAAAGCTTGACCAAAGCGGTGGCGGAATTTCTGCATCTTCCTCGGATGCAGGGTGAAGGCATTGATGCCTTCTGGTGTGCTATGATGTGTTGCGACATCGAGCCGACAATCAAGGTGGCTTGGGCATCAATGCCACTGGAGCAGCCTGGATGCTACTTCGAGCGGTTCGATGCAGCGATGAACAGTGGGAACGACTGCTTGCTCCGAACAATGGTCAACTTCCTCAAGATGAGCCTCAGCTTGGACAGCTGATTGAGAGAGCGCGACGTCTTGAGCATCTACATGAAGGTGGACTTCATCATCACCCTCATCAAGGAGCAACTGAAAACTTCGGGCACTTCTACTTTCCGACATTCGGTGGAGGTGCTGATCGCGATGGTGGTTTTGGAGGACCCGGCATGGGAATGGGAGGTGTTCAACAACAACAGAAGTTACAGCGGAGCTCTTTCCGGTCAACCTTCGCCGCCTTCCTGTCGAGGTCAGCGTTTGCTGGCGGTCCTTCATGACCATGGAGAATCAGCAGCTGATTCTGGCGGCTCTTCCTGGAATCACCTACGGCTACATGACCGATGTGCCGCTGGCGTGGAGCGATGTCCAGGCGCACGCGGACGGCGGCGTAACATGTGAGGGCTTGATCCCTGAGTGCGTTGACGGAGTCTTGGGTTCTTGCTCGGATGCTGTGACGGAAGAACTGATCTTTGAGACCTGGGCAACCTGGCAGCGCGGACACAGCTGCTGGATCACACCTAACCTCTCCGAGGTGACAGATAGGCGCTGGACAAGCGAGGCGTCTCGCTCCGGGTACACTCTGGCAACATGGATGGCGCCCCGTTGCTACGCCTCCGCGAGAACTGCGACGCGGCCTCGAACAGCGGAAGCGCTGTGACCGGACCTGGATGGAATATCCCAGAGATCGAGCAGCTGCGGAGCGTCTCGCAGGCCTCAAGTGTGGTTTCATCGTCCAACTCATCAAGGAGACAGAAGATCGTTGAGACAGACGCTGTGGGATCGCCGGTGGCAATCTCGTCGCCACCGAAGAGACAGATGGATTCACAGCTGGTATCCGAGCGTTCTGTCTGGAGCCAACGATCAGGTCGCGGACGAGACTGAGCAGATAGGAACAGTGCCGTTGGTGACGGCCGTGGCATCAGGACTTCCAGCTCCCTCGCATCCTCCGCCGGTGAGCGCGCCGTGTACGGTTCGGCGCCGGCATCCAATCCTTTCCGGCGATCATGTGCGATGACACTTTCGTGGTCTGGTGGGAAACTGGACAAAGTGCGGAGCGGCGACACTGCTTCACGCCGGGGACGGTGCACCTCAACGTTGAGCGCCTGACGGAGAAGAGCGCTCAGCAAGTCAGTGTATCCAGTTCCTGATGACGGACGACCCTCGATTTACAACTCCAAGGAGAATGCTTGATGACCATGATGAACCTCGCAGTTCATCTCCAGATCCAAAGTTTGCTCGTCCATCAAGCAGTTTGCAGAGCCTGTGCACTTGCATGACGGAGAAGAGTTGGTCTTCCGCTACGACACGAGCGTGTGAACAACATTATCACTCGTGAAGAAGCACTACGTGAAGTGGATGCTTGCCGTGAGCCAATGGTCCAAGAACTTGCTCGGTGGCACAAGCGTGGCGCGTGGAGGAGAATACCCAGAAGCAAATGCAACAATCTCTTGACGTCTAAATGGGTGCTCAAGCGGAAAGGCAAGCGAACAATCAAGGCACGCATGGTGGCGCAAAGCTTCAAGGATGCTCAACAAACCTGCAACTACTCGGCCGCGACAAGTCGTTGGGGCCAGAGTTTGGTGGCCATCATTGCGGTGCAGTTCAGATGGCGGTTGGAGGACGCACCGAGAATGTGGAGTCTTGCCTTGTCCAGAGTGCTTTCTGGTGCCGGCGTGCTTCCGACGAGGATTCATCCCCAGCTGCAGGTGAAGCACAACTCGGCTGGAGAATTTCTGGTTCTTCTGTCGGCCCACGTTGATGATCTCAAGGTCACCGGCAAGCCCGATGAGTGCTGCTTGCTACGTTGAACAAAGAGTTCGATCAGCTGAAGCTCAAGGTGGATAACTTCACTCACTTGGGCATCAAGCGCCAGCTGTTGGAAGATGGAAGCAGAGAAATCAGCCAAGGGCACTATGTGGCTGAGTTGCGCCCCATCCCGGAGGATGTGGCGAAGGTTATGAATGAAGAAGCTTGTGTCGACGAGCAACTTGGAAGTTCCTTCAGATCTTTGCTTGGTGGCATCGCTTGGACAGCGCAGACGCGGCCAGACGTTGCGGCATATGTGGCCAGCCTTCAGAGGAAGCTGCAGGACCCATGTGCGCGCGATATCTTGAACTTAAACCGCGTCTTGCGATACTTGAAAGCGAAGCCGCTCAGCATGCGGATCAGGCGGTTGGAATCTCCATGGAGCCTGGTGGTGGTGTCGGACAGCGCCTACAAGTCGGATGGCGTTGATTGCCTCACCATGAGAAGTGGTTTGGTCCTGCTGATGAACAAGTCCGGCATCCAGGTTGGCACCAATCATTGCCAACCTGTGGATTTCGTGGCCAAGAAACAGACGCGTGTTTGCAGAAGCACGTTCAGCTTGTTGGATTTGCTTGGGCACGCTCTCAACATCAATCTGACGCTCACGGAGGTGCTCAATGGGCGGCAGAAGCTTGAGGCGTTGGAGGAGATCCACGAGCAGGGCACGAACGTACAGGACAGTGTGGCATCGGCGGAGGTGAAGACGCCGACGGACTCGTCGGCTTTGATCCACGTGCTCCGGCTGCGGGAGATGCTGGAGAAGCAGGTGGCAAGTCTTGCCTGGTTGGACACCAGGGACGTGGTGGCGGATGGCCTGAACAAAGGCGCAATAGATCGCGATGCTCTTCGCAAAGCCGCGCAAGGCATTTGGCAGGTAAGACACCAGCCAAAGGTGGTCGTTCGCAAAGCGAAGTAACGATTCAACCTGAGTCAATAGGAACATGTGTCACCCCGACTGGCCGTCAGACTTGAGACCAGGACATCCCTGCTAGGAAAACGCTGCTAGTGCGCGTGCATGTTTCACACCCCGTTTCCGATTTCTTGCCACTCCTCTTGCCACTTCTTGCCCCTCCTCTTGCCATGTCTCTTGCCGCTCATGTCTCGCTCCTTTTGCAATGTTTCTTGCCGCTCCTCTTGTCATGTTCCTCATGCCATGTCTCGCTCCTTTTGCAATGTCTCTTGCCGCTCCTTTTGCCATGTCTCTTGCCACTGCCCTTGCCATGTCTCTTGCCGCTCCTACTCCTCCTGCCATGTCTCTTGCCGCTCCTCCTGCCATGTTTCTTGCCGCTCCTCTTGCCATGTCTCTTGCCGCTTCTCTTGTCATGTCTCTTGCCGCCCTTCCTGCCATGTCTCTTGCTGCTCCTGCTGCAATGTCTCTTCCCGCTGCTTTTGCCATGTCTCTTGCCGCTCCGCTTGCCATGTCGCTCTTGCCGCTCCTCTTGCCATGTCTCATGCCGCTACTCTTGGCATGTCTGTTGCCGCTTTTCTTGCCATGTCGCTTGCACCGCCTCCTGCCATGCTTTTCGCCGCGCCATGTCTCTTTCTGCTCCTCCCGGTATGTCTCTTGCTGCCCCTCCTGCCATGTCTCTTGCCGCCCCTCCTGCTATGTCTCTTGCCACGTACTCCTCCTGCCATGTCTCTCCATGTTTCTTGCCGGCCCTCCTGCCACGCTTCTTGCTGCTCCTCCTGCAATGTCTCTTGTCTCTCGCCGCTCCTCCTGCCATGTCTCTTGTCGCTCCTCCTGCCATGTCTCTTGCCGCCCCTCCTGCCATGTCTTTGGCGCTCCTCGTCTTGTCATGCTCCTCCTCCTGCCACGCACCTCTCTTGCCGCCCCTCCTGCCATGTCTCTTGCTGCTCCTCCTGCCATGTCTCTTGCCGCTCCTCCTGCTACGTCTTTAAATGCCGCTCCTGCCACGCATGTCTTTTGATGCCCCCCCTCCTGCCACGCATGTCTCTTGCCGCCCCTCTTGCCATGTCTTTTGCTGCTCCTCCTGCCATGTGTCTTGTCTCTTGCCGCTCCTCCTGCCATGTCTTTTGCCGCTCCTCCTGCCATGTCTCTTGCCGCTCCTCCTGCCATGTCTCTTGCCGCTTCTCCTGCCATGTCTCCTGCTGCTCCTCCTGCCATGTCTCTTGTCTCTTGCCGCTCCTCCTGCCATGTCTCTTGCCGTCCCCCCCCCCCCCCCCCCCCCCCCTTTATTGTTCTCCTGCACATGTCTTTGTGCCCTCCTCCTGCCATGTCTCATGCCGCCTTGTAATTCCTCTGCCCCACATGTCCTCATTGCCATGTCTTTTTGCTGCCCTCCTGCCATGTGTCCTTGTCTTTTGCCGCTCCTCCTGCCATGTCTCTTGCCGCTCCTCTTGCCATGTCTTTTGCCGCTTCTCCTGCCATGTCTCTTGCTGCTCCTCCTGCCATGTCTCTTGTCTCTTGCTGCTGCTTTTGCCATGTCTCTTGCCGCTTCTCCTGCCATTGCCGCTCCTCCTGCCATGTCTCTTGCTGCTCCTCCTGCCGTTTCTCTTGCCGCTTCTCCTGGCATGTCTTTGCCGCTCCTTCTGCCACGCATGTCTTTTGATGCTCCTCCTCCTGCCATGCACGTCTCTTGCCACCCCTCCTGCCAAGTTTCTTGCTGCTCCTCCTGCCATGTCTCTTGTCTCTTTCCGCTCCTCATGCCATGACTCTTGCCGCTCCTCCCTCTTGCCGCTTTGAGCTTTCAGGTCAAGAAGTCCTTGAGATGGCCGAAGCGCAGGACTTGAGCAGATTGGGCTTCGTGATGGTCTCTTTGAGGCATCGCCTTTCCAGGCATGGCTGAAGTTGGACCAAATGTAGGTTCCCTGATGCTTCAGTTTGTGTCCCATTTGTTTGGTCCCGTGACAAGATCGCACGCGTTGGGGGCAGGCTGGAAGACGACTGGGAGCAGATGAAGGGGGCAGTTGCTGAATGGAACAGCGAAGCTGAACGGCAGTCGCTGCATCTACCCATCAACTTTGGCATTCTGCTGAAGCAGGCCTCTGTGTTGCTGGGACTGCCACTTGTCAGGAAACAGCATGAAACAGCTCACAAAAGTCGCGCAAATCTACAGTTGAATTGCACAGACCAATGCCAATACCCAATCAGTCTCAATGATTTTCAACACGGGCAATGGCAAAAACTGCAGAAACTGTAAAACCAATGCCTTTTGCAGTCTTTGAGGCTCTCTGCCTCTCCTGGCTTCGACAGCTGCCTGGGACGGGCGCTGGAAGATGCGAGGCGCCTTCGTCCAAGCGAAGCGCTCTACCAGAGCTCCTCGGCTCATCGCCATCTCCTGAGCTTCAGAAAATTGTTCATGTTTTGGCTTCCGACATTCCTGCAACGGTTGTAGCATTTTTCAGGCTCACTCCTTTACATTCACGGCGTCAAAGGGCAACACCTGAAACTCCTCCACTCGCAGACATCCACATTTGCGCGCTTGGAACGTGCCAACTTTGCTGCTCGACTGGAAGAGATGCGACAAACTGCTGAGATGCTCTCCAAGGAATTGAGCGCCGTGCGCCGGGCATGTCCAGACGCGTCCTTTTGGTGCCATGGGACCAGTGAGATATGGGCAATCCATCCAGATCATGATCCTTGCTTGCAACTGGCCAGAGATGTTCGGCGCTTGCGCGGACATGTTCTTGAATGGCTGCGCACTCCGCAAGAGTTTCTTCAACGCTTCGGCCGCTGGCAATTTTCGGTTGCTCCCAACGTCAGCCGCATCGAAGTCCTCACAGATCTCTTGGAGCATGTCCACGTTTGTACGTCGGGCGTCCAAATGAGCTCCCGGAATCTGTCTTCCGAGCTTGGCACCGTGGCTGAAAACGACGAAGCCAGTTTGAATGAGGAGTATGCTTTGCTGCAGCGAGGAGCGAGAAAAGCATTGGCAATTCCAGTCACAGACGGTGGAGGCTTGGGAGGCTTGCTGGGCCTGGTGCGATGTGTGGTGGAGGCTCAGTACGTGATCCATTTGGCTCTGGACGAGGCGTCCACCTGGGCTTTCCGCGTGAAGACTCGAGGCAATGGACTGCAGCTGCGGTTGGAGGAAGTCGCCGGGCGGCTGGCAGCGCTGCACGATGCCTTGAAGACTCTACCGCATTACCGCGCTTTGGCCTTCAAAGAGATCCATGCGGCCGGGCATTGGGGCCGATCAACTTCAGGCGGTGAGCGTGTCATGAACCATAGGCACCAAGAATAGCCGGCGCCTTTCTGTGTGTAAACCAACCATGTACTCCTACTCCAACTATGGCATGAGAGTGTCAACTTGGAAGCCGCTAAGCCTGCTGGATGCGAAGCTCTTTGCCCATCTGCAAGCTTCACCGTCTTCACTCACGTCGTAATCTGGGAGTTCGCGAGTCTTTAACGGGTTAACAACTTCAAAAGGCCAAACATTCAGTCTCAATGGCTCACCCGTCACTGCTGATTCCTGTTGACGGCTTTCTGCGTGACTTAACCGCCTTTCATGTCAGTGCATCAGTTAGAAACCGTGTGCCCATCATTTTTGGCCTCGAACACGTGCACAACCCCTACATGTTGCTACCGGAAGACAACGAAGACGAAGACTGTGGGAAGACTGGACTACGGTAAGACAACGAAGGTTACCAGAAGATTCCCGGAAGACTACGGGAAGACAGAAGACTTTGGGGAGACACCGAAGAGTACCGGAAGACTGTGGGAAGACTACAGGAAGACTACGGGAAGCACAAAGACTGCCAGAAGACTACCAGCATACTACGGGAATATTACGGAAAGACTGCCAGAAGATTGCAGGAATACTCCAGGAAGACTACAGAAAGACTAGGGGAAAATAATTGAAAAATGAACAAATCTGCCCGTAGTCTTTGTTTTTCATGTTCGTTTTAAATCATTGTTTATGTTTTCAACGGACTTGGTAAAGTAACGCATAACAAACATAAAGCAAAGAAAAACCAAGCCTGTCGTCTCCGTGTCTTGGCATGTCCTTCCCGTTTCCTTGTCCTTTCCATTTCCTTTCCATTACCTTCCAGTGTTCTTTCCATTTCTTCAGTTTCCTGTCCTTTTCCTTTCTGTTTCGTGTCCATTTCCTTGCCATTCCTTTCCTTTCCACGACCTTTCCCTTTTGCTTCCTTCCATGTCCTTCTTTTTCCTTTCTACTTTATGGAGGGAGGGCGGAGGGAGGGCGGAGGGAGGGAGGGACAGTGAGGGAGTGAGGCGGTGAGGGAAGTGAGGGAGTGAGGGAGGGAGTGAGTGAGTGAGTGAGTGAGTGAGTGAGTGAGCGAGCTTGGAACATTACAGTACATAGGTGGTTTGGTTCTCCGAAACGATATGTCAGAACGCATTTTGCTTTTGTGTCCTGATTCTAAGTTGCAAATCAAGGTGCCCGTTCTCGAGGAGAAGAAGATGGACGCACCCCATTCCAACTATATCTTGTGTATTTTCTACGGTGACGACCAGTCATGAAGATACGAGGTATCTCAGGTCCAAACGGTCTGTGTTACTTCTTAGTGTCCAACGTGTTGCATGTATAGTTGAGAAGTTGTTTGCATTAGTGTTTGACCATCTGTGATGGACTGTTTTGGCTCAAGTAAAAACGAGCGAGCGTATCTTGCAGGTAGTGAATGCCGCAGCCGGGGTCGGGCAGGGGGTCTTTGGTCCCGTGTTCTTGGTTTTGGGTGTTTCTTGCTTGTTTGAGTGGTTATCAGCCGTAGCTCTTCTTTTTTGGGGTTTAATAGGACCTCCCTGCCCTTCCCAGCCCAAGGCGCGGCGTCTGATTCAGAGTCACAAGTCGACCCCGTCAGAAAGCGCCCCTGTACGACTTCAACAGTAGACGAGCAATCGTCTGAGGATTCACAAAGCAGTTCCACGCAGCCCGCGCACCAAGGCGCGCGGCCAAAGCCGGACGGGCGTACCAACTGGACCCGTTTTGCACGGCGAGCGTCAACAAGCTGCAGTACCCAAAAGTCAAGGTCTTTTGTGCACCGGGCTGCAGCACAGGCAACTCTACGTCAAGTCTAGTCTATTGAGGAGCTTCTGGCGTAGGAGGCCCTCAAGCCGATCTGCACGTGCCGTAGCTCCAAGCGTGGCGAGAGCCTCCTCAAGATCCAGGTCATCGTCGCAGCCCGCAGCCTACAGGCGGGGGGTTAGCGAGAGGCCATTGATCCTTCCCCCGGCGTCATCAAGCTACCCAGTCGCAGCCCCTGGTGCGGTGTGGCGTGGTGCGATCCCCGCACCAAACCCCCCAGCAACAAAGCCGCTGGGGATGATATCCGCACCGAATCCGGGCCCTGCGTCGCAGCAGTTGCAACACAAGGTGCCACCTCTCAATTGGGGTGGGAAGTTGGTTTCCGTCGCCCTTGATTGGCACGACGCTATTGCGATATGACAGGAAACCCGCAGGATTGGCTTGCGCACAGGTTGCTGGACATCCAGACCCATTGCCGCCCTTTGGTTTTCCACATTGTGTCACTTGCATCAACAAGGTCAATGATCGATGAAATTCACAGGGAGTCGGATGTTTTTTCGCACAAGGTACAATCAGCGCAGGACAAACCAACATTCCGAGTGTTACTATCACGCGAAGCCGGACGGGTGAGGGTGGCAAAGCCCTCGCACTCGCAGCACTAGGTGTCACATCATCATCAACGACAGCCAGAATATCCTTACAGAGCGCAGGCGAGCAGGCGTCCGCTTCTATTTCTGTGCAAGGACAAATCGTGGTTTGGCCGACGCATTGGATTTGGTTGAACAGTTTGATCATCGCCCATCGTCATCGTCTTGAGCCAGCATCGCTGGAATACAAGGCAGTAGCAGGGCCGCAGCCCGCGGCCAGCCTGGTCCCGTAGCGCCAAAGCGCGGGTTGATTTGAGTCGCAGCGCCAAGGCGCGACTTTAGAGTAGCCTTCAAGTTCAAGTACAGTAGGGAGTAGGCTTCCTGGGTCACCAACAATGCCCAGTCGAGGCCTTAATCCTGCGCGGGAGAAGCCTGACCGCAGCTAGTTTAATCCGGGCGCTGGTTTTCGTGGTTATCCCCAACTTCAATAGGAGGGTAAATAATTAGTGTAACCACGGGCAATCATGGCTTCTGGGATAACTCCACATTCCGAAGGTTGGTCTACCTGACCTAGCTGGTTTGGATCTAGTCCCTGCCTTGTCGGTAATCCATACCCGCGCACGAGATATTTTTGTCAATTGTGTCTGAACCCTCTTCGGACACATCCATTGAGTTGCAAATGGATACTGGCGCACAACCGTCATACCCAGATCCCACATGACAAAAAATATGCCTGCTGCCGCGTTCATTGAAAGCGCGGCGGTGCAACAAGCACGCAGAGCATCCGAGGTCGCAGCCAACTGCAACAACAGCAGGAAGCACGGCGGGCTAGGGCGGACGCCGGTCATGTCGTGGAAATGGCAACTCAAGAGGTCAGCGCATTTAGGCAGGAGGGCTACAGATTGCAGCACAAGCGCAACAGGCAGTGTCCCAGGCTCGTGAAAGCGAAGCGGCAGCCCATCAACAAAGCGCGCCAAGTGGTCTAAGAATACTTCGTCAATTACTACGGTTGATTTCTTGTATAAGCTTGTAATTACCGATTAGTTGGCGCAGTGCTTGACGAACCAGAACAGCTGCAACTTGCGCTGTATGCCGATGCTGATTTCGCAGCGGAGTCAGATGCAAAGTCCACATCAGGGGGATTCCTAGTTCTCCAGGGCCCTCGGACTCACTTTCCCATTGCGTGGCTAAGTAAGAAACAAACTTCGGTTTCGCGATCCACCACCAAAGCTGAAGTGATTTCCCTTGCCCATTTCTTGTACCAGGAAGGGCTTCCCGTAGGCTTGTGTGCAAAGCTCTTAGGCCGCAAAATGAGCCTCGCCCTGTATGAAGACAATCAGGCCACAATCTTGGTCGCACGAAAAGGTTGCCAAAATTGAGGGGAATTACTTGGACAAGGTAAACCTAGCATGTCTCGCTGAGCAGCTAGCGCCAGGGAACGGCTTGTGTGTGTGAAGACCGAATCGCTGGCCGCAGACATTTTTACCAAAGCACTCGCCCCACAAAAGCGGGATCACGCACTGAAGCTGCTTGGCATCAGAACAGATTTGCCGGAGGTGCTTGTAGATGTCCGCAGAGGCAAGAAGTGAGTTCATCACACATTTTGCATGAAAAGTGAAGTGTCAAGCATTTGCAAGCTCATGGCCTGGTAAACTCCTTTTTACTTGAGCCAAAACAGTCCATCACAGATGGTCAAACACTACTGCGGGCAACTTCTCAACTATACATGCAACACGTTGGACGCTAAGAAGTAACACAGACCCTTTGGACCTGAGATACCTCGTATCTTCATGACTCCCCCCTTTTCGAGCGGACTGCGGGCTGCACTTTGCCGCGCCATGGGGCTGCGGCTAGTTAAGAAGATTGTCGCGAGCGTATCTTGCAGGTAGTGAATGCCGCAGCCGGGGTTGGGCAGGGGGTCTAATACCTCTTTGGTCCCGTGTTCTTGGTTTTGGGTGTTTCTTGCCCTGTTTGAGCGCTACTCTCCCCCCCATTAGTCATATTTGCCATAATTTCGCAACGGATTGCCGTGGCGTCCGCAGGTGGGGGCTCATCAACTCGAGCCACTGCAGCAGTCTCCGGCAATTTGTCGAGCTTTCTGCGGCGGCTGGGTGATGAACACACCCCGGGCAGTCTTCTTGACATTGGCTGCGGCTGGGGAGAGTGGATCCCATCCTTGCTGCTGAGAGCTGGGCTTCGCTTGCGGTACTTGGGCATCGACATTGCTGACCAGCCGATCAAAGCATTGCAGAAGCGATTTGCAGAGCAGAACAACAGAGAAGGTCTTTTTGAATTTGCCGCTAAAGATGCTGTAAAGGATCCGTTGCCCAGAGGATTCGATGCAGCCCTGGTGCGGCACGTATTTCAGCACCTGACCCTAGCAGATGCTTTGAGCCTGCTGCGCAACGTCCGGGCCTCGCAGCCCAAGCTGCTGGTGATCTCCTCGTGGCCGGGCGCCCCCAACCGCGACCTCAGCGGCTCCTCGGCCTTCGACTCCGTGGCGCCAGGGGAAGTTTTCCCAGGCTACGACTTGCGGAAGCCGCCTTTCAGCCTGCCGGAGCCTTTGGAAGCTTGGCGTGAGCAAGGCCGCGAGCAGCTTCTGGTCTATCCCATCCAAGCTTTAGATGCCATAGATGCCATTTGAGATGCCAATCCAGAAAAGTGCCGTTAAATGAAATCGCGCACAACACTTCGAATCATGTTGCATTGGACTGCGGAGCTTTCGCCTCGAGTGCCCCAGCTCCAACAGGTCTTGCAGTGCAAGCACAAGTGTTTCCAGAAAGCATCCCAGGCTTGGATGATAGGATTTGACAGGTTTAGTTTGCCAGGTCCCATGCCATGCAACGAGTATCTGAACCAAGCACTGTCCAATCCTCGCCCGTGCCGACGCAGGCATCTTGTGCTGCCAGCATTGTGGGCAGCTCGGGCAGAACGCGACGATAGCCAACAAGGACGGGCGAATTGACGTCCTGCGTTTCCGGCTTGCTCAGGGCAAACGGATTGAGAAAGTGGCAGGAATCTGGCTTCCAGCCAGCTTTGACACGTACACACAGCTGCACGTGGTGCTACCTCTCAGAAATTTGGGTGTTGTGCCCAGGGGTTCTGCCAATCTCTGTCGGTCCAGGCCCGATGCCTTGACAGTCCTCATGCAGCGGCACGTTTGCGTGGCTTGCTGTGAACTTGGGGCGAGCGGGTGATCCATCTGATTCCACTCCCTTTGCAAGCTCCAGAGCGAGCGGGCGTGTTGTCCAAGGTGCAGCATGCCAAGCAGCCTGGCTCATCGACCGCAAGCCTTTGGGATCACTTTGCCTACTGCCGAGGCTGGTTGATGTTTGCATGATGTTGTGGTTGTGCACTGATTGCTCTAATTCCCTACTCCCAATTGCCCACTGTATCCCACTGACTGACTCGATTTGGCCCTGTGACAGTCTCTTGCACGCGGCGGCGTTGGAGCCGCGCCGCGAAAGCGTGGGCCTCGGGCTGATCGCAAGCGCTTTGAGCAGCCCAGCGAGCGGAGGTCCAATTCCCAATCTACCTGGACTGTGTTTGTACCAAGGCTGAAAGCAAGAGAAAGAGCAAGAAAGAGACGAGCATGGTCATCATGAGAACCCTTTGTCCAAGGCACGCCATGGCTGGCTATGGGGCGTCTGCAGAAGCCAGTAAGCTGGCTGCGAGGGCTCTGAAGGGCTTGGAGGTGCGGTGCGATCCCCGGCAAAACGGCCTGATTGCACCTCCGCATTGTTGCAGTTTCTCCCACGCTTTTCTACACATGCTGTGTTTCCTTGAGTCATGGGTTTGAGGATATGCGATACGCCATGAGAACATTTGGTCTTGAGCGTTTGAGACATTTTGCGACGTTGCTGCAATCCGGTTGCTTTGTTCTATATCGTGCTGGATTGCAAAACGCAACACATCAATTCATTCATTGCTGGTGCGAGTTTTACAACAAGTACAGCCCCCAAAAGGGTGCTCCCGGTGTGGCAAGCGTTTGTTGGCCCTAGGGAAGCCCGTCCAAGCACGGAACTCAAGGCCAAATCAACCCGCATAGGACGCATGTGTTTCATTGCTTCGTGGATAGAAACACCGCTATGGGGTGTAAATCACCAACACAACTCCCTCGTGCCGCGTTTGGAAGCAAGCGCTTGCCTCAGGACCCGGAAGCCCTTCCTGCGATGGCCGCCTTGTGCTCTCAAGGAGCCCTCAGCCTTGCACCCATTGCACGGCTGTGACGGCTGTGACGGCTGTGACGGGTGCTCGCTAGGAGATGCTGCAGCGCTGGCCGCCTTCGGCGAGTGCGTCGAATATCAGGCCCAAGACTGCGAGGAGGCGACTTGCACAGCACACAAATAAAACAAAGACTTGGAATCAGTCACTCTTTGCTGCAAGCTCTCTCCATTGGTGTTTAGGCAGCCTCCAGCCCACAGGTACGTGCTGCCCGCTTAAGGGCCATTGCAGACCTCGCGAAGCTCCGCAGCTCGGTGTGTCTAAAACGCGCTTTGGCATTGGTTTTGACAGTGATGGAGGCCCGGATGATGCAGCGGAACTTACTACTCCGATCCAGGCCTGGCCATGATTTGTTTCCTTCAACAACCTGCTAGTGTATTCCGTGCTTGCGTCATCGCAGTGAACGACCAAGTACCATTGCGTGTTGCAGCGGTACCTTAGCGGACCTTGGTGAGAAGAGGTTATGTTCCGGAGGCCAATAGACCATGTTCGACAAGGACAATTTCTTTGATACACATGCAACGCAATGTTATTCCCCAAGCGGGTTCAGCTGTAAGGGTTCTTACTCTGTCAGGAAAACACGGGACGTGTGGTTTAACGGACACTGATAGGCGGGCGAAAGCTTGGCAATTCAATGTCTGCTTGTTTAAGAGCCCCTGCTTACGCTGGACCGACGACATTGGTCTCCCAACAGTTTGGCGGTTGCTTCCACTACCCGCAATCCAAGAGAAGGCGCGCCAGGGCTTTGGGATCCTTTCTGGTGGCTCCTTTTTGGGACAAAGATGGATTGTTTAGGGTAGAATTCGTAAGTTCCAAAGGCTTCAAGCGCATTCAAGCAACTTGGCAGATTCATATTGCAGGTATAGTCTCGATATAGGCCTTGCATGTCAGTATATGGCCCATGGCTCCAAGGCGGCGCTACAAGATCAGAGCCCTGGCATCGTGGCCTTAGCTTTAGAGGTGGTCTGACAGAACCGAGCTACGCCTCACCTTCACAGTGCGCAGGTGCTGCCAAAACTTGCCGGAGCTATGGACTTCTCTAGGCATGCAAAATCTCACAGAGCATTTTGCACGATTTTGCATGATCAAATATGATCAAGGATCAGTTTGATATCAATTGATATCACTTGATGTCAGTTGATATCACGTTGATATCAGTTGTGTGTTGGGCCCAGTGCAGGGCCTTCGACATCCTGCGCAAGAAGCCACCTTTGGTACGCCAATCTTGACGCTCACCTTGCACAAATTGCCACTTGTGGCTGAGGCCGGATTGCTTGCTGGCCGCGTTCAGGCGCGGGCGCTCAAGTGTGAGTCATGCAATTCACTAAGTCCAGAAAGAGTATTCACAGTCTCAAGCTCTTTGGTGCCTGTGCCCTTTTGGCCAGGAAGACCCGCGGGTCCTGTGTGCAGCCTTGGAGTTGCTCCTGGAATACATTCGAGGATCGGATGCGTGGAAGTTTCCAAAGCAAGCTTTGAGCATTGGCTGCACAGATTCGATTGGCCAGTCCTTCAAAATGTCAATGCTCAGTTGTGAATGTGCACCCCACTTGCACTTGCCCTCGAAACCTTGGCATTTGATGGTTTGAGGTCGGGCAAGAAGGAAATGGATCTGTTGACTCGCCTCCTTGAGCATGATGAGCCGCAAGTCCGTGCAGCTGTGTATGGATGCTTGGCAACATGAGTTTGTGGAACATTCAGACAGTTGTACATTATTCCTTTTCCAACTGAGGATGTATTGGGGCCTTTGTGGCAGACTGGATGTATCCGCAGATCGGAGAGGAAAGTTGCTTGCCTCACAAAGTGATGCAATTGAGTTCCCTGACCAGTGGAATTTGCTAGGTGTGGAGCTTCCCGGAATATGGCAAAAGCTTCTCAGCGTGGACTTCTTGGTGGATCTCTTCCTGAAGGACCTGGACGAACGAGGCAAAGGAAAACGAGGCGCAAAAAGGCGCAGAAGGCACTGACGAACCAAACAAAAAGCACAGGCAGGCCAGCGATTTTTCCTCTTTTGGGACGAGTGCGAGACGAATGCGAGACGAGTACTATTGTAGGTGGACGATTCTTGCAGTTGTAACGCCCCTCCCCCTCGGCCCCCAAATTCAATGTTATTGCCCGTTTGGAGGATCGGGCTGGGTGGACGAATTAAATCTGTTTTTGGGGGCATGTACGTTTATCATAGCAGTTTGTAGTATGCCATTACCCAACGCGGTATTTGGCTCAAGTTTAATCTCCGGCAGTTCTCACCTGCCATCTCGTCACGTGCTCGCGGCGTCACTGGCCATCGTCTTCGTGCAAAAGGTGCGCGGGGCCGACAGGCCGTGGTCCGGGTCTTCGTGGAGGTGGGTCGGGTGTTGAGTTGGGAGGTCGCCCTTTGTTTTGCTTCTGCACGCTTGCCCGCTTTGCTCGCTTGGTGCTGCTTGCTGCTGGTTTGCTTGCCTGCTTTGCGCTGTGCTGCGCTTCTGCTTGGTTCCTTCTTGTTACAACGAGGCACCCCTTTTGGTTCGTGTTAGTGCCGGCCGGGGGCAACTGCTTTGCCCTTGGGACCGGGGGGATAAGGTGGTCTCTTCTTGTTGGTGGGTTAGGGCCTGTTTTATCCATCCCGAAACTCTGTTTCAAACCCTTTCGCAGGTTATCAGCCGTAGGATTCGTCCTCGGTTGGCACCGCGAACCCCATTTAATAACAACCCTGCAGGCGCCGTATTCCATAGGCTACTGTAGGACTCATGGCGGGAATCACCGAGGATGGACCTCATGTGGTGACCGATGAGTGGGTTCTCGGCCAGGCCGGAATCTTGGACGTTGTGAATGACGACCTAGTGCCCGGACAGCCGATGTTTTCCGGTCCTGATTTTTTGTCGGACCACACTTTTTCAGAAGCAATGCCTTCAGAGAGATCCAGTGCTACTCGCACTGATGATCTATCGTCTAATGCCTCAAGAGCTAATCGCTCTCAGGGTCGTGGGTCTAATCGTCCTGGCCATGATGATTCCGTCTCAGGACGTGGTGATGACGAGCCCGGTATTGCACCTGGAGCCCAATCCTCATCTTTCCCCGAGCTGATGAATATTGGTCAGTCCGAAATTCGTGACTCCCGAGACAGCAGTAGACCTGTGCCAACCAGTAGCATAGCTTTTCAAGTGCTCGGTAATCCCGAACCTGGTACATCCAGTGGAGTTGCATTTGACGTTCATCTGCCGACCGAATCCGGTGGGCTCGATTGGAGAGCCTCATGGCCCAACGACGGAAACATTTTTGGTATGGATTTTGCCGCATGGATGCCAGGGCTACCCGCCCCGTCATCTTTCCCGCAATTCCAAAGCCCAAAACGGGCTGCTGGAAGCGATGAATTCATGCTACCCTTGTCGATTGAGAATCTCAATCCTGACGTGGCCAGCCGTAACGTCAGGCCAAGACCGTCGGTAAACCCGACCATGAGGAACATGTCCCCTCCCCCAGGACTTTCAGGATTTGAGAGCCCTAGGGAGCGTAATATCGTAGATAGATTGGATTTGCATCCCAGTCCAACCCCAAGCAAACGATCAAGGTCAAATTCGACTGGATCGCATAGGGCAAGGGGGATGGATCGGGAAACTGCCCACAGGGGTAACCCCAATACGCGGGACACAGGGCGCGGTCGATCAGGTGATCCAGCGTCGATCATTGGTAGAGACCCGTTAAACGCGGACACACTCGTTAACGTGCTTGATGGGATCGAAGCATTCCAGGAGGAATTTAATAGGTCAAGTGGCTTGAACGCGCAAGGTGTTCGCCCTACGCCCAACGCGGCTTCCATTTTCGCTCTGGACAACATGGACGGAGCTAATGTTCCGATAGAATCTGAGTCCATGATGGCATCAAGTTCTAGTCGCAATCATACCGTCAGTAATGCGACTGATATTGAATCGATGTCTGAGTCTAGAGTGTCCAATGCGACCGACTTGAATGACATTGTTATTGCTGACTCGAGACCTGATGTTCCTATGCGAACGGATAGGCCTGTTGTTCCTAAATTGTCCGTGGCCAAAGGCCTGGGCATGACACAACCCTCTGCGGTTCGTGATGCTAGGAGATCTGCTCCGTATCAGAGTCAATCTCCTAATCGGAGTGAGTTCCCACGGCCATCAACGGCCGTGCAGGATGATTTCAGAACTCCTCCGAGATCTAATCCAATCATGGTTGATTTGTCCACTCCTCGAGATCGCGGATCAGGATTTGGTCCTGCGAGTGAGGAGCAACCCAACGAGGTTGCTGATCTTGTAACAGCCCTTGAAAGAGGGAGAGTGGACTCTTCGGTAAGTGCGATCATTCATCGCCTGGTTGCTAAGGTCGAAGACCTTGGGCGTAGGAATGATAGAAGTGATCAATGCATCAAGCAGCTCTCCACTGAGGTTAACTCGTGGAGGGCCAAATACAACCAATGCGTCCATGTGAGTAGCACGTGTACGCAGGCTGCGAACGCGGCCATGCAGCTGTCACAAGGGACTAAGGACATCGTGACCGAGCTTGGCCAACGCGTCAAGATCGTTTCCAATCGCATGATAAGCATAGGCGATGCCCTAAATGAGCGAGCCAGCTATGATGATGTTGCTCGCTCCATCACCCAGGTTCAAACTGTTTTTGAATCTCTTTCTGATCAAGTAACCGGGCTTATAGCTCGTGTTGATGTGATCGAGAGATCTCTAGTGGAGGGCCAATCCAACCATCCTGCGATTGGTGGAGTAAACCTCAAAATCGAGGACCTGTCCACTAGGGTATGTCAGATTGATAGGATGATGCAAGATGTCGAACAACGCTGGACCAATAATAGGGACGGCATAAAGTGGGTTAAAGACCAACTTTATGAGACACAAGCCAACCTTGAGATAAAGTCAAGGGACTGCAAATCCTACACGGACAAGCAAAATACTCATAACATGGCCGTTTCGACTACGCTCAACAGTAAGCTCGAGCAAATGCTCGAGGTGCTGGGTAATACGGCCCAGAGAATTAACTCCCTCGAGTCAAGGCACTCGAACCAGGCATCAAGTAGTGGATTGAACGATCGCACAGGAGGAAGGCGTGCCGCGTCCCGTACTCCGGATAAGCGGCCACCTCCACCTGGCCCTCCTGATGATGATCCTCCACCACCTCCTCCTCCAGATCGGCAAAGCCCAGGAGGAGGGGGGAAGAAGAGTGCCGCCGGTGGGAACCCTGGCGACCCTGGTAAACCCAGGTGTAAATACGTAGGTGATGGATATAATCATCTCATGGCTGAGTTTCACTGCAAAGGATGCAGAGGTGATATTTGTGAGTATTGTTTCTCGTTTAAAGACGGACCTCGATGCGGAGTCTGTAGGGAGAGCTCGTTCCTGACCAAGGGAATTGAGTGTCAGTTTTGTAGGACCTACTACTGCACCAGACATTCTGCTGGGCAGGATGACTACAGGAGATTTGGATTTGTCCAGGGTCCCTGTTGTCTTGCGTGCCTTAGGGACGAAACTAGGAGAAGAAGGGATCCCGATGGTAACCGTGTCAGGAATAGATCTCCTGGAGGCGCACCTGAGACGAACCCGACGCGGTCGTACTCGCCGCCTCTGCGGCCACCCGTTGACAGATTCCGTGACATTCCCACTGGGGGTCAACCCAACGCGGCTGACCTTCAGAGTCCTCCGAAGGCTACGCAACCCGTTCCCCTGGATAAACGTGAAACCGGATATTATCCAGGATTTGATCCCAACGGTACAAGGCCGAAGGATCCTTCAGGCCTTGAGCCGCCGACCATGCGTGGCCCCGATCCTCCTGACAAGAACTGTCGGATGTGTGATCGGGATATTCCTGACCCCAGCAAAATTGGGGAATGTAAGATATGCATGAAAAGGGCATGTGAGATTTGCATTCCGAAGGCTACTCGCCTTTGCCCTGTATGTGCACTGTCAATCAGTAGTTCTCAGGTTCCACAGCATCTTTTCGGAACTGGTGGCGGCGGATACAGTAGCCACCATGATCCGAACTGTACAGCTGCGACTAAGTGCATTCCTATAGACCTCCCGCCAGAGCCCGACGCGGCTGGGCTGAGGGTATGGATAGCCAATATGAAGGAAGCTGTTAGCAATGCCTACAGCTATGATGGACTTTACGTCATCAATTGGCTAACTGAAGTCGAGAAGGCAAAGACCTTTGATGAACTGGATGGGGAATGTAAATACCACATCCTTGAAGCTAGGTTTAATGCAGCCATTCGGAAGTGCATCAAGACTGTTGCAATTATCGATAAGATTAATCGTCTCACCGAAGCCGCTCAACGCTCTAACAATCGCATCAAGAGTATAGGCAGATCCTGTGGCTCTTATACGACCTAAGGACTGCGAATATCGGAGAGCAATCATTCAGGATAATTGAGCTCTCAAACTTGCGATGCAGCGTTTCATCTTTCTATACTGAAGAGGAGCGGCTTGAAAGGTTCATCGCGAAGTGGGATCACATCCTTGCGGGTCTCGATGAACCGCTGACCGAGCAGGTAAAGCGGTCGCTATTCAGTGAGAAGGTTAGACACCTCAACTGTTTGGCTCATGATATCAGGGAATGGGATAGGAACATATCCAACCCTGATGTTTGTAGCTATGAATGGCTTCGTGCTCGTTGTAAGAACAAAATTGACCGCTGGAGGGTTTGTAAGAATCAGGTCAATATGCACAAAGACTTTTACGAACGATCTCAGTCCAGGGACAGAGCCCAGAAACCTGGTGCTCCTGGTCCTCCCGTCCCATAGGCCTAATCGGCCTCCTAGCGATCCAAGGAAGAGGACCGGTAATACCCCAAGTCCTCATCGAAGGGACAAGTACTCTCCCAGGAATCGGGAGCAGGACAAGTGGCGTACGCCTAGCCCTAGGGGCGAGCCCCCAAGGAGGCCCAGATCTACGTCGCCCGGTGCTCCTGCGATTGATGCGTGCAGGGACTTCGCGCGTGGATACTGTTCGCGCGGACAAGAGTGCAAATTCGCACACACAAGAACTGGGAGTTCCGATGCGAAACGCAAGGAGCGTCCTCCCCTGATTCCAGGATATTGCGCGCAATGGGTTTCCTATGGAAAGTGCATGAGGGATAAGTGTGATTACAAGCATGCAAAGCCACCTGAGCATTTGCTGAAAGAAGCGAAACAACACACTGCGGCCCCAGCGACCGAGTCTGCCGATGCGCAACCCGAGTCTGCTGAACCTACTACCACTGCTAACGACAGGACATATAGTCCTGCCCCTGATTTGTCAGCGGGTTTTTGAGAGGGGCGGGCCGTCACCCTCAGGCTATTGGGCTTGTTGCCTGCCCTGCTCATCCCATAGCCAAGGCATTTGAAGAGTATAGAGCTCGGTTTCAACGCCCTGAAGGGACAATGGAGTGGTCAGTGACCACTATTGGCGCTCGTACACTGCAAGGTACGTGTCCGGGCGGCCCGAATATCAGAGCTGTAATTCGCAGACGAACGATTCGTCTCTCGGACAACGCTCTGATTGATGATGTCGATTTGAGTGTACCGACTCGCAAATCCGTTTTATTCAGACGGATTCCTGGGCCAATTGACATTAGGACGGATTTCTATTACTTGCCCGGTAAGTGCGGCCAGTATAACTCTGAGCTCGCGAAGGCAGTGGGGACTAAGCCCACTGCTCGCAGGCTGAGTTTCAATGACAATGCTGAAATTCTGCAAGTTGAGAATATAAGGACACGTGACGAGCCTAGGCCGATCATGAATCGGCGGTCGCATTCTCACCCCATTCACCCGGATAGGTTGCGTCAACCTCCCGAGGTGATTGCGATGTCCGAGGAAAATGCTAGAATCCTAGCTGCCACTACAAGACAGATTGTACAGCTGCACTTAGGTGAGTATGTGCCTGATAATAGGTGGGCTCGTCGCCCTCGAATGATCAGGGAAAATGTTCCTGATCAGATGCCTGCTATGCCTGGCCCACAAATCGAAATCCGGTGGCTTGCTGACACTGGGTGTCCTTTTGACTTGGTTGGGATGCACGACATTCCCGCGCAGGATCATCGCCACATCAAGAATGGGCGAATCCAACATTCCTTGCAAACCGCAAATGGTGTTGCTGGGACTCAAGGTAGAGTTGATGCAACTGTTGAGTCACTTGACGAGGATATTGAAGCCTTCGTCATGGGTAATACACCCTCGATTGTATCGATAGGGCGTAGGTGCGTGGATTTTGGATACAGTTTCCGGTGGGATGCTTTTGAGACGCCTGTTCTCATCTGCCCATCCGGGAGAACTGTTAGGCTCGACGTTATAAACAACGTCCCATACCTGCCTAAAGGGCCGGTTATGTTTGGAGCCCCGAACTAAGATGCATGTCCTGCGATACCGGCAATGCCCGGTCCAGTAATTGCCATGAACGATTCACTGTACCCTGCAGCTCCCTCTGAGGCCGACGCGCCTGACGAGGGGGGTGAAGTTGTTGAAATCAAACACCCTGAGGGCTACAGGACTGAAGCCCAGTTACGTGCTGAGGCTAAAACGCTCCAACACATGATGTCACATTTGCCAAAGAATCCTTTTTGTCCACATTGCCAACGCGCAAAGATGGAAAATGTGCGTTTGCACCGCCGGGGCGGTGCCGACGCGCATGAATGCACGAAATTCGGTGATATCGTCACTGTTGACACGATGGTGTTACACGGTTTAAAGGACCGTGGTGTGAATGGTGAAACAGACGCAGTCGTGTTTTACGATCTTGCGACCAAGTACATAGATGTACTCCCTGTTTTTAGTCGCTCTGTACCTAATACGGTAGAAGCCTTTCACAAGTTTATGGGTCCCGAACCCAAGATTGGTCTGTTATACTCGGACCAAGCCAGAGAGTTTCTTGCGGCTACTCGCCGAATGGCTTGGGTGCATCACATGTCCACACCCGGAATGCCAAAGACGAATGGCATCATTGAAAACAAAGTGAAGCTAGTTCTGCATGGAGCAAGAGTACTCCTCAGACAAGCCGGCTTATCGCCCAAATAGTGGCCATTTGCCGTTCGCGCATTTTGCGCGGCCAGAAATCTCGAAAATCGAGGTGAAGGAACCGCATGGGGAAAGAGAAACGATGACAGGGATTTTCCCGGTCAACTCATCCCATTCGGATGTCTTGTTGATTTCAAGCCAATCGCGCCAAAACCGCGTAGGCTCGAAAAGGGGGGGCTCAAAAACGCCTCCGAACGGGATGACCATCACAAAGCTGATGAAATTCCTACAAAAGATCACTGGATCTTCGATGAAGAATCTGGCAAACTCGTCAGAGTGCACATTGAACCAAGGATTAAGTCAAAGCTGACAGCGTTGATGCTCCAATCGAGCATATTCGTCTCACCGCTGACCGTGATACATGGGTTCAGTATGATGAGGAAAATGGAGAAATGATGCACTCCGTAGACTGGAGATACGGTCCAGATTCCACCAAGGAGCTAAAAGCCCCGTGGACTGGCGAGACGTATTTCACTGTAAAGCCAAAAGAATTTGACCCTCTTGAGGACTCTGATTACGAGCCCGAAGGAGATGATGAACTAGCTGATGATTCAGGGCCGTCCGATCACGGAGAGGACGAGTACAGTAACGTGCCCGCTATGCCGGCACAGAAGATTGACCCTGCATCTAAAGCGCCCAAATTCGGGCCAGTGTCGAAGCCTGGGATTTTCCTGGGTTATAGATTAGAGCCCGGTGGCCAGTGGAAGGGCGACTACTACGTTGCCGATCTTGAACACTTTAGGAACGGATTTTCCCGACCCAGTGTTCATCAAGTCAAAAGAATTTGGCGGAACCCCGAAGAGGGATACGTCTTTCCCATGTTGGCCGCCTATGAGCGTTTGACTAGGGAGGTCCAGCTCCTAGATACTGGAGAAGGAAAGGGTCTTCCCAAAGCGGATGCTCCGACCGAACAGCTCAATGCCGTTGGTTCGGGTTCTGATAATCCTAACGATGACAGTAGTGATCCTGCTGTTGACTCTGAAGCACCTGCTGATGTTCCTAAAAGGGACCACTGGGTGCGTGATGAAGAGTCCAAATCCTGGCACAGACACCATGTCGATGCTAGACAACCCTTTTTCGGGGATGATAGATCTCCACTGCCTCCAGGAGGCCCGTCCCAAGCGGATGTGGATGATTATCGTGTAACTCATCTAAAATACATTGACTCTACGCAACAGTGTATCCGTGATGACAGGAGAATCCTGAACCCAGGACATCGAGTCAGAACTCAAAGGTTCTGGACTGGTGTGACCATTCTGTATGATAAAGGGCATGCTCCTTCTAGGGCTCCGAGGGTCACTCTGACCAAGTTTAAAAATAGGTTAGACAAAGATGAGCTTGATTATGAGCAGAAGGAGGAAAGAAAGGAGAGGTCCTACTCTGGATCTGGTAAACCCAACTCCATTTCTTCTACTGACTGGAAAGGTATGTCCGTCTGTATGCGAAGGATATACATCGAGGCTGAAAGGGAGGAAGCTCTGAAGCGAGCGCGTGCTGGCGAAGCCGCACCCTCCAAACCAGCTGGGCCCGCTTTGATAAAGCGGAGATTGTTGATAGAATTTGCATGCGAACCTGACTCTAAGCTCTCCGCCACAATGCTGGAACAGGGGGGTGACGCGATTCGCGTACACAAAGAGTCGTTCGACATTTTAAAGAATAAGGATATGACCAGATTGATTGAGATCGTCGATCAGAATCCTGGTTGTGACTTATGGGGCTCGATCCCGTGCGGACCGTGGAGTACTTGGCAGTATGTTAATTTGTCTCAGTACGGTCCCGAGTTCGCAGTAGAGCTCAACGAAGCTAGACGAACGTCGATGGTCATGTTTGCTGCTTTCCTTCGTGTCGCCAAACGCGTGCGTTTTAAGGGAGGTAGAATTGCATTCGAGTGGCCGAGGCATTGCCTTGGTTGGAAACAGCCATTTATGAGGCGTCTAATCGACGATCCCGACATCAGGTGTGTCGATGTTGACGGTTGCGACTTTGGAATGCAAACGTCCGATGGTGTTCCCATCAGGAAGCAGTGGCGGATCGCCACTTCTTGCCCTGAACTAGCCAACGAGCTACGAGGGCGCACGTGTAGCCACGAAATAGGCTACCCCCACGCCAGGATCGAGGGAAGCCTTACGCCCTTGACTGCGCGATATCCTATTGGGATGTGTAAAGCCGTAATTAAAGGTCTTTACGGGCATAAGCCCTATGCGGCTGCCCCTGCTACCTTGAGCGAGGAGGACGACGCTCCTGCTGCGCCTGTTGAGGTAACGGAGGCCGATCCGTGTGCGTGGAGGCGAGACAAGGATGCCTTGCTCGTCCACATGTTGAACAGTTATGCAACTCTCCCTACTCGGCAGACGCCTGGCTCTGCGGGCTTAGATTTAAGCTCGTGCGATGAAATCATCGTTCCCGCTAAGGGAAGTGCTCTTGTGCAAACTGGATGCGCCTTTACTTTCCCAAGCGGAGTTTACGGCCGCATCGCACCGAGATCAGGTCTGGCAGTCAAGCACATGCTAGACGTAGGTGCAGGAGTAATTGACCCTGATTTCTCAGGAGAAGTGAGAGTGATGCTTTTTAATCACTCTGACTATGAGTTTCGAGTTCGACCTGGAGACAGGATCGCTCAACTCATACTCGAGAAAGTCATGATTGTTGATGCCAAGATCACCGTCAGACAACCCGACGTAACCGTCAGGGGGGTTAATGGCTTCGGCAGTACCGGCGGGTACCCTGCTGGTCCCGCCATAGGGTTAAATGGAGATCCTGTTCCGCCGATGCCCAGATCGAACAAGGCTTCGGGGCATCAACCCAACCTACAGGGCATACCAACTTTTTACGCCTGTGTAGCAAGGCCTGTGACGAAGAAGGAGCAAGCTGGTAACGACAAGGCGCGTGCAGCTCTCCTCAAGGAATGGACAAAGCTCCGAAAGTTGGGATGTTGGGATGAGTTGAGAGTTAGAGAGTGGAAGAAAGTTGCTGCCGAAGCGCGAGCAAATGGCAAGACAGTCCATGTAGGAAGAATTTTTGACATATGTGTGGAAAAGAATCATGAACTCCCTGAGGATGATCCTAATAGGAAGTACAAAGGGAGAGTAGTGTTTGAGGGATGCTTTGTGAGGGACCAGGCAAATCACTGGGCCATGTTTTCCGAAGCTACCTCATGCCCGGCAACAATGGCCGCTGGCAAGATGTGTGATGCATATGGCATGTTGCCTGGTCACGCACTACAAGTCAGTCATGGGTGCGTCTTCCTAAGGATCAATGGCCGCAAGCATGGGTAGATGCTGGCTATGACGATCCGGTCTGTCCGTTGATTCTTGCCCTACACGGGCATCCTGATGCCGGCACGTTCTGGGAAAAGCATTGCGAAGCGAGGCTTATTGAGGTCGGATTTATCCGTGTCCCGGAATGGCCGAGTGTGTTTTATCACCCTAAGTATAAGCTTTTTCTTGTGGTGTATGTTGATGACTTCAAGATGAGTGGCCCATCCGCTAGCCTATCAATCGGATGGGACCTCATTAGTCGGGTAATTACGATGGAACCGCCGGGTACCCTAAAGCGGTATCTGGGCTGCGAGCACGAGTTTGCTGCAGCAGATGTACAGGGTTTCTTCGATCCTCGCACTGCTTGGACTGTGGATCATCCACCATCCAAGGAGATGCCTGACATTCGTTTCGGAGAGAGACGACTTCGAGCTGACGAGGTCAAATTCGGCCCGGCTCGGGTGAAGATCATCAAATATAACGAGGCGTGCTTCATGGAAGCATGCGTTGATAGGTACAAGGAGCTATGCCTCCCCAAGTACCCTAGACCTCTGGTGAAGGCTGAGACGCCTTTTCTGGATGAAAGTAAACCGGAGTTTGATGAGAATCCCATCAACCCGGAAGTAGATCAGCTGTTTGGGCAGCCGTCTCCTTGCCCAACAGACGTGATTGCTGAACAGCCCGGTGTCCTAGGCGACGCTGCAGCTGCAGTTCTCATGAAAATTTTATATGGTGCTAGAATGGGTCGATACGACCTAATTAGACCTGTACAGGCTTTGGCCAGTCGAATCACTAAGTGGAATCGACTGTGCGATAAGAAGCTTCATAGGATTGTTTCCTATATCAACTCCACGCTAGACCTACACCTATACGGATGGGTCTGCGATAAGCCTAGTGACATTGAAATCGTCGCTTACTGCGATGCCGATCTCGCTGGAGATCGTACCGATTCCAAGAGTACATCTGGTGTCCTTATTTGCCTAGTCGGCCCAAGGACATATGTTCCCATTACCGCACTTAGCAAGAAGCAAACTTCGGTATCCAAATCGACTCCCGAAGCGGAGATCGTTGCACTAGATCATGGCGTGGCCAAGGAGGGCATGCCACTTGCACAGCTTTGGCAGTTTGCTATCGGTCAAGGCACCGGTAAGCCTGTCACGGTGAATTGTATGGAAGATAATGAGGCCGCATGCCGCATCATTATCACTGGGAACAACCCAAACATGCGATATATGTCGCGTACTCAGCGAATCGACATTCAGTTGGCTCAATGAAGTCTACAATGAACAGATTTTTCGTTTCGTAGCATGTCCATCGCATTACCAAGGCGCGGACATTCTCACCAAAGCGTGCGTAGACAAGGTGACATGGGGTAGGAATTTGCAGACTTTAGGAATGTTTAATCCAGGATTCCTGGAGAAATTCATTAGCCATCCCACCCTCCCTGTCGTAAAGCCTGCTGCACCTGTTCTCCCCCCAATTAGGGGGGTACGCATGGAAACCGATCAAAATTCATTTTTCAACAAATTCATCCAGCTAGCTGAATCCAGCTATATGGTTTTTGACATAGTTGAGGATCGATCAAATGTTTGCGATACGCGAAACATTTTCGTCGATTCTGAGCTTGGCATAACGCCTGAACCTCAGTTTGGTAGATGGCTTACCTACTTTGTTAGACCGGCCAATCTTTGCCCTGTTATCCCTAGACGGGGTACAATTGAAGGCTCCAGACCTAACATCTTGTTGTGTAGGTATAGCAGTTTGATCGATGCATCCACGCGAGGGAATTGGAGCAAGATCAGGCGCGCACGTGACCAGGTAGAGCAGTGCCAATCATGTCAGAACGACTTAATTGAGCACGCGCTAAACATGAAGTTTTCCGTAGGCATTTTCATACAGCCGAATACCTGGATTGCTAATCGCGATATTCTTGTCAAGCTTGGCGTAAACCGCTATAGCCGTGTTGTACACTATTGCTCATGTCTTGTAAATAAGGATCATGTGCATGCATTGACATTAATTTGCATCTCACGACATGTGAACTCTTTCCCAGTTTTCAAATGCAACAGGATGTATCGCACTACACGTGTTGATCCTCTTGTGCATGACTTAGTTGTAAAGTATGTGACCCGCGCTGCTCTTCAAACAGCCTGTAGTTGAGTAGGCTTGATGGACATTATTCACGACAGCATTAATCATGCTATACTCACAACCGCAAATTCGCGACATTAGTTCAGGCACATTCGCCTCAATTAGCTGGTTTGTGTTTGTGTCAGTTTCCGCCCGGGTGGGCATGTTCATAGGGTAGCTTTGCAGTTTCCTGTGCAGTGGTGTAGCCGGGTCGTTGTCAATGCACGACTGTTTATCATAGGCATGACCATATTCGGTCTTACACCAGGGGAAATTGCCCCTTCGTACTGATGCAGTTGACACCCAAGGTTTACACACCTTTGGGTGTGGGAGGCACCCCTTATCTCGGGGGATCTTTCGTTGTTTAATTTGTTTTGGTGTTACCCTACCGCTTCCCGGGCGCAAACTCGCGCCATGGCAGCGGCTGCATCCGCGGCCAGCGGAGCGGCGGGCGCTGCCCCGCGTTCGAGAGGTTCGTCTTTGGCGGCGCGGCAGCAGGCGGACTATATGAACCCGAACTGCGCCTGCCCCTTGGGTCCGCTTCCAGCGGAAGCGAAGAACGCAGCCAATGCGCTGTCCGATGAGAGGCCTACTCGGCTATCGGAGAATCTTAGGATTTGCTATCCGCACTTGACGGCAAAGTCCGATCAGTACGGTAGTCGCACCACTGCTGAGACGCAGTTGGTGCAAGTCAAGGAAGGCGTCAAAGACCCTCAAGTCGTCGGTGCTTTTTCCGGCATTTTCAACCTACTGGAGGGGTTTGACACGGGCATGATTAGGACACGTCCCTCATCCCGTCTATCAAGAAATACCGCCGCCTACGCGTGGCTGGTATTCTCCAGGCCATGCTTCTGGTGAAGTGGAGCTGAGTGACCAAAGCGTCTACACGGCTGCCATAATCATCTGTGAGGCAATGCCGCGAGAGCCTGAGCTCCACTGCGAGCCGACTCGGAACGCGCTGATTGAAATGACATTGTCTACAGCCGTTTCCCCTTCACTGGTTCCCCGAGGCGGGAACTGGATGTACGAGATGGCAAAGGTTGAGTCACGCTGGCAGACCTTTTTCCAAGGGGCGAATAAGAATGTTATTCGCGCCATGCAGACGGCCGTTGAGAAGGGTAGGAGAGATATGCCCTCGAAGTGTACAGCCGGCCGGAGCCGAGGAGGCGTTCAAGGCCTGGGCATACCAGCGTCCCACTGCCCTTTGTACCCCACCCAAGGCGGTGGTCGGGTATATGAAGGCAATTTATTGCATCTCAGCCGATGCGCTGGCAAAGATGCAAACGGTCAATGCACATGCTTTTGAAGTAGGATCCATGCGCAAGGAGATTGAGGCCGTGTGGTCCTCCTATGACGATTTTGTGGGATTCTTCACGGAAGAAGTGGGGATTGCTCCTACCATCTTTCACTTGATTGAATGGAAACGCGCTAAGCCGCTTACCATGCCAATCAAGGAAATCGGGGATTGGCACGCCGGCGATCCCGTGTTTGAGCGCGACGGGTATCTAGTGTTCCCGATGCGGCACTGCATGGAGCTCAATGCAGCTAGCATGCACGAGAGATGGGTTCATGGAACCCAGTTCTCTTCCCTATGGAACATTCTGGGCCATGGGAATGCCGTTGCATCGCTCGGAGATGCCGAGACGCTAACAGGCGTGTGGACATCGACGAAGCCTGTTTCTCTCGAGAGTTTTTACTCTTGTCTCAGCCATATTGGCCTGGGCGTAACCGTGCGGCTGGCCCTTTTGCTACGTCCTCTCGGTAAGAACGCCCATGAGGCGTACAAGCGTACCGAAAAGGGGCCTTCACACCAACGCGTGATAAGGCAGTTCCGCGTTCGTGTTGACGCAATCGCTCTCAAAGAAGAGACGATTGGTGAAGGAACGGCTGCCGTGGCGGGGAATTTGCTTTCGCATAACCCCGCCACGCACCTTTGGAACCCTGTGCTTGAGGTAAATCCTCACTCGGCAGAGGTCGGATGGATCCGGCACGGCGCCAACCGCGCAGTACTGACCATTGGGGCGGAAATTCCCGCCGGGTCGGTTGCGCGTGAGGCGTCGGTTCCCCCGGCAAAGCCCGGCGGTGAGGTGGATTTTAAGTTCTTTCCTCAGGAGATCCGCGAACTCGGCGAGGTACGATGCTCCCGCTGTATGAAATCTGGGAGCACTATGTTCCCGCATCTGAAGGAAAATTCTTTCCCTTGGCTGGCGGCCTTCCTTTTTCAGGGGCTGCAAAGCTCATGTACCATGCGCCAGAGCACGCGCTATCGGAGCTTGCCAACGCAGCCACTCAATGCAGTGAGTTCATGAGCGCGATCAGCGGTAACATCTACCCTGATCGTCAGGACCGCCAACCTTGTGAGCTTGTGCGGGAGACATGGGACTCATGGGCGTTCCATGTCCGGACGTACATTATTTCCATGATTTGGCCCGTAACGGCAATGGAATATGCCGGCTGCGAGGAGCCGGACGATTTGGGGTTCGTTCTCACAATGCTGGGATACGTTTGTATTCCAAACAAGGTCTCCTACCTAGGCGTAGAGGGATCTCGCGTTGTGGTGCTGGTTGGACCCTCACACTGGGTCACCGGCAGCTCGGGTCAGTCCATTACTGGAGCAAAGCTTCAGGAGCAGTGGACGACCATTAGGACAAAGCTCCCGGCCAAAACCGGCGAATACGCGCTGGAGGTCGTGGAGGTTGAAGAGGAGACCTCAGTGGCTGAGCTTCTCCGTACCGTGGTCAGCCCAGAAGCTGGCTGACCCGGTACATGCAGGTGCTCCTGCGGGCGCTAAAGATGATATATTCATCATCTTTACCAAATGCCTGTGGCTGACCGAATGGCGTAAGTCCGAAAACACGTATGGTCCCAGCCCCGAAGCGGGTAGGATTATCGATGAAAACATCGATGCCATGAAGGCATTCGCCAATAAGGGCGGCCGGAGCCAGGCACCGACGATAATCTTGTCGGGTCCTGGTATCGTTTGGCATGGAACAGACATGCAGGAGGTTGCAACCACGTTTTTCATGAAATGCCGCGATGCCGGTTTCCCAGCCTACCCATCCAATGCGATGTGGTTCGGCTGCTCAAAGAAGAGCCTAAACGGCGGTGTTGTCGGTATCGAAAGAGGCGGACACCAGTTTATGGGTCTGGTCTCGGCGTTCACCGACCTGGTATCTGTACTGAGACGTGAGTACACAATGAGTGATGAGATCCGGGAAGCCCTGGCCATCGCTCTGGATTTCTTGGTTGAAAAGGATTACCTGATGCATCCATCGGGGTCATACCTGAGCGCTGCGAAGCAGTGCGGGGCCAGTGCAAGCCTCACACCGGTGGACCGGTGGTCCTCATCTGAGGATGCGCCATGGGCAGAGGTAATCTCTGCTCCTAGGACGATGTCGAGTGGCCAATGCGCCACCAGTCATGCGTCATCGGCCAATGCGCCTGCCGCAACCAGTGCAAGGAATTCGGAGCAGCAGTCTGTGCCTCGCCCCAACGCGGGCAAAGGGCCACAGACAATGGCTCAGCGCGTCCGGTCCTCGACGCCGCCCGCAACGGGCAGGCAGAGGCTGGGCCAAGCAATGGCCGATTTCGGCCAGTCGGCCGCGAATCGCGGTCTCTCGCCGGCCGTTTGCGGCAATCAGAAGGGGACGATCCCTGCAAAGCCAGCGCAGGCGTGCGGGTTCAGCCCAACTACGACTGGTGGCCCGTCTAAGACTGGTGGCCACAGAGTGGAATTGAAGCTTGCCACCGGGAAGCAAATGTTGAAGGCTAAGCCTGAGCCTCCAGAGCTTCCCAAGGATGCATACACCGATGATTTTCCATCCCTGTCTAAGCGCGAAGCCGCTAACAGATGGAGTGGTGGGGCCGCAAGGAGTTCCAGCTGTGTGCCACCAAAGGTGGGAGGATCGGTGCCACGCCTATCCTCGGCCGCCGGCCCTCCGCCAAAGAGTGACGCTCCTTGTGCCAAAGGACCCGAGGTCAAAGCACCTGGGGTCACGGGCGCACCCGTGCCTAAAGCGGCAGGTGCTGATGCACCGAGCGATGGGGGTCCGGGGGGATGCGCTCCCGCGAATAGTGAGATCACACACCCTCGACCCGAGGTTCCGCCGCGGAAGGCAGTCAAAAGTGCCCCGGCTAGCCTGTCTGAGCCGGCGAAGCCTTGCCAGTCAGAGCCACCACCTAAGCGTGGGGGCAGTGTTCCGGATGTCGCTGGTGGGGATAATCCCCAGCCAGAGGACAGCACCCCGTCCCTGTCGACCGATGCGTCGATGGGGATGGCTTCTCATCCCGAAGCATCCAGACCCGCTGGTCGGGATGCACAGCCCGCACCTGCGGATGCAGGTGGGGAAAAAGGGGCTTCACCCAGCCAAGGCGCTGGGTGGCGGAAATGATGGGAACGGCAATGGGCCCCTGCCGATGAGCTACCGGGCCGCGACGATCCTATGGATGGGAGCGGGACTGGTGGAGGCGGTGGACCCAATCCGCCTGATGGCGACGATCGGAGTATTATGCGCCCGCTGAAAGCGCGGATGCTTGCATCGTTGTGCATTACCTGTTCCGAAGAGCCGGTTACCCGCCCGCGTTGGCGGCGTGGAGGAACGGGGCCTGGCCAAGGCGCCTTCTTTACCCTAATCAGGCTGACTCTATTGAGGATGCCCTCGCTCTTACTCTGTGGCAAGGGCTATCAGAGGATGAGTTTTTCCAGCTGCTGGACAATCGTTTCGGCGAATACGACTGGGATTTCCTGTCAAAGGCCATTCTGTCTGACACGATGAATGCCGATGACATTCATCACGCAGGAGCCAAGGCGCTTGCTGAGTGGGCTGAGGATAACCTTGGGCCATTGTCGTTTGGCCCTCGGTCGGACCTAGTCGCGCGGTTTCACCAGATGCAAACCGAGAGGGAGCATCCAAGCAGGGAAGCGGCAAATGAGTCATGTGTCGGCCCAGGGAAACAATATGTTCCCCGTCCTCCGCTGGAGGATCAGCCGAATTCGAACCAGATCTCCGCCGACGTATTCCGCGGTCGGGAGATCCGTTTGGGGCTCACTCTGCCCGACTCCCAAAGCGGAGATGATGAGCTCAGCGCGCAGGACGCAACGTGGAACGTTGAGTACTGCGACTTTTACAAGGCCGCCGCGAATCTGTGGCGTGCGAGGTCATGCTTGCGCGAAGCCGCAGGATGCATGATTGAAACTGGGTATATTCACCCTCAGATGGCTGCGGCCATTGCGGCGACCGAAAAGGTCGAAAGATTTTGTAATGTTCTTCGGGCTGCCAACCGCTATGCCGGTTTGGGCACGTATCGATTCAATGAAATCGTGGGCAGGAATCTGCTCGATGGATATGACGACTGGAGAACTCCTCCGAGGGAGGAGGACCATCCCGAGTTCCTTGCTCGGGAGGTTGAGGACGTCTTCCGTTCCTATTGCGCGGGCCTTTTGAGGTCTGAAAGTTTCGACCTCAGGTCCTGCGTAATTGACCCGGAACCGGCGCCCAAGGCGGAGCCGGCTCCCAAGGTGAAGCCACCTCCTCCATCTCTGTCGGTCAGTAAGGGCCTTCCTAGGCGATCGGCTCCTGCTGTACATACTGGGTCGGCTCACACCGCCAAGCGTCCAAGAGAGACTGGCGGTGGCTCCACTGGGAGCGTGCAGATCCCAGGGCAGTATTTCGGCAAAGCCCGCACGAAGGAGTCCCCTGTCCAACCCCCTGAACCGCCAATGGGCGGGACGGAGGGGAGCGCACAGCCGTCCGCGATGGATGTGGATAGAGAGGGGAGTAAGGGCGATGAGAAGAAGAACAAAGCAACCAAAGAGGCTGCTGTAGCGTCAAAGAGCGCAAAGCCGCATCCGGCGAAAGCGTCGCGTCCTGAGGCCCTAAGCGGCTTGTTGGATGTGACACTGATCAGCGATGTACGGGAGCGTGATCGGGATATTTCCGATGACGAGTATTCCCCTACGAATGTGTGCATGTTTCCAGACTCATGGGAGGGCGCAATGCCGACCTCCGTATCTGGAAAGCCCGGAGGCTTTGAGCAGTTCAGAAACGAGCTCATGAGGATCCAGAGAATCCTGGATTCTCCGGCGTTGGTCGACCTTGGTAAGGTCGATCTGGACGCTCTCAAGGGAGTACGTCTCGGATGAGGATCACGAGGGTCACGTAGATGATGATGGGATGGGCCCATATGTGGACAAGTTCTCATCAATGGGCGACCGCGACCTAGTGCCCTCAAAGCAGGAGCCGCCCTACTATATGAGGCAAAGGCGTGGCGCACCACAGAAGAGGAAATTGAGAGGACGAAGAACCTTTTTCCATACGTTCGTGCCGAAAATTATCGGCTTATGTCAGCGGGGACTGGTCCCATAGGTGCCAAAGCGCACGTACAGGGCGTCCTCCCTGCTGGTGCGTCGCTAGAGGAGGCGCTGATGGCAAAGCCCGATGTGTGCCCGATTGCGAGCACCTACAACCTCACATACGAGGGTGAAGAGGTTGTGTTTGATGCACAGAGCGGGACAGCAGGCAGAATCGCCTGTCCTGCCGGTAACGACATCTTCCATTTTTTCCCCGAGATTAAGGATACGTCGGCGATGCTTGGGCGAAGCTCCAGGGAGTCGCAAATGCTGCTAGAAATTTTGTCGGGCAACACTGACCCAACGCGGTTGAACGTGAAGCCCGGTGAGCCGGCTCCCTTCTTGTGTGGGACGGTTCCAGACATTCTGGGAGGTTGGATGTCAATGACTCTAATCTCAACGCTCTTTGAGGCCCTATACGGGATCCATAAGTGCACGAGTGTCGAGGTGGCGACCTGGGCGGGTTCTCTAGCGAAGGAGAACCCAGCGTACCCTCCAGTCGAGCTCCTAATACGGACAGTCTGGAGGGGAGATGGCACGACTGTGCGCCCGAATGAGGTGCTTTTTGCGCGTTCCACCCTAATCGGGAGGGACGTGCCGTTCAAAGTTTTCAAGCGATGGGCACTGCGTGACCGAACGCCTATGGGGCCTTTGCTTAGGCCGTTGGGAGCAGCGGAGGTCCCTTACACGGGATACGTGCTGCTGACGATGGCCGAGTATCGGTCCGCCCTCAAAATGAGGTGCATTCGGAGGCCCGGCAAATTCGCCATCACAGTTTTCCCCATGCGACCTGAGCAGGTCTGCAGGGGAGATCATGATTGGGTTGGAGGGCGCAAAGGTGCCTCTCCTCAAGTTGCCAAGCCCCAATAATGAGGGCGAATTTTATGTTGACGATCGCGTCAAATACATGGACAAGCGCCATGTCGTGTGGCCGTTGACCTAAAGTGGATGGCCGTCGAGGAAGCCGCCGGCATCTATAAAACCCGACGCGGTTTGATTGCTGTGCGAGAGGAGATACATGCGCCCTTCTGGCGCGCATGCTATCTGCACCAGGAAGGGGATGTAATATACATCCGTCCCTGGGCGGTCCGAGAGTTGAATGTCCAGGGACCGCGGAGAGGGGTGTCATTTTCATGGGACAAAGCTCCCATGCATGACTATTGGTGCCCTCGGTGCGCGCATGTGAACATGTATGGCACCATTCTATGCAATGGTTGCCATTTGCCGATTTTCTATCGAGAGTGGGTGCCAGGCACCATCCGCTCCCAGGTTAGGAGAGGGCAGCCAGTTTGGCTGGACGGACTCAAGGCAGTCCGTGCCAACAGCTGGTATGAAGGGGAGACTGACGTGTGGGCTCCTCTCATGGCGTCGGTAAACCCGATCCGCGAGGTGGTCAGCTGTATGATCTCCGGTTTGCGCTGTGCGCCTCATCTTGTGCACAATCCCAATGCGGATACTGTGCAGGTTGCGTTTCAGGAGGTTGTGAAAGTCACCTCAAAGGACACTCACGCTTGTGTGCGTGCGAGTGACGAGGCTCTCGAGCGGTGGGTAGCGAAACAGCTGCTCATCGAGGAGAGCAATACTGGCGTCCCAATTCCCGACAATATGTCTGTCATGACATATTTGGTCGAGCGCCCGCAACAGGCGGCGCAATGGGGTCGTCATATGACGAGAAAGGGCAGTCTAAATTCAGCATTTGCCCTTTACCTCTCTGTGCATATTTTTGATGCCTACCGCATCGGAATTGAGGACGGATATTTGGTTCCGCTGTATGGCCTAGGCGCCTCACGTGCGGACATTATAATGTCATTGGTACAGGCTGAGCGACGCCTCTCGGACTTCAATAGTGAGGATCCAAGTTTTGATGCCTCCACAGTTCTCGATTTGAGTATCGACTCTCTGCGGGCCGGTGGTGGATCCATCACGGCCCCGATTGAGTATGCTGAGGCATACATTTATGTCGAGAACAACAAGGTTGACATGGTCCCCGCTGCACAGCGCGACGGCCAAAGCGCCATTGTTTTTGCTGACCCGCCGACTGGGAAGCACCATAGGCGGGCGGCCACTCCTAGGGGAGATCATCGGTCTGCTACCCCGCGACCTGGGCAAAGGGGGATCAGCAAAAGGGCAAAGCCCCTGCGCACTCCTGGCCCAAGGGTGGAGGTCACAAGGGTGACCAGTTTCCAGGAAAGGGTCACAAGGGTGATCAGTACAAAGGCAAGGGTGGCCAATACGGCTACCAACAAAGTCAGTTCGGTCGAGGCGGATCCGCCAGATCGAGAACTCCCACTGGCGGGTATCAGCCTGATGCTCGCGGGTCGGGGTACAAGGGTGTACAGGCTGCCCCTTTCCCGTTCCCGAGTCCGATGTATCCCACTTTCCCAATGGGAGGATACATGCAACAGCCCATGGCTGGCATGATGCCGCAAATGTGGCCTGGCGCAATGCCGCAGGGTTGGCAGCCGCATATGCAGGGTGATCCCCGCGAGTTCGAGAATCCGAACTCGCCGCATACCCCTACCTGGGGTGACGATGACGAGTTGGCCGAGACAGTGCCTCCTCCCCCTGGGGACTGGAATGTCAACAAGGGGAAGGGACGGCACGGCGGCGGACGACATCGGTAATACCTGAAGTCTGTCTGTGCGTTTTGCATGGCTGCGCCAACGCGCGCATGCTTTCATTTCGGAATTCACAAGATGGACTATGCTCCTTGTCGTATTTCGTTGTCTGGGCTATTCGCCATTTCAGAATTCATCTGCATGCGTGGCTGTGCGCTATTCGCGCAAGCTGCGATTACCTGTCAGGTGTGCGTCGCCACAGCAAGGCAGTCACCCTCGGCGGCGTCTATGGCCGCTGGTGGTCTGCATCCTCCTGCACCGCTGCCGCTGCTGGTGATGGAGCTCATCCAGGTGCCGAGGTGAGGATCACGGATGCCCCGCACCGCTGCCGGTGAGGTCCTACTCGGACCTGAACCGCCGAGTGCCGCTGGCGGTATCCCTGGGGGTGGTCTTCGAATGATCGCGCGCCTAGACGGTGCTGATTTAAGGCCGAACCTTTTTGGTCTATGCACCACGTTTCAACCAGCAAGCCAAAGCGCTTTTGACCACATAATTCAAACATTAAATCCACGTGAATCTATTGATTCAATGTGGTTGCATCGCAGATATTTCATGCCTGCCATTTTGGAGTTGAATCTTTGTTCTTTTCCTTCTTTTGTTTCTCTTGGTTGATTTGGCTACCGGCGTGATCCGCTCCATACCCGTAATTCGGGGTGGTGGCGGGATCCGGGCTCCAAAGCGAGCCCGGGTATGGGGTCGCGAACCCTGGTAGTCTAATCGTCTTTGTTTCTTGTTTGTTGCTGTTCAACTTCAACATGGCCTATGCGCCTTTCCAAATTCACTCCTTCTCTTTGTACAGTCGAGGGGGGTGTTTTTGGGGGCATGTACGTTTATCATAGCAGTTTGTAGTATGCCATTACCCAACGCGGTATTTGGCTCAAGTTTAATCTCCGGCAGTTCTCACCTGCCATCTCGTCACGTGCTCGCGGCGTCACTGGCCATCGTCTTCGTGCAAAAGGTGCGCGGGGCCGACAGGCCGTGGTCCGGGTCTTCGTGGAGGTGGGTCGGGTGTTGAGTTGGGAGGTCGCCCTTTGTTTTGCTTCTGCACGCTTGCCCGCTTTGCTCGCTTGGTGCTGCTTGCTGCTGGTTTGCTTGCCTGCTTTGCGCTGTGCTGCGCTTCTGCTTGGTTCCTTCTTGTTACAACGAGGCACCCCTTTTGGTTCGTGTTAGTGCCGGCCGGGGGCAACTGCTTTGCCCTTGGGGCCGGGGGGATAAGGTGGTCTCTTCTTGTTGGTGGGTTAGGGCCTGTTTATCCATCCCGAAACTCTGTTTCAAACCCTTTCGCCAAATCAATCCCCGATGATATGAAAAGCGCTCGTGTTGAGTGTAACATTGACATTGGGGGAAAGGGTGTGTGTGTGTGTGTGCGCCGCATCTGTTGGCGGTTTGATTAATTTCGCAGGTAGTTTTTCAGTGCTTTTGGACTTGGCAAGATGAAAGTATGTCTTCTCCTATAAACATCTGCTTGTCTTTCGTGCAAAGCCATCTGCGCGCAATGTCCTCACTTCGCTCTCAGAAAAATATGCTTGTCTTTCGCGTTTCTCCTGCTTTTGTCTTAGCAGTTGAGAGAATGTTTCGTTTTCTAGTCAGTTGCATTGCGTAAACCCCTGTGCTGCGCGGTGTCGCTCTTGGCAACCGTCTGCTGCGCAATGTCCACGTGCGTGAAATCTTGCCAAGACCGAAAACACTGAACAAACACCTGCCCAGACAGCACGGCTAGCGCTTCGGTTCCAGAATTGGTGGCAACGCACTTTGACCCTGCGCACGTTCATTTTGGACTGCGTGGCTTCCTCGAGCTTTTGCACTTCCTAATCCGCGTGCGGTTGAGCTTTCCAGTTCCAAACCTGCGGGTGGTCAAATTCCTCGAGTTTTTCCAGTTCCTTTAATCCCCGGGTGGTCAAATTCCTCGAAGTTTTCCAGTTCCTAATCCCCGAATTCCTTGAGTTTTTCCAGTTCCGACTTGCTGTCCCAGTTCCTTTCCAGTTCCTTTCCAGTTCCTTTTCCAGTTCCTAATTGGGTTTTGCTGCGTTTTCTCAGTCATCCCAACTTGCTTAAAATCAAAAAGAAACAAGAAAGAAGCAATTGCTGAGAAATCGCGGCAAATCCCAATTAGGAACTGGAAAAGGAATTGGGAAGGAACTAGAAAAGAACTGGGACAGCAACTAGGAACTGGAAAAACTCGGAGTTCGAACAACCGGGGATTAGGGACTGGAAAATTTAAGGGCAGCCGCCTTGTGCCGCCGGCCCCTGCTTGCTGACAGGGGACGTTGTTATGACAATTATGACTATGCTTTTTTGTCGGGTTTAACGGCACACTTAAAGCATATATAGAAAAGAAGAGCAGCACGAGAATGATGATGTTTTTGATGATGCATTTGCTACCCAACATTAGGGATGCTGATACTTATTACTATGATGCATTATGCATTCGCATTATCGCGAGCAGGTCTGATGATAATTGTTACTTTGCATGTTTAGCATCACCAGCAGTTGTTCTGATGATTATGACAACGCATTCCCTGCATCTCACACAAGCCACTCCGGGATAAACTCGCGTAGCACCTGGTTGAATTTTACAAGTGCCCCGGGTGTGTGGAAACTCGGGCAGTTTTTGTTCTCAAGACTTCGATGTATTGCTGTGGACGCGAAGTGTGCATTTTGTGCCATCGCTTCGTCTTCGCGAGAAGTAAGGTGTTAGTAACAGGAACACCTCCGGATGCAATCAGACGATGATGGTGATGATGATCATGATGATGATGAACTATGCACCCCCGGCATCACCAGCAGTTATTATGACAATCATGACTACGCACCCCCTGCATCTCAAGTCAGGTCTAACGGCACACTTGCAACGTATGTGAAAAAGAAGAGCGCCACGGTTTTGACGATGAACATGATGATGATAAACATGAACATGGTGATGAAAATGATGCTGATGATGATGACGATGATGATGTTCACCACTATCATCATTTTCATCATCATGTTCATCATCGTCATGTTCATCCTCAAGTTCGTCATCATCATTTGCATGTTCATCATCATCATCTTCATCGTCCTAATTTTCATCATCATCATCCTCATCATTGATAATCATCACTGCGCACAGTTAATGTCATCACTACGCATCCTCAGCATCACCAGCAGTTAACGTCTATGCATCCCCATCACCAGCAGCAGTTATCATGACAATCATGACAACGCATCCTTTGCATTTCCAGTCGGGTCTGACGGAACACAAATGAAAAAGAGCGTGGTGATGATAATCATCAGTAAGACAAGGACAAAGACAAACCCTTCCCATGCGCCTTCCCTTTAAAGAAAGGGGTCGGCGGACTTCAAGGAATTTGACCACCCGGGGATTAAAGGCACTGGAGAAACTCGAGGAATTTGACCACCCGCAAGTTTGGAGCTGGAAAGCTCAACCGCCCGCGGATTAGGAAGTGCAAAAGCTCGAGGAAGCCACGCAGTCCAAAACGAACGTGCGCAGGGTCAAAGTGCGTTGCCACCAATTCTGGAACCGAAGCGCTAGCCGTACCGTGGGTGGACGATTTAATCAAATTCAATGTTATTGGCCGTTTGGATGAAAAGCGCTTGTGTTTGAAGGGAACCGACACCTTGTGGTAGTAGAGGATCTTTATGTGGTGGCCCTGGATCTATTCCGGAGAGTTTCAAGTGTCAATGCTGATGGATTGATAGTGGATAAGCCCGAAGAACCGGTTGTTGTGGTTTATCTTGAAAGTGGTCCGCTTGCACGGATGCAATGGCTCAGTGAGCTATGTACATCTGAGGTGTGACATGAAAGGCCTTGAGCCAAAAATGGTAACGTGTTGCACGGAGATCAATGGGCCCAGAAAACAAACACAAATTTCTTTTGATCTCCAGCGCTGAATTACTATTGGCTTATTCGCCTTCGACCGCAGCCATTCAAGTGTGTTCCGCAGCCATGAATGTGTCAGTGACAGACAACACATATATCTTGTCAGAATTAAAATACTGTGTTCATCCCTTTTCGGCGCGGATTAAATGTCTTTGTTGGCAAAAGGAAAGGAAAACTCTGTACTCGTTGCAGCGGAGACCGAATTGTATCAAAAGATGATGCACAATGCTACATGCAGGATCATTGTGAAGCACTGTGAAACTATTGACCTCTCACAGAATAGTCTGGCTGATGGTGAGGATCAATTGCTCGTCATTCGTGGTGCTTTCCTCGTGTTTTTGTTTTTAGAGCTTCTGAAAACCCTGTATGGCTTCCACGGATGGCTGCTGGTTTCCGATTGGCTGTAGCGGTCATAGTCGTACCAAGTCGAGGAGCCATAGCCTTTCCATCCAGGTTGATCGTAGCCGTAACCCTTGTTGTACCATGAGCTTTTCCAGGTATTCTCCTTCTTCTTCTGATTGTACTCCTTAGCTCTCTGGGTGTCTCGTTCTTTGCTCTCGGACCGGCTTCGAATGTAAACCATGAGCGGGCTGTGTGAATCTGCATCACATGGACCATTCACAAACATCTCGTTGGTGATGTGCTTGAAGACCTCATGTAGCCATGGCGTAATCCATTCTTTCTTCGATGGGCGTTCGCCTTGTCGTGTTCCATGTGTCCTGGTATGTCTGCATGATGTGGTTGATCAATCCAATTTCCGGATAAAAGGCCCACTGCATTCGGCTGTAAGTGTTGGCTGATTTGTTTGCGTCGCCAGTGCTTGCATCGCACTGGAACGTGGTCACGAGCGGCATGATTCCATTCTGGAAGTCCCCTCTTGCTGCTCGATGGGTGATATTCGATAAATATGGCAAACTCCAATTGTTTCGTATGGAAGTCCGGCTCGGAGAATGTGTCGACTGTCGTAATCCGTGTTCGCAGTCTCGGATGATCTCGGAAGTGCACTCGTTACTCTGGTCGATCTGAATCACAACAATTTCCTTGTTGTGTCCCTAGGTCTGGATGGAAGTTCGTGGTGATTCGTGGTGGCAATCTCTCGCCGACATAATGCTTGAGGTTTGGCTTGGACATATGAGGACCTGTCGTCGCCAGGCAATCGAAGGTTGGCGTATCGTGCTCCGGATCTATGCAGTCGATCTCGGTGCCAAAGAAACATCTGAACATTCCGAATGTGGTTCCTGGGATCTCGTTGAAATGTATCTTGCCAAAAGTTCGAGTCTGGCGTGCTTATTGCCACGGACAAAACAGGCGATGGGTCTAGCAGACCATGACTTGATCGCAATGCCTTTACGAGCTCCTTGCATGTTTTGGTCTTGAGGATCGAGAAATGCCTCCGCTTCGTTGAGGCATATGATGTGAGCGCTGTTGCGCAGCAGCATCCGTGTGATCGGTCGGTCTTGCACGGGCGTGTTTTTTCAACTCTCTGCCGTCCAACTTAGGATGCGTCGTGAGGTTCCCGTGATTCATGGTGAGTGTGTTGATGGTCATGGAGGAGTGGCAATCTCGAGCCTCCGAGGAGATCCGTGTATGCCTTGATCGCATCGGGATCGTCTTGTGTCCTGAGAGGTTTCAGTCCAAGTGGCAGTCGAATCGGATACCCGGATGCTGGTTGCGCAGCTCTGTACTCTTCCATGGATGGCTTGTTGCTGCTATGGCGAAAGTAGAATACTTCTTCATCAACATGCTCGTCAGGATCGACGTGTCTCAGGGCAACAGTCTCACACTGGAAGAGGTCCTCGTGCCTTGTGAGGATTCTTTAAATTTCATACCTTTGCATGAAGTCCTTGAAGCTTTCCTTGCTAATGTTGAGTTCTCCCTCTTCTTCTTCTTCTTCTTCCTCTTCTTGACCTTCAGTTTTACTCATTTCGCGGTCAAGATAGACCTGCTGGAATTCCAAAACAGCCCAACAACTCAGTAGCCCAGCAACCCAAGAACAACTTAACCCAATGACAAACATGAATCCCAGCAGCAGAAATAGAACCCAACTGTCAAACAACCTTCCAGCCCAACAGCCCAACAGCCAAACAGCAAAAAGCAACAACAGCCCAACAACCCAGTAAAACAGCCCAGCAGCCTAACAACCCAAGAACAACCAAACCCAACCACAAACCTTAATCCCAGCAGTAGACATGAATAGAGGGGTCGATGAAACTTGACCAGCGCCCCGGTCAACCCCAGCAGCAGCACAAGCCCTAAACCCGAAACCCTAAACCCAGCAAGCCTAACAAGCAGACCCAACAGTCAAACAACTCTGACAGCCCACCAGCCCAACGGCCCAACCCAACAGCCCAACAGCTTAAAAACCATGCCCAAAAGCTCCGCAACAGCCAGTAGCCCAACAACCCAACAACAACCAAACCCAAACCTTAAACCCTAAACCCAGCAACGGCCCAGCAGCAAAGACAACCCAAGAACAAAACAAACCTTGCCCAGTAGCCCAACAACCCAGTAGCCCAAAAACCCAAGAACAACCTAACCCAATCACAAACCTTGCTCCCAGCAGCACTAGTACAACCCAACAGTCAAACAACCCTGACAGCCCAACAGCCCAGTAGCCCAGCAACCCAGTGGCCCACTCAGCAGTCAAACACCCCCAAGTCGAACAACCCTGAAAGAGCCCAACAGGTCAGCAAAACAATACTAAAGAACCCAACCAACAGCCCAGCAGTGCAACAACCCAACAGCACAACCAAGAACCCAAGCCCAACAGCCAGCAGCCCAACACCACCAGCTCCCCGGCCAGCCCAGCAGCACAAGCAGCCAGCCTAACAGGCAGACCTAACTCTGACAGCCCGCCAGCCCAACAGGCCAACCCGACAGCCCAACAGCTTAAAAACCTTGCCCAACAGCCATTAGCCAAACAGCCCACCAGCCCAACAACAGCCCCAGCCCAACAGCCAAAAGCAACAACAGCCCAACAACTCATTACCCCAGCAACCCAAGAACAACTTATCCCAATTACAAACCTGAATCGCAGCAGCAGAAATAGAACCCAACTGTCGAACAACCTTCCAGCCCACCAGCCCAACCCAACAGCCCAACAGCCAAACAGCAAAAAGCAACAACAGCCCAACAACCCAGTGGCCCAACAACCCAAACACAGCTTAACCCAACCGCAAACCTTGCACCCAGCAGCACTAGTAGAACCCAACAGTCAAACAACCCTGACAGCCCAACAGCCCAGTAGCCCAACAACCCAGTGGCCCAACAACCCAAGACTTCTTCCCAGCAGCAGAAGTGGAACCCAGCAGTCAAACACCACCAAGTTGAACAACCCTGAAAGAGCCCAACAGGTCAGCAAAACGATACCAAAGAACCCAACCGACAGCCCAGCAGTGCAACAACCCAGCAAAGCCAAGAACCCAACCAACAGCCCAACAGCAAGCAGCCCAACACCACCAGACCACCAGCTCCCCGGTCTGACAGCCCGCCAGCCCAAGCCCAACCCGACAGCCCAACAGCTTAACAACCCTGCCCAACAGCCATTAGCCCAACAGCCCACCAGCCCAACAACAGCCCAGCCCAACATGGCAAGATTGTCAGGATTGAGGTTCTCCATCGTGATTGTGTTTGACGACTCTTTCCCTGGCGGGTCCCATCATCTGTCAGTGGAATGCCGTCTTCTCTTGGTGGATGCGTTCTTCTGAGATTGGTCCTTTTCTGATTTGTTGGCATTGGCATGGTTGAAGAAATCCTGCGCGAACTCGTGGATCTTGGTCACATATTGTTGCAAATCCTCTTTGCGCAGGTTCTTATTCATGACCCAGAAGTTGGTCTGCATTTCCTGTCCCTCAAAATCATATGCCACAAGGATGTTCTGTGGACCGATGGTGTGTTCAGACAAGCGCGTTCCTCGGCGCGCCTGATGCCTGGGTGGTTGTTCTTGAGGAAGCCAAGGATCAATAGGGCGTCTCGTCCATGTATTCTTGGAGCTCTTCCCGGCTTATTTCCCTGCTCCAGAATGCTGTGTAACTGGGCGTTGTAAGTAGCGTGGAACATGAATGTGATCGGCTTCTTGTTGAACGGCCCAACCTTTCTATCCTGTCGCACAGGGTCAGGCGCCGGTCTTGGCTTGTTGGATCTGGAGGGATGGATGCGCTCGTGAAGTGTTGATGACGGGAGATCAAAGTCCGGTTCTTGCTGCCGGTAATCTTGCTTCTCGGTGTATAGCGGACGTCCCATGGATTCGAGCTTAACGGGGCGCGAATGACCACTGCAGCATCTCACGTACAGTTCCATTCCCTTGTTGTTGTAGAATGCTGTTCCATCAGGTGGGATGGTGTCGTATGCTGCTTGGGGCGTGAGGTTGTCAATCCACCTGTTCTGGGGTACAATGGCGCCTTTCTGTTCTCGTTCCTGATATTTTCCGTCCTAGTCCTAGAAACACAAATGCGATTTCCCGTTTTTTCGGAAACATAGTCATCAGGAAAATGAGGGGCTTGTTTCCCAGAAAATTCTTTGCATGGCTGATGCCACACAATGCCTCGTAGAGCTCGCAGTGGACACAGCAACTCCGAAAACCATTTTGAGTCTCTAAAGCAGGATCCTTGGATACCCGACAAGAAGAACAAGCAGCTCATTTGTGCGCGCATCACGCCTCGCCGAGAACGAATAACAGAGATCATTGATGCGTTGAAGGGCGGAGATTCAGACATCCTAGAAGACAATTGGAGACTTACATCCCAGGCCAACAAACCAATGATCGACCATTTTCACCTTCGCGGACAATCCGCTAAAAGATGAAGAATCAGGTTCAGGATCTGCAGCAGACAGGATCATCGACAAGAAAGGCCGGTAGACCATTGAGCCAGATCCTACTGCACCATCCGCAGACGAACCGACATCGTTACCGCCGCTTGCCTTAGGCAGAATCCACCAGCGACTGTCAAAGCCCGAAGAGTTGAAGAGCTCCACCTTCAGCATCATCACATGACTACCGGCCAATTTCGATGCAGAACCCGCGGTCTTCACTTGAAATCTACCTATGACTTAATTGACAAAACCCGAAGTGAGCGAAGTTTGCCAAGCAGCAAAACATGCACCATCCACAAGCAAAACTAGACCCTCATTGATCACTGTCAAGTTCCCCTTGGAACCGGAGAACATGTCATTGTTTTTGTCATCCTGGATGGAGCTGAGCAACGACAGTACTCACTGCCGAGGCAGTGACAACCACGCAAGAACATCACTGTCCTCAGGAACTATTTTGACCAGTACCACTTGCAAATCAGTTGTTGGAGATCAAGCCTTCATGACGGAAACGTTCCTCAATATCAGACCGATATCGTTGGGACCGAACACACCATGGCCGAATCGAGCTGAAGCAGCAGTTCGACTCCTGAAGGCAACGTTGAAGATCATGCTCAACTCCATCAAGGCAGGCACGGCACCTGCAACCTTGAAGAAGGAAACATACCGACAACTTGTGAAGGCAGCTGCAACTGTCAGAAATCAAACAGTCACGCACGGGGGTGTAGCACCTTGTGAACTTGTATTCGGAAACTCCAACTCAATTGACGATTGACAGGAATGAGGAAGAGCTGACAGCCATCCAGATTAAGCAGTTGTCAAAACAAGCATTCCAAGAAGCTCGTCAATCCGAAGACAGAGACATTGCTCAGAATTCCAAATAAGTTCAAAACGTCTACAGGTGAAAGCATCAGCACCAGCACAAAGCTGGCACAGGTTTATCCTTACGGAAGGAAATGGCAGCCATTGACAAGGCGTTCAACATGACTAGCAGCAGCGACGCTGTTAAGATGCAAGACCTCCCGTTCGACAAGAATGTTCAGCCACTGGACATCCGCGATTCGCCTGTCCAAAAGTTTCAGAAGGCAATGAAGCAGCACTCTCCGAACACTGGCGATGCCAAGACATGTGGAACGGTTGCAAGAAGTTGAGACAACTTTGCGTCTCATCCACCCAGTACGATGCATGAACGGCATACGTCCACACAGTTGGCGTTAACATGCTTATTACATCACCTCCGGGCGATGCATGCATAGCGTTGCGGCGACCAGAGCAGCTGAATAGAATTTGGGTCTTGCCTGCATCAAATGCAACTGGGAGGATTACAGCCCCCGAAGATGTGGCGTGCAGTGATGCTTTCCTCCGTTCATCACTCCTTCTCAGATGCACCAGCTATCAAGCCGATGCCGATTGCGGATCCCACGAAACGCAGCCACCTGATCAGCTGGACCATTGCCAGATCTCCACGGACGAGCATATGTCGGATTCGCTTCATGAGCCGCCAAGTGTCTTGCCAGACATGCCAGTAGATCCACAAACGGCGAAAACAGTCCGTTTCGTCCTCAAGTAAACTCAATCGACTAAGGAGCGATGTCTCTCTGCCGTCTCCATCTCAAGCCGAAGATAACGATGAAGAGCTCGAACTGCCTCACCTTGAGCAAGAGGAAACAACTGATCCAGTGCAGGGCAGTCCATCAAAGAAGCAGAAAACTGGGAAGAAGAAGAAACCAGGTGAGAATCCAGATTCACTTGGATCATCTCCCAGAAACGAACTGCAGTGTCATCTAATCTCAATCCGAACAATCCAGTCAATTTGCCGATGCATTCCGACAGTGAGGAAGAGCTCATTCCACATGTTCCAACGTCATCCCGGCGCTGGAAGTTCTTACAATCTACTGACTCTCAGAGGACGAGGCCATACGATGATCAGGAAGCCGACCTTGTTCTCGATGAAGCACATTGGTCACTCATAACTCCTTTACGGTTCCAAGAGACCCTGTCCTTCTTGGACGTGAAAGGGACCTTCAAACCATCCTACACATGTGGTTTCTCTCATCAGAAATAGACAGACAAGAACCATGTTGATCGATTCTGCAAGAACATGACCGACGATGACCGAGCACTTTTAGTCTTGCACTCATCCAAGCAAGAATCCTTGAAGGCTTCCACCATTGGGAAAAAGCGGAAGGAAGCAACAGCAACAGAGATAAGAGCCTATCAGAAGCAGTTTCTTGAGGCTAAGCATTTTGCTGGCTTGACAATGAAGTGTTCGACCTGGTCGGTACACGCAAGACCCAGGTCAGAAACTGGGTCACCGGTCGCTGGGCTCTTACCCTGAAGCGAGACAAGGACGGAAACTTTCTGAAGACCAAGCCTCGTTGGGCCTCCGGGATTTTCAGGATAAGCAGAAGAAAAATCAGCAGACAGACAGTCCTGCTGCATCCAGGAGCGGTTTCCGCCTAGCAATCCAAGCCGCCGCAAACAAGGGCTGGAACATCCTTCACATGGATATGAAGACAGATCAGCATCGCGACATCATTTGCCAAATGCTCCTTGTGAAGAACGTGCCACACTCTTGGGCCTGCATATCGAATCCGATGGCCCCTTTTATCCTCAGGTGCGGAGGGACTGTCTAGATGACTTGAGCCACACCGGCTGCGCCCATGGAAAAGACCGCTTAGGCGGCGTGCTTCGTGTTCACTTGGGGGACCTCGTTTGCCCTCGAGTTCTTGTTGTGGTAGCGGAGCCGGTGAAGACCGGCGCAGGGAGTTTGGTTTCGCCCTTGAGGAGCTCGGCGGCACGATCATGCCCAAGGCCGAGGGAAGGGGCAGTGAGCAGCCCTCAGAGAATGCCTACACTGGCAAGGCGGACTCGCACGTCCCGGTCTTCAGCAATCTGCAGAAGGACTACCGTGAGTACCGCAAGAGGGCCGAGCTCTACAAGAAGAAGATGGAGCTTGCCGGGCGTCATCAGGAAGTGGTCTTCAACCTGGTGACGCTGATGACCGGCAGAGCTTGGGATCTGGTGGACGATATGGAGATGGCCGACCTTCAGAAGGAGGAGGCGTTAGACAAGGTCCTGCCTTTAAGCCGGACCTGATGACGGAGCTGCCGGACGACTTCGAGGCTTTCTTTGTGAAGCTGCAGCGGAAAGCCGGCCAGACGCTTCAAGAGTATCAGACCGAGTTTGGTCGGGTGGAGCGCAGGCTTCGGGCGTCGCAAGGTGGAGCTGCCGGAGAAGGTCAAAGCCTGGTGGTTCCTGCGGAGGAGTGGCGTCAGCCGGGAGCAGCGCCAGATGGTCATGACGCAGATCGGCACTGAGCGCCTTAACTTAGCTGCCGTTGAGCGCGCCATGAATTTCATCATGGGTCAGGACTCCAAGGTAAATGCCTCCCGCGGTGGCCATGCCAACAAGCAGAAGCCGACCTTCGACATGTTCTACTCCGAGGAGGGCGTGTGGCAAGAACCCTATGAGCCGGACACCGACTACACCGGAGTGCACTGGCAAGAAGACGAAGATGATGGTTCGTACTATGACATTGCCAGCGAGACCGGAGGCCGCTCGGACGGTGTCTACATGGCCCAGGATGAAGGCTTTGATGAGGTTTTCGACGTGCCAGAGGTTTCTACCCGGTAGTCGCCATGGTCCCGGGTTCCGGAGGCCCCTTTTCTGGAAAGTCAAGAACAAGATGCCGCCGCAGAAGGGCAGTGCGAAAAGCAGGGCAGCAGCCGCTCTTGGCCGAAATCTGTGCCTGCGATGTGGCCAAGCTGGTCACTTTGCCCGCAACTGCCCCAGCAACTCGGAAAAGAAGCGGAAGGTTGATGATAGCTCTGACGCGGCCGTGATGATGGTGGAGGAACACTACGATCTGGCCGCAGAAGATGAGAAACACGACGCCGTCAACACCGCTGCGCAGGACGGTGGAGCCGCTTCGGTTCTGGGGAGCCGCCACTACATCCGGAAGTACATGCGTTACCTCTTGGAGAACGGCTATGACGTCCGCGAGATCGACTCTTCAGATGCCAGAAAGGCTTCAGGCACGGCAACTCCCAGAAGGAGGTCACCAACTTGTGTGTGCTGCTGCCGATCCACGTGGGGGGCAGGAAGATCAAGGTGCTCACCTACGTGAACGAGAAATTGGGCCTTCAGCTGGACTACAGCGCGAAGAAGATGAAGTGGCCTAATCATGAGTGGCATGATGTCCCGCTGGATCCGAAGGGAGAGTACCTCGTCAACCTGGTGGAGGACAATTCCATGCACCGGTTGATCCACGAGGAGATCGCCTTCGAGACCCTGATCCCGGAGGACTTCATGGACCACGTGGATTTTTCGGAGAAGTTGCCGCCCAGCGTCATCTTGGGTGAGATGGAAGAGTGCTCTGAGGGGGCTGCCTCGTGGCCGAAGATTTCGGCATGACTTTGAAAGAATTGCAGGCAGAGGTCTTTGACAAGGGGGTCGAGACTCCCCCACGCCGGAGGATGCGAAAAAGGACGACCTGCAGGAGGACAGCCCCTCGAGCTCTCCGACAGCAAGCCCAGGAGGCGATGGTGGAGATTGAAGAGGCTGAGAGGAAAAGATCTCCGGAAGCTGATCTATGGCACCACCAAGGCCATCAAAGATCAGGAGGTTCTCTTGGCGGAGGCAAATCGGATCCCCGTCAAGGGGAGTGGTATGGGAGGTCTTCGCCGGGAAGGCCAGGACATCATCCTACCTTGAGAAGATGGATGACGTTAAGGTTGAGACCTTTTCCCTGCCGGAATGGGACTACCGGAGCACTGGAAGAAGTTCCTGAGGCGCCTCACCAAGGACAAGCCTGATGAGGTGCTGATGGCCCCCATGTGCAAGCTTTGGTCAATGCTCCAGGAGCTTTCCCTGGCGGCTCATCCAGCGCCGAGAACAGCTGGAGGCTGCGCGCAAGGAGAGCGTGACCTATGAGTGTCAGAGACGCGGCAGCAGCATGGAGGACAATGGCTTTCGCTTCCCTGGAAGGATACTGGACCTACGTGGACCAGTGCCAGTACGGCCTGATGCTTTCGAACAACAACGGCACCTGGGGGCCCGTCAGGAAACCCACATGCTTCCTCACCACCAAGGTTTCACTCTATCTTGGCCTGCAACGAACATGCGCTGGCCAGCATCAACATGTTCCCATCGAGGGCTACGTGCCTGGCCTGGGCCTGAGGAGTGAGGTGGTGGAGTCCTACCCGCCGCGCCTTGCAAAGCGCCTTGCGCAGCTGCTCGCTGCGGCTCCCACTGACGCTGAGCTCATCAATGCGGTAGAAGATGCTGAGGCGAAGAAGGAGGAGCAAGGCAATGTGGTGTCGAAGGAGGTTGAAGACCAGATGCCAGAAGCAGATGAGATCAAGCAGAATAAGGAGCTGCGCATCAAGGTCGGACAGAGAGCTTTCAACTACGTTGCCAGGTTGCACAAGAACCTCGGACATCCTTCGGCAGAGGTCTTGGCCAAGATGTTAGAGGAGGTGCAGGCGACGGGCGACGTGATGAAAGCTGCTCAGGGCTATTTGTGCCCGAAGTGCTATGCGAGAAAGGAGCCAAGCGGCGCAGCACCAGCAGCTGGCCCCACCGCTAAGGAGTTTAACACAAGGCTCCCTCATGGCCGGAGATGCGTGGTGACCGTGATGGACTAAGCAACCCATCAGGCTGCTCAAGACCGAGCAGTCGGTCGACTTCATCAAGGGCATGGAGCGCTCGTGGGTGAAGCGTTGGGGCTGCCCCAGATTTGTTCGAGTGGACGAAGCCAAGGGCTGGGCATCACTTGCCGTGAGAGAATGGTGTTCAGACAGGGGGATCATCCTTGAGGTGGCCCCTGCTGAGTCCCACAATTGGCTGGGGGCAGTCGAGCGGAAGCATCAAGTTGTGCGCCGGGCACTGGAGCTCTTCATGGATGAGGAGGGCGGCCGCAATGAGACGAACCTCGTGAAGGCCGCAATCTATGTGCCCCAGCAGATCAACAGCTTGAGCATCCACAAGGGGTACACGCCTACTCAGTGGGTGATGGGGAAATCCACACAGGCCCAGATTTTTCTGAGCGGCGAGGTCTTCAACCCCAGCATCCAGCCGCTTGATGACCAAGGCACCTTTGCTCAGGTGCAGAAGAGACGCCTCAACGCCCAGATCGCCTTCCTCAAAGCTGACACGGACGCACGACTTCGACGCGCGATGAACCAGAACTTCAGGGAGAATCAGGAGGAGGTGACGATCGGACAGCTGGTGTGGTACTGGCGAGTGTCAAGGGCCACCTGCTGAAGGCGAACTGGAGAGGACCCGCCCGCGTTGTGGCTATCGAGCAGGACAGCACTGGCAACCCTAGCGTGATCTGGGTGGCTCATGGCACGTCCCTGCTGCGGTGCTCGCCAAAGCAGGTGAGGCCGATGGTGGAGGAGAGTTGTCATCCTCCTCAGGTGGGGGTGCGCTTAAGGATCTACAGGCGCTGAAAGCGAGAAGCGCCACGCAGTTCAAAAAACATTGCCCAGGAGCCCGACAACGAGATCCATGCCAACATTGAGGACCAGATGGACGACTACGAGCCCAGCATCATCGGCGAGGATGAGCAGATGGTTGCGCCCCCGATGAGCTCGGAAATTGGGAGGCTGATCGGCGAGATCAACGAGGACGCCCCGATTGGGCAGCCTTCCTTAAGCAGCCGGGCAAGATCAACCGGGGATGCTGGACTTGGAGCTCCTGCTGGAGAAGGAAAACGCAGACGGATGGGCAGCAAGACGCCAGCTACAGACAAGGGCACCGTCACACCGGATGCTGCACCCAGCAGTACCGGTTCCAGATGAAGTTCCTGGGGAGCTCATGGCTGATGAGATCCTGCCAGACGAGCTGAGCTTTGATGATGTGTCTGGAGCTGGATGAAGTGTGGTTGACGCGCGCGGAGACGAAGCGTCGAAGCGAGGTCCCAGAGCGCACCCTCACGGTGGAGCAGCGACAGCAGTTCATCGAGGCCAAGGTCGAGGAGCTGAACAGCTACTTCAAAAATGCTGTGTGGACTTTGCGGAGCCTGGCGCGCATGGAGCCGGCAGAGTCAGTACTGCCCGGTGGGTGCTGACCTGGAAACGGGTTGACGAGGGAAACGACAGCAACCCCCGGTACAAGGCAAAAGCGCGTCTCGTCCTGCGAGGTTTTCAAGACCCAGACCTTGCTCACCGACAGGAAGCAGGAACGCCAAGATGATCCAGCTCATGGCATGTGTGAACCAGAACTGGCAGCTGCTGTGTGGAGATGTGCGTGCAGCATTTCTGAGCGGCGAGAAGTTTGACAGGGACATCATAGTGGTGTTGCCGCCAGACTGCGCAGCACTCCTTGGACGCAGAGGTCGGATCCACATGCGCCTCAACAAGTCGGCCTACGGTCTGGCCGACGCACCCCTACTCTGGTGGACAGAAGCTGATCGGCGGCTCCGGGCAATTCCACTTCGGCGTCATTCTCTGGACAAGTGCGCGTACATGTACTACAACAAGGAGGGCGTGCTGAAGGGCTTGGTCACCCTCCACGTCATGATTGGGGGCGACAACAGAGACCGAGACTTCTCGGACGCCCTGGAGCGCATCAAGAAGAGCTTTGACTTCGGCAAGTGGGCCGTCCTCGATGTAAAGAACCCCATGGTTTTCTGTGGCGGCCGAATTAAGGTGACCGCGCAGAAAGAGCTCACGCTGGACTACGAGGAGTTCTTCAAGAAGGTTCTGCCCATCAACATCGTCAAGAACAGGAACATGAATGAGCCCCTCAATGCGAGCGAGATCAACAAGGCTCGCGGGCTGATCGGAGCCCTGCAATGGCCTGCCGGCCAGGGAGCCCCTTTTCTCAATGCCCCGGTGTCCATTTTGGCGGGAGGCTTGAACAAGGGCGATGGTAAGTACCTCCAGGAGCTCAACAAGATGCTCAGGTTTGCAAAGGCCAACGGCCAGGTGGCTTTGCGCATCGCGAAGATCGCCCCTAGCGTGGAGAAGGTCTGCTTCGTGTGCTTCAGTGACGCTGCTCTGAGCGTCAGGAGCGACCTGTCTAGCCAGGCGCTTCATGGTCGTGGCGTGCAATGAGGAGGTGCTGATCGGCAAGGCGGTACCCTACACCTTGGTGTCCTGGAGGTCCTTTAAGCTTCGCTCGAGCCTAGCTGCGGAGGCACAAGCATGTGCCATGGCCCTGGACGAGCTCATGATCGTGAAGGTCTTCTTCGGCATGATGCTCGACCCCAGCGCAGAGCGGCAGGGGCAAGTGTGCAATCGTGACCGACGCCAAGGCCTTGTATGACGCGGTGAAGCGCGAGAACATTGCGCAGAGCCTGGACAAGCGAGCTGCGCTGGAGATCCTGTGCGTGAAGGACGCCGTCAACTCTTTGAAGGCGGAATGGAGGTGGGTCAGTAGCGAACGGCAGATGGCCGACGGTCTGACCAAGCTCGCAGCCCGCCAGGGCATGGCCGACATCATGGAGCATGGCATGGGGCAGCTGGTGCACAACCGGACTTCACCGCGGCTAAGAAGAAGTCGCACAAGGAAATCGGGGAGAGCATGACGGGAACGATCAAGAAGAAGGGCAACAGCAAGGGAGTCAAGTCTGGCTCCAAGGTGGCGGATGCGATCATGGTGGCAATGGCGGCAAGCACTGCCACTGGTGCCAAGGCAGAAAGGCCAGAAGAAACTGGCTCGGCCGGCGTTTTGGACTTCGATCGTCTTCTTGGTGGAGGTTTTGGCCTTCTTGGTGGGCCGCCTTTGGAGCCGTAAGACCAAGCAGGACCTGGCTGACAAGGTCGAGAACCTCAACGGCAAGGTCAAGCATGCCGAAGAGGTGGCGAGGTTGGCACGCGAGGACGCGAGCTACTGGGAGGAGGCAGTGAGCCGGGTGCAGTGGGACATAGACCAAATTAGGTCTCGGAGATTTTACATGGCAAGGCGAGGTGCAAGACTGCATTTCCGCCCGCAGTGCCAGTATTTGCAGCACAGTCAGATTGAGCTGCGGCCATGTGAGCTTTGTGCAGCGCTCACTTGAAGCCTTTTCCCCTGTGTGAAGAACGTGCCACATTCTTGGGCCTGCATATCGAATCCGATGGCCCCTTTTATCCTCAGGTGCGGAGGGACTGTCTAGATGACTTGAGCCACACCGGCTGCGCCCATGGAAAAGACCGCTTAGGCGGCGTGCTTCGTGTTCACTTGGGGGACCTTGTTTGCCCTCAGTTCTTGTTGCTCCTGAAATGGGGTATCCCACACACACTGGCGCTCGCATGAAGAAGCCTGCCTACAGGCTGAACGATGCGCCGCGCAGATGGTGGAACACCCTAGATTCGGCACTCCGTTCATACGGATTAGTGCCAACACGAGCAGATCGTTGTACGTATGTTTACTACGGTAAACAGCTTCCGAAATCAACACCGATCAGCAAAAAGAAATCATCCAACACATTCGATTTAGAAGGCGCAGTTGAGTACCTTATGGATCCTGTTTCCGGTAACAACGCCAAGAACTGACAAGCTCATGGAGCTCTATCTCTTCATGTCGTTGATCTTCTTATGACCGGTGATGATGTGTTTGAGACGGAGGTCATGGGACGGCTTTGTGAGGATTTCCAAGTTGGTTCCGAAAATAAGAATGATTGCCTTTTCGTGGGACAACGCGTCCAATGGAAGCAGGGCGACAAGCACGGTTGGCACATTAATGTTCACCAGAACGTTGTCATTGACAAACTTCAGGAGATTGCATTCGACAAGAACTTGAAAGATGACACCTCGCGCCACAGACAGTGCACACAGAAGTGTTCTAGCTCAGACCAACTGGCTACATCGGTTACCAATTCTCCAGGTGCGCATCCAAGGCAGCATCGCTGATCATTGAGGACGCTCGCGCCATCAATAAAACAGTCAGAACCATCAAGAGCATCCCTCTTAGCATGAGATTCTGGCCCCTTCATGGGAAGACACGCATAATTGGCTATCCAGGCGCATTGCGCCGCAATAATGAAGATAAGCAATCCCAACGTGCGCATGTTGTCTTCTAGCAGAGGAACGAGATCTCCGACGAGGTACATCGAACTCGAGAGGTTCACTGGCTGATTGCGAGACGCATAAGATCACCGCTACAACCATGTCCACAACTGTTGCATAATTTCATGGACTCATGCGTTGTTACGGTTCAGCTTTGTTTTCTAGCGCGGTCTCTGGTCAGACATTACAGGCGAAATTGCAAATGTTCACATTCGGACTGATGCCAACAATTTGGTTACGACAGCATCAACGACCCATCAACCAGAACAGAAAGAAACCGTGCGCTTGATTCAAATGTTGCGAAAGGAAAGTAATAGAGGACAGATGCATGATCTTGCACATGTACGAAGTGAAGATTGCCTAGCCGATTCGCTGACGAAACACTCAGCAAAGCCAGACGAGCTCATCAAGGCCGTCCTTACGGGCAATCTGTTAAATGTCGATGCGCGTCCGCCATTTCGTACCATGTTGCAGAACAAGGCATTCCTGGTTGAGTGGCTCTCACACAACACAAAGCACGGACCCGACATCTCAGCAGAATCCATGTTTCCTTATTGGGGAACCTGGGTATGACCGACATGTCCACAGAATTTGACGCATGAATTCTTCCTTCTTCGATTTCTCAATTCCTCAACGCCGTGTTGACCTTTTGCACTCAGCTATTCTTGAAACTCAAGAAATATGTGCCTGCATCCGCAGCCGCAGCCGATTTGGATCCCGACCAATTCGATCTTGTGTGCGCAATACCGCCATTTCTCAGCTGCGTCGAAGAGAAGGGCATCACCGCTGAGGGACCCTCCTGTCCATGATGAACAAGAAGAACTTGATGATGGAGCAGATGAACGAAGAAGATTGCACCATCCAATGCTCAGGCAACCAAGGATGTCGACATGGACCAGGCCGATTACGATCGAGAATCGTGCAAGAATCCGACACAGAGGAAGAAGAGAAGAGGAAAGAGCAACTCCTCGGAGAGCTAGCCAAAGCAGAAGGCCATGCCTATGAACCCAGCGGCGCTTCGATTGACACCGAAGATCAAGGCATCGCCTCAGGGCGCCATCGATGAGGAGACAGAGTCTGACAACTACTGCAACAACCAAGAAGGCTCCACCTCCATCAATGTATCAATCAAAACGGATCACATTGATCAAGTCCGAGAGGATGACCATTCGCCTCCTGAAGGAGCCCGGTTATCCTGATCCATTTTGGCGCAGCAAATTTCTAAGCTGCGTCCAGGCCCACGGAGACAAGGTTTTCTAGCTAAAGGCGCTTGGCGGGCTCCTACATTCCAAGGACAGAGAGTGCCTACATGGACTAGACCAAGAAGATCTACAGTATTTGCTGCCACGCCAGTGCAGATCCGGAGGATTACGGATCAGATATCATTCCAATGGTACGTCACAACAGACAGCTCGGCATCATAAGAACCATCATAAATGCAGAATCAAGGCGCAACAGCTCGTTCACTTCGTCCTCTGGAGAGTAGAGAGATTGCGCAGATTGTTCTCTCGATGTCTGCGACACGATCCCAAGCAGAGAAGCACCCGTGAGCTCAAGAGAGCTTTGTCTCGAATGATTTGGATGCACAAACAGTTTCTCTCTTGGAGTGATCCTCGGAAGCGACAGCTAAGGTCAATTGGACCTTGCGTCTCACATATCACACAACTCCTCCAGCCAGCGCCAACATCCACAGCCTTGAGCAAGGCGCTGCACCGATCCTCCTCAGCATCAGCCAGAAGGCTTTGCTGGAGCGGCAAGAGTGAAATCACATGGAGAGATTGCTGCAAGAGGGCTCACAAATTATGTCTACGATGATGACAACAGCATCAAGTTTCCTGTCTCTCCATTGATAAATGTGAACTTGGTTTCGGCCGGAGTGTACTGGTAGGGCTTTGTTGCCCTGCGTGCCGTTGAGGTACTGCCGGAGCACTTCATGGACAGCAGATCTGGAGGCGTGGCTTTGACACCGGCGGCTTGCTGATGCGCAGCCTTTCTTTTTGCATTAGCATCTTGTACTGATGCTATGAACTCTAGTGACTGTGCCGTGTGAACAGGCATCAAGTCCATCCAGGCTGCCTTCAATCCCATCAAGAGAATTTCCAAATTTTGATGTGAATATGAGGAACTCGCTGTTCTGCCTTCTGTGAGTGAAGCTGTACAAGCACACGTTCGTCGAGCCCTTCAGGATGAACTTCTTCATCGTGTTCTTGAAACTCCTTCTTCAGGATCTTGCAAAAGATCACTCCGGAGGACTGCCTTGTATGAGCCTGCTCTTGAGGAGTGGGTCCTCTCTTGGTGCTTCGATTGTTGTGAAGGTCACCCAATCATCTACGAGTTCTTCATATCTAAACCAGCTGACTCTTCTGTCGTACGATGGCGGCTGCTTGGCGGTCATCAATAAGTTGATCGTCTCTTCAGTGAAGCCATGGGGCCGGCCAACATTTGAGTAGGCTTCCATGGAGCCTTCTCCATCGAATGACATCTTGCTTGGATCTCTTGCGGAAAGCCCGCTCTGCTAGGCGCGCTGCCAATATATCTTATCCCCAAAGGGAACCGATACTTTGCAGCATTAGAGGATCTTTATGTGGTGGCAAGTGTCAATACTGATGGATTGATACTGGATAAGCCCTAAGAGCCGGCTGTTGTGATTTATCCTGAAAGTGGTCCGCTAGCACCTTTGTATCACGGATGCAATGGCTCAGTGAGCTATGCACATCGGAGGCGTGACACGAACGGCCCTGAGCCAAAAATGGTAGCGTGTTGCATGGAGATCCATGGGGGTGTGCGCCGCATCTATTGGCGGTTTGACTAATTTGTCCATCTACCGTAGGATGGCGCCGATGCGACATTTCGTGCGCCGCTGCTGGCGGTTCTTTCCAAAGAGCGCGGCGACTTGGGCCGCGCGGTGCACGTGGAGCGGCACCCCAAACTCGGGTTAGTGGAGGCGGCCGCGGCGGCTCTGCATGGTGACCAAAGCGTGCGTGCAGCCATGGCCATGGGCCGCGCGAAGGAAAAGACAAGCCAAAAAGCCGAAAAGACGAGCCAAAAACAAGTTTAGCGTCAGAACTTCATTTGCCTCAGGCAGAGACTGAAAGCTCAGCCTTGACTCCAGGACATAGCGCTCAAGCGGACTTGCGAAGAGCTGCGAGTCAGCGAGCACTTGGCCTTGGCATTCCTGGCCCCAGAAGCGTGGCTGATGCTCGTGAGCAGGTGCTCAACGCATCTTAATGCGCGCGGTTTCCTTCCCTTTTAACTATTTTTCCATATCGTTCTCGCCTTTTTTCTCTGCTTTTCTGCAGCTTGTGACTTGGTGACTTGGTGACTTGGTGACTTGGTGACTTGGTGACTTGGTGACTTGGTGACTTGGTGACTTGGTGACTTGGTGACTTGGTGACTTGGTGACTTGGTGACTTGGTGACTTGGTGACTTGGTGACAGGTGTGAGGACTTGGAGGACCAGGTGGCTCAGGCCAAAACGTTTCTGCGGGCGTCCGTGGGCTCCAGCCCCGGCAGCGCCGTGAACGCCGCGCTGCAGCTGGCGGCGCTGGGCCGCCGCCTGCCCACGCTGGCGGAGGACGCCTGTGAGGAGATCTGCAACGCGCTGCCCAAGCTGCAGCCCTTGCACCCTGTCATCGAGGCCAGAAAGAGATGAAAGAGCATGACAAGCATACAGACATGAGCAAATAAGTAAATGTGAGTAAAGTTTGTGTTGCGCACGTTGTATGCGTATGCGGCTTACTGTTACATTTGATTACCCTGCTTTTTCTGTTCCAATGGCGTGCCAATATGTTTTTGCCTTGCATTCGTATTCACGGAGAGACAAGCTTGTCACATGTCCGAACGTGCTCTTAGGCCTTCGCGGCCTTGATGCAGTCCCTTCCACCCAAGAGGCGAGGGGAAACCTGAAGTTCTGAAGCGCGCTGAAGCAAGTGTAACAAGTCTGTCTGAGTGGGGAAGCCGGAAAGCCTGTGACTCGTCAGGCGCCCGGTAGTCCTGAAGCACATCAACGCAAGCTTGGCGAAGCAAGAAGGCCAGACGGGCTTGAGCGTGGATCTCATGGGCTTGTAAAACGAAGACAAAGCTCAAAACATGCCTTGGCACACATTGAAACAGAAGCCGCCTCAAGCTTGCCCAAGGATAAGCCTGCACTGGAAAGGGGAAAAATATGAATAGGGAAAATGCATGCAGGCCAACGCTCTGGTCTTACGTGCGTTCCAGCACAGAGGTACTGGCAAATAAGGGCAAAAGACAGTTACAGGCAAAAACACAACTTGCTTTGGCAGGTTGTTCTGGTCATTGTCCGTCTGAATTTTGTTTTGGGTCTCCGGAGTCCAGTTGTGGTTGTTGGTCGAATGATAGGCGCAGAGATTCTTTGCGTGTGCGTTTGCGCGGGCGAGAAGGACTGGGAGCCGGCTTATTGAATTGGGTTGAGGAGCATTGCAATGGGTGGTTGTGGGGGAAGCTGACAAGCTGCTTGGAGGTATCATTGGTCCATTGTGTGTGTGTGGCTCAGGCTTAAAGTTGGCAGATATTCCTTTTGCTGGCATGGGTCAGGCACAGGGCTGGATTTACACCTTGGTACCAGTAGCTGCCAGCCCCGTCGACCATCCCTTATAAATGTTTGACTCCACTCCGTAGACTTCATTTAATCTCATTTCTCTTTGCCATGCCAAGCCTTTTCTATTCTCTTCCGGCAGTGGGGATGGCATTGGAAAAAGCTTGGTGTTTGCTTCCTTCCCCCATTTGCCCATGAATCAATCCTGCCCGCAACCGGATTCAGGTAACGGCTCTACAAGTTTCCATGCAACGGCTCAACGGCTTTTGCAGGCTTTGCAGACTTGCTGGAGCTGGCTTTTGGATCCTGGGGCGAACGGAGACGCGACACTTTGCCACGTTGCATGATGTATCTGGAGTCTGAAGCACGGGACGACAACTACTGGATGCTTTGGTTCTGGATGCGCTGGGTAGTTCCTGCTTTGCCAGAGCGCACCCTGCTGCTTTTGAAGCTGCGAGAAGCCCTGGAAGAAGGCAAGATTGCAGCTGCCCTGCCGCTGAGTGCATTGCTGACGTCCGGACATATCAAGGATTCCCAAAGTGTGCAAGCAGTGCAAGCGGTCTATGCAGCTTTTCTTGGTCTTGGCGGAGATGATGAACCTCTGCTTTGGCTGGCGGCTGCCCGCTTCTATGCATTTCAGAAACGCCGCTGTGCCGTTGATCCACTACAGCACAAGCTGCGTACCACACTGCAGGCGTGGGCAAGACACTGCACTGCATGCTTGCACTTTGTCCTACTTCCCACTTAGTCCCCCTTTGTCTTTGTGTCTTTCAGCTTGTCTTTCTCAAGGCCTGGCTGGCAGCACCATGCGCTTTGGCTCACCGCCCATGGCGTGATCTTGCTGCATGCGAGTTTTGCGGCCTAGCGCTGACATGGCCACAGGCGGGGAGGTGGCGCCATAGCTTTGATCTCTTGCCATGCCATGAGCTGGCAGGCGCAGTTTATGTGGCTGGAGGCTTCAGAAGCAGAGACATTGCTCAGCTTTTTGCAGGGCAAGGTGCGCCTTGATGCATTTTTAGCTTCTAGATGTTTGCAAAACACAAAGCTGTTGCAGTGGACGAGCACTCTTTGCTGGCACGTTTTGAAACGGTGCGCTGGGCTAGGGGAATGCCGAGCTGCAGCGTTCAGCGCTGCTCGGCGAAGCAAAGTGATACGTTCCGATTTTGCTGAGCATCCTCTAAGGCGGGTTTTTTTCCAGATGCGCGATTAAGGAATGCAAAATACGTTTGCCTTGGTTGACAATAAAATATCATATTGTATCTCCGTCCAGTGCTCGTTGCAGTGTGCTTAGGCGTCCTGCAGATACCACCAGCGCACTTTGCATCGGGCTTTTGCTTCAGAACCTCGACAAGGGACTTGAATGGGGAGATATGGGGAGATATGGGGAGATATGGGGAGATATGGGGAAATATGCGGAGATATGGGGAGATATGGGGAGATATGGGGAGATAGGGAGGCATTTGGCTTCGAAGTCGTGCACGCGACCGGGTCCCCGGATCCTGCGACTGCTTAGGAACCTCAAGCAACAACAACCTGCGTGCGTAACAGCGCCTTGGACAAACGGTGAGCGTATTTGTGCCAATGTGGGCTGTGCCGTTGACTGTTGCCTGCATCACCCGGGTGTATAGCCTAGGCAGTGCTGAAGACAAACTCACTGCTTTGTGCCTCAATATCTGCACTTGCTGCGATGGGAGGTGCAGTCGCACCCTCAGCCTTGGAATCCTTGGAATCCTTGGAATCCTTGGAATCCTTGGAATCACGGACCTGACAAAACTGTTTTGAGCCTTGAGCCACGTGAGGAGCTTCGCTTAACCTCGGCAGCCACTGCCTTGACGCAGATGAGTGGCTTGCACGTGCGCGAGCTCCTGCAGCGTGCTCAGCGAATTGCACCAACTGACGAGTGCAGTGTAGCACTCATGGATCAGGCCAATTTGCATGCTGTGGAGTACAGTCATAGTCATGGGAAGTTGCAAGGCAGGCTTTGGCTTCGTTGCCCACGCTGCCTGATTTGCGCCTGGGTGTGTATTTGCGCAACATCCTGGAGAGCCAGGACATGGTGAGAGTCCAGACTTCCAGACTTGTTCATTTCGCCATGCAATTATTTGCTTAATTATGTATGCTGTGACATTGCCGTGTGCATGTCAAGGACGTTGATTCAATCCCAGCCCTGCTTCAGTTCATCAAAGCTCATGCGGGTGCAGCAGCTTGTCACGTGACAGTCTTGCAAAGACAGTGGTTTTATGGCAGTGAGAACCGAGGACCCATCACTGGCAGCTCTGTGGCTGGACATCGGAAAGCATGAAGCCCTCCACGAGAACCACATTCTGGAGGGCTGGAGGGCTGGAGGGCTGGAAGGTTGCATTGTATAGGTCTTGTATAGGTCTTGTATAGGTCTTGTATAGGTCTTGTATACTCTACTCGTGACTCGTGACTGCGCCAGCTCGAGCGCTCTTGGCAAGGCCTTTGCGCGCACACTGACTTTGGCCCTGGTGTCTCAGCTGCAGGTCCTTGAGGCGAGAGCGTGTTGGGTTTGCATCTTGTCGTTTCTAAGTTGAAGCAAGCTAAGCAAACCATGAGGCTTAGTGATAGTGATAGTTTGTAGTTTGTGCACGAGTCAGCTGCACAATGCCTGTACATGCAGGTGCTGCATCGTTTGTTCGCCTCTTGCGTGAAGCACCTTGACCGAAGCACATAGCGTGTAGCTTCCCGCTGCTGTCCTCACTTGAAGCATTTTAGAGCCCTTGAGGAATCAATGGTGGACTGCCCTGGCGCACCTTGGTGCATTTGAATTGTCTCATTTCAAGCTGTTCCATTTGTCGCACTCAGGGAGCTCATTCGCAACCTGGCGAGTGTTGCGAGTTGGAAGGAGTGCCAAGACTTGGAGGCAAGCCCAAGAAAGCCGGTTGATTGGTAGCCTTGACAGTCCTGAATTCATTGGCAGGCCTTGCAAGGGCTGCAAGCCTTAGCCGATCCCAGCTGGCACGCCCAGCTTCGTTGGTGACGTTTCGTTTTTGGAGCAAAGTGAACTTGACAGGAGAGCCGCGGCAGCGCTGGCAGAGCTTTGGCAGGCCAGGCGGGACTGAAGCATCTCGCGAGCAGATTTGCACTGGCTCCCAGGCGTTGCCTCAGATTTGGGTTGCAGGCAGAGACGCGGAGCGCTTGAGATGCAAACAAAGCTCACTATGTTTGACTGAGTCAAAGAGGGATTGAGATGGCATTGTTGACATTTGCCGACCTCTGAATCCCACCTGGACCTGTCTGGCAGACGCGCCGTTGTTGACACTTGGTGCCCTACATTTGCGCGGTGTGCTTCCTCTTTCGGCTCTTCGTGGACATCGCGACAGAATTCTCCAGGTGAGTATGCGCAAGGCGTGGCTCGCGTCACTTGCATTTCGCTTCAACACCAGGGCACCTCAGTATGGCATACGCACCTCCTTGTGCGGAGCCAAGATGAGCCTTATGTTGGAACGCAGCACCTGCAGGCCAGCAATCATTACAAGCAGTTCATGCCAGGGTCACCAGTGCATTCATGAACCATTGCACACATGTCGCCATTTAGCTCAAGCAATGCCTATATCGTTTCACAACAGTATCGTGATTGGTGGCGGCATAGACACAAAAGATCGACCTACGGAGAGGGTACTGTTTCGAGGATAACCGGGATACCGTGACCTTTCCGAGGGGCAACATAACCACTGTTGCCGGGGTACCAAAGAAACCTCTCGGTTTCTCAGGTTATCAGCTGTAGGGCTTGTCCCACATGCTGCGAGACAAAGATTGATTCGAAGTTAGAGGTCTTGAGCCCAGCTTCATATTGAATCACAATGTCCGACAAGAGATCTTCGACAATTTTCTGGGCCTGCGGCCTCTAGCCGGCTACGCCTCTTTGAAGTTGTACCACGTCATGTCATGTTTTTGGTATGAGAAACGTATCCTGTGCTATGATATGGCTGGTTAGGTTATGCATGTTGCCCACCCCAACCCCAGATGATGCCGGGGATGCCAGCTTTCTGGGCCCCAGCCGGCCCCAACCCAGAAGGCTGACATGGGGTCGCGCACGCACACGCCAGAGGCCCCAGAAACAGCAGCCCAAAAAGAGCAGCAACAAAACACCTGGGGTCGCGCGCGCGCTTTTTGAAGCCTCTCGTGGAGGCAATTTGCATCATTTTGAAAGTTTAACTGGCAGTTGGTTCCAGATTTCTTGTTTTTGGCTTTCTGCAAAGAAAAATGCATTTTTGATTGTGCCAGTTTTTGCAATTGGAAGTTGAACAACTCTTGCCAGAAGGCCCGAAAACCAACGCGGAAAAAGCAAGGACCGCGCAGCACGCGAGCCAGCCACAGCAAAAGCAAAACGGACAGAACAACAGCCCAACGCTCAGCGCAGCAGTTTTCGCGGTATTTACAGCGTTTTGTAGAGCGAGGGCCAAGCATCGCCGGCGTGCGAGGCAGCGCTTGGCGCCAAAATGCGCAAAAAGGAGCCTCGCCTATATCCCTCCGATACCTTCTAAAAAACACTTCTTCATGGGTTGAGAGGCTTTTTGGAAGGAAGTCTTGATGATGCAGACCAAGCCCCAACCCCACACCCTGACGATGTCAGCCACGTGGCCTAAACCCTGCATATACGCGATGTTTTGCGAGGGTTTCCCACAGGCAAGCAAAACCGCAAGCCCGAGCTGGTGATGCAGAGGTGCCGGATTTAGGCAGCGCATCACGACCAAGTGGCGAGCGGCGGCCAGGGTAGGAGGCGTAGCTGGATTTAAGGGCTGCCGCCCTGTGCCGCCGGCCCCTGCTTGCTGACAGGGGACGTTGTTATGACAATTACGACTACGCATTTCTTGTCGGGTTTAACGGCACACTTAAAGCATATATGAAAAAGAAGAGCCGCGCGATAATGATGATTTTTGATGATGCAGTGTTTTACCCAACGTTCGGGATGCTGATAATTATTGTTCTGCATTCGCAATATCGCCAGTTGTGATGATAATTGTTACTTTGCATTTTTAGCATCACCAGCAGTTGTTCTGATAATTATGACGGCGCATTCCCTGCATCTCAAGCAAGCCACTGCGGGATAAATTCGCATGTTAATAAGCACGTTGAATTTTACAAGAAGTGCCCCCGTGTGGGAAGTCGGGCAGGAAAACCATGGTGGGGGCCATTTTTCTTTTCAAGACTTTGATGTATTGCTGTGGATGCGAAGCGTGAACTTTGTGCCATCGCTTCGTCTTCGCGAGAAGTAAGCCGTTAGGAACACCTCCGGATGCAATCAGACGATGATGGTGATGATGATCATGATGATGATGATGAACTATGCACCCCCGGCATCACCAACGGCACACTTGAAATGTGTGTGTGAAAAAGAAGAGCGCCATGGTTTTGATGAGGAACATGATGCGGAACATGATGATGCTGATGGTGATGGTGGTGGCGAACACGATGATGATTCAATGATGATGAACATGATGATGATGATGAAGATGATGATGATGATGATCATGTTGATGATGAACATGATGATGATGATGAACATGGTGGTGGTGATGATGAACACCCCCATCATCACTTCCATCGTCATCATTATGATCATCATCTCCATCATCATGTTCATCATCATCAACATCATCATCATGTTCATCATCATCATGTCCACCATCATCATCGTTTGCATCATCATCCTGATGATAATCAACACTACGCATCCTCAGCATCACCAGCGTTTAACGTCATCGCTTTGCATCCCCCGCATATATTCTCTGGATCTCCAGTCGGGTCCAAAGGCACACTTGAAACGTATATGAAAAAGAAGAGCGCCACGCATGAACATGATGAGGAACATGATGATGCAAATGATGATGGTGAACATGATGATGATGGTGAACATGATGATGATGGTGAACATGATGATGATGAAGATGCTAATAATACATGATGATGATGAAAACCACCATCAACACTTTCATGATCACTTTCATCATCATGTTCATCATGAATTTCATTATCATCATTTTCCTCACCATGTTCATGTTCATCATCAGCATCATCATTTTCATCATCATGTTCATCACCAGCATCATCATTTTCATCATCATGGTCCTCAACATGTTCATTATCATCATCATCATCATCACCCTGATGATACCCATCACCACGCATCCTCACGCGCCACGGTTGAACATGATGAGGAACATGGTGCAAATGACGATGATGATGAACGTGATGATGATGATGAACATGATGATAATGTTGATGATGATGAACCTGATGATGAAGATGATGATGATGACGATGATGATGAACACGACGATGATGAACACTGCCGTCATCACTCATCATCATCATCATGTTCATCATCATCATGTTCCTCAGCACTTTCATCAGTATCAGTATCATCCTGATGATAATCATCACTATACGCACCCTCAGCATCACCAGCAGTCAACGTCATATGCATCAGCAGCAGTTATCATGACAATCATGCACACGTGAAACGTCATTTGAAGGGACACCGGAATCAGCCGGTCATGGGAGTGGAGACACTATCGTTGTGAGTCGGCGAGCCAGCAGAGTGATGCCGGCGTTGATCAGCCCATGGGAGCAAGGGCTTCTCGAGAGTACTGTCAGAAGAAGATGATGGGCGGACACGCCCCAAGTGACCCCGGAAAGCCCAGAGAAACTCGGAAGTGCCGGTGAGCGAAGCTGCCGAGCAGTATGACGAGAACCGTGCATTGAGGGAGGAATGCGCATCGTTACGATCATCTGTAAAGGACCTAGAATTCGACGAGGCGGGAAGCCTGCAAAGGATTCTGGGGCTTGAGAGCACGAATCATACGCTGGAATCCCAAGTTGCGCATGTTCATGGGAGAATGAGAGATGAATACAACTTGGCGATGGACCAGCTAAGCATCAAGGAGGCTGAATGAGCTTAAGGCTATGGCCTATGATTGCAATAATGAAACTCAACAGATGCGGACGGAGAACAGTGAGATCTCAGCTTCGTTACGGAAAGCGACCGAAGCCACCAATGAGTATCAATCCATGGTGCGCTGGTACCGACTTGCGGACCAAGCTGAGTCATGAGAACTAGCATCTTCCATCTTTGTTGGTGACTATGTTGCTGTGGTACATCTCCGCGCTTCTCAGCTTGGCTTGCATAGTCGATTCTTCTTGTTTCATTGATCCAAACCTTGAGGGATCAAATACAGCACCTAGTGACTAGTGAATCGAGGAAAGAATGGTTCCGATCAGCATGAAGGCTGTCATTGAACTGCTGCATAGACTCGTCGTGCTTCTCCAAAACACTGTGCTGGTTCTGGGCTATGCTCTTGACCCGTTTCATGTTCTTCTTCATCAGCTCCGCTTGCTCCTCCGCCATTTCGGTATAGACCGGCGCGCCGTGACTCTCCTTCATGGCTTCGGATAGCTCAGTCCTCAGATTGGAGGCCGTTGTCTCTTCTTGGTTCAAATGGCTCCTTAGTCGATCACCTTCCAGTCTGGCTGAGAAGAGCGTGGAGTCTAAAGTCAGAGTACATGGCTGCCAGGGACTGAGAGAAAGGCAGAAGACGAAGCCAGAGATTTAGAGGATGGTATTGGAACAACTGCGTAGCACTTGTGACAGACTCAGAAACCACAGGAACGATGAACTGGACGAATTCACCGAGCGATACGATGAGCCAGTCAAGGACCAATCCGTTACATTGCCCAAGCTTGGGCCACACCTCGTACCAAGGTCAAGGAGCGGATCACCTATCGACTTCGTGGCCGACAACTGGACATGTGGAAAGGAAAGCTACTGTCGAACGTTCTGGCAGGATGCGGTGATCCCGATGATGGAGTTTGGTCAGCGTGGCTTGCAGAGGCCTTTAGCCCTGTTGCCAGTGTAGATGGAGAGCTTCCGAACCTTGTTCTCGGAGTGGAACACTTGTATAAGTTGGCGTACCCGGAGACAGGAAGATGGGAGAGCAACGATGGCCAGAGATCATTGCCGGAAAAACAACCGGAGTCTGTTCCTCAGGAGGAAGAGTTGAGAGACACGCCGTACCGTAAGTTGAAGGGGGATTTGAAGGAATTGGAGTTGGATTTGAAATTGTATGAGCACATGGAACGGGGCGATCCCGCTGAGACGCATAAGTGCTTGCTCAACATGATTGATCCGCCGGTGAAGGGCAACGCGCTTCCCGCCAGAAAGCTGCAAGAAGTCAGAAAAAGTCCAGAAAAGACCCCGCACGCATAAGTGCGTGGCTAAACGGCACGCATCGCTCCTCCCTCTCCCAAGCAAAAGGCAAAGCCCAAACCAAAGGCAAGGTCCGAAGCGAAGGGTGCTCAGGATTCAGCTCCGGTTCTTCCAGCCAGGAAGAAGGCAAAGGAGAAGGCTAAGCCACGGGGGGAGGTTACCTTATAAGTCCAGAGATCCTTCGCCTGAAACGAAGAGCGCTCCATGTCAATTTCATGTCTTACGTGGGAAGTGCACGAAGGGCTCCGATTGTAAATGCAGCCATCCTGCGTCCAACACGCATTCATGTACTGTTCACACACACGCCGCAACAGTTACGGGAGGGGGGTCTTATAGTTAGGATAGGCCGCGCGCAACTTGTATAGAGCCGGGAGAGAAGCTGATCGCCGACGCGCGCTGTCTTGAAGAGCGAGCAAATGAAAGCCGCGAGGAGGCGTGCAGGGCATCCAGCAGACAGGCGTGCGACCCCACACAGCAAGCTGTTTGGGGAAAAAGCAAATAGCACCTCGGGAGGCGTCTAGGGTCCCCCCTAGGGTTTTTCCAATTTTTTGAATAAGCGCCCGGAAACAGCCATTTTAAAACATATATTGAATCAGTCTTTTCAGCATACCAAAACGAAAAACAAAATATTTTTCAAAAAATCATTTCATCTAAACATGTTTATTTCAAAAACATACAACTTCTGAAATGTTTTAGAAAAATTCCTTTCTTCAAAAGAGATAAAAACATATAGCATTTGAAGAAGAATTATTCAATAAGAAACAAAATTTTCAACAGTTCAATACGAAGACTTAAAAATACACATTTTTCAATATATGGATATTCCGAAGTTGCGCATAGGTCCCCGGGTAGGATTTAGAATTACAGTAACTATATAAAGCGCTATACTTACATTAAAATTATAACATATAAGTGCATAAGTGTTTTAATTATAGTATGATTATAATTTCAGTCCAGATAAGTTTTTAATTGATGATTAGAAGGCGCTTGATACATTTTGCTTCTTTCATACATCAATTGAGAAATAATGTTATTACCCTTCACTGTATTTTTAACATTTTTTTACTTTCAGTATATACTGTAATGTTTGCCTTTACATCACACGCATCCCTTTCGTGATATACTAACATCTTTCATATGTTCTCAATCATTTCATACTTTTTCTTACTGAATTTAAGAAATGCTCTAACATAATCATAAGGTGGAACTGTATTAATGCTTAGAAATACTAAAATCTGTCCAACCTTTTAATCTCCAAATTGTTTTCTATTATGTTTTGCTATCGTCTCCATCTTCTACAGTGTTTACATGCATCTTCTTTACCCAAAGCATAATCAATAATATTATTTACTATTCCATTAGGTAAGTTTAAGTTGTATAGTTCCATATTGTCTTTTTTTGAAGTGGCAACAGTCGTAGCATTTCTTTTTATTGATATAACTATTGTTTTCGGTTTCCACCATTTCACTATAATATATTAAATATTTCTTTAAATACTGTTTTACAAGAAGTATAATCAAACATTAAAGTTTAGTCATAACATATATGGGTATAAATGTTATAATTATAGTATGGTTTTAGTCAAAGTCATTAGTACTCAAATAGTCATTTGTAATCTTTGGTATTTGTTTAAAGTTCATTCTGTATTCTTTAAATGGATAATTTCTATCAGCGATATCAGAAATACAAACACCACTCAAACTACTTAAAACACATTTAGTATTATTCATCACATCACCATACATTAATTTGCCTATTATATGGTTATTCTGTTTGTCCTTAATATAATCGCATATTGTTCAATCGTATTTTGTAACCCTTTTGGTTTATTTAGTCTAAAAATGTTCAATCATTTCTATTTTTCATTATTTGATTCATCATAATCATCAATCAGTTTACGTATCATTTTACCGTTAGATTCTTCAATTGGTCTTGTTTTGCACCATATCTGACAATATGATTGTCTATAATAATACTTAATATAATCATGAAGGTTTACATTATATTTGCATTTTCTTGAAGTATATACATTTTAATTTTTTCATTCGCAGGAAAGTTATTTAGCTTGATAAAACAATGGGTTCTTATTGATGAATAGTGATTATTAAATGTATTTTCCTCAAACCTTCATATATTTATCAGAAAATTGCTGTCTGATTATTTTATTTTCATTGTTACTGTTTAACAACTTTTTCATTTCTTATTCAGAAGCATTTATCACATTCAACAAAGGTAAAACCACAAATGTCTTTAACAATTGGATTAGATAAATTTAACTTGGTCAGTTCAGTTTTTCATTTATTGATTTACATTTACAACTACTGATAATGTCATCAACTTATACTTTATTCAGAAAATCATTTATAATTTCATCTTGCACAATCTTAGTAAACTCCACCATTTCTATCATAATATATTAAGTGTATATTTAATTAAATACTCTTTACAAGAAATGTATATTTTTAAATCTATCATTTACAACAGTAAGGAATAATATTATTCAGTTCGTGCGACAACTCGTTCGATTTACGTTGTGCTGTTAGATCAGTCATTGCATTACCCTTTTTTGTCTCAATAGAAAACCGCAACCACAGTAATTACATTGATGAGTGATATGATTTTTAAAACAAATGTGTATTAATATAGCCTTTTGTTTAACTCTCTACACCTTGTAATTGTCCATATCCATTCTGGATAATTCTTTACCAAAAAATGGTTATAGTCAAAAATTGTTATAGTATCATCAATGCTACTACCTTGAGCAGAATGACACGTAGAACAATGCCAACCTCCTATTTCATCATTCAAGACTAAAAGCTCTCTTGCTTTTGTTAAATCGGGTTTTTAATCACAAATGCATCTGTTTTGTGTAACATTGTTCTCATATAACTTAGAATAATCCTGATACATTCTAAAAGAATGGTATTCAAGCAGCGGCTCTTCTACATACCTAAAACCATTCCTTCATCGTGATGTATCCTTCAAATTAAGTATATGCCGTATATTGTTCTTCATCTACTGTGATTTGTTCTGTTGCGAAATGTGTGAACTTATGTATTTTGCCTCCACACTCTGTTTGATAACTTATCGCTACCTTGAGATTTTTACACACTATTCTTTTCTTGTCGGTTGCTCCACCCTGTTTCAAAAGTCCAGAATTAACATTTGCCACTAGCTTTTTTATTCATTTGTCTTCTTCGTAGTTTTCGCTCATCCTTGTGCTCCAAAGTTCATTAACAATATTTGTATAGTCAGTCTTGTGAATAAATGAAGGTTGCTCATAGTATAAAATATTCATTCGTTCTCTGGTCCTGTTATCTTCTGTTTAAGCTTCCGACCCGTTGTAGTCTAGTAGTTGTTTATTCTATAGTGTATCATCAAACGCTCGTCATATGTCGAGTTGGTTAAATACTGGTATTTCTAATATAGTAATAAATGCATGAGTAAATGCTTTTGACATATCGGTTTCGATTTCATTTTTGATATCGCCCCCTGTCCCACAATGAGCCTGATGGAGCAACTGTTCTGGCTTCGTCTAAAATTTGAATATCAATGTCATTATAAAACGACTTATGAGATAAGTTAAACAATGACTTATTAAAATTAAACACTGCTTTGTTCACATTGTTGTATGTATTTGTATCACACACTGCAATACATTCACCGGCAGAAGTTTTAATTAAGTTTTTCGTTTCTAACATATATGTTGCACTTTAAATTTTAGTTATATTTCTGAGATAATACCAGCTTAAATCTAATTCTTGGTTCATAACCACTACTAACTAACTTCAAAAATAATTCAGACAACTTATTGTCTTCGGGGGCTAAATAAATATCATTTGTTTTTTCATTAACTTCATTACTTGGTATATCGTCAACATTTTTATCATTCTATAAAGCGGTGGTTCTTCTCTTTCATTAATATAGTAGTCAGTGGAAGCCTTGACGGTTGGCATCTTGGCATTATTTGTTTCTGTTGAATGCTTTTTAAGTCGTGATTTAGTGCGTAAATATGATTGTTTTTTACCATCGCAAAAAATGGTTTGATGTGTCTGCTATTTTTATCGGGATCGCATGTGTAAATTAGTTTATTTCAACAATTATAGATTCTACATGAAATTTCAAACTGTTTACACACAGCCTCCATCTCCTGAATAGTTGCTCCCGCCTCGCGGAAGTTATCTCTACCCATAATTTCAATTTCTTTCTCCTTAGTTAGTCTATTACGGTTTCTTTCATTCATAATTGTATGACTGTAAAAATCAGTTAATGCACTAATCCAGCATTCGTTTTCGATATCATTACCCTTGCTAACTGCCTTTGGTGTGGTGTCTTCGCTCACCCTTAAAAGTGTATGTATATACCTATTAAAAACTGAAACATTTGTAGCACCCCTTAAATTTTCCGTAAAAATGTCAAGCCTATCTCCGTTTTTATTTACGAGATCTACTGATAGAATTTCAATACATTTTGTATCGTCACAAAATTCCGTCATTAGTATTTAATATTCGTCAAATTCCTTGTCGGTTCGTAATAGTACTAATGTGTTCTTATATTCTTGGTTATCATTATCATTACGACTTCCATATGTGGTATTCGGGCCTCCTTTCTAAGTATTCTTTGTCTTATGATATCTGACGAAAATATAGTGGCTTTAATTGTAGCATTATAATTATCATATTGTTTGGGAGAAAACGAATACTGTTGGTGTTTAAATGTAGGTTTGGACTATTGCTTTGCACGTCCTCGGCTGATACTGCTATGTGTAACATAAATTGAACAAAGTATTTATTTGTATTTTTCCTTGCTCTTGGTCCTCTTGGGTCGTTATCTATCTTCAACCTTCCTCTTTGCCTCTTCTCCTCCTCCTCCTCCCTCTCTTTCCTTGCTTCAGCCATTGATTGATTTATGGGTGTATTTTCCATGAGTTTCTTAACATTATTCTTGTATTTTTGATATGTTTTATCATAAACTCTTGTATCTGTAAACCCTTGATTCAATTTTCCGCTGTTGTAAAAATTGAAATCCTCCTCTCGGTATAGAAAATAATTACTCTATCTATTTTTCTAAGACCGAAGTTTTTGCTGTCCGCGATGACTTCCGCCTTAGCACTGTTAAATATCAAACGTTTCGTTCCAAAGCCTTCATAATTATACTATATATGTATATATATTGTTATTATGACAAAGAATCATATTTCTTTAACTATTTATCTTACAAGATTTTTTCTATCAAAAGCTATATATTTGAATTTTTTTAAATTTCAATTCTTCAGAATGGTCTTCCAAACGAAAATATGTTTGTCCTAACTTTGTTTCAATCCTTTCAACTTTATTTTTTGTAGGCGTCCAATTGCTACTCCTTTCTTTTTCAGTCATTGCTTTCTTTGTGTAAATCTTGACTTCGTCGCCTATGTTAGTTTCAAGATATTTACGGGTTCTAGTCGCTTCGGTTGCCATTTTTGTTCTCAATTTATAATGGTGTTTCTCCTTCAATGCCTCCGCTGGGGTCATTCCTATACTTGAATGTATCATTTTGTTGTTGTAGGTTACTAATATTTCAAGATTATAATCTATCCACTGTATATGTGCCTTTCCTTTCTTTTCATCTGCTTCAACCCTTTTATATAACATATCCTTATAGGTTCTAATGAAACGATTTGCAAAATTAGGATGTCCTCTTGTTCTGTAGAACTCTTTTCCTTCTTCTTTGAAATAATCTTCAACGGTTTTATCATATAAACTGCCTTCCTCATCACTGTAAATCATTTCTGGTTTTCCTTCCATTTTCTGTAGTCCCTCCATTACTCCCGCTAATATGTCTAGTGGTTGTTTCGATTTAATAGGTATTACTGTAGGGTATCTGGTCAATATATCAGGTAAAACCATTCCTACTATAAATTTTTGATTAGGTAGGTCATTTATAAAAACACAAATCTAGTTGAAATTCAAAATACGGATGTGGGGCGATAAAATGAATTCCTGCCTCGTAGTTGCTTTTTTGTTCTACATTTTTCTTGAAAAACTCCTCTACGTCCTTCATTGTTATACTTTGGTCTTTCTTTTTGCTGTCCGTTAGAGCGGTTGCTTCGCTTCCAAATCCTGACTTATCAACATATATTTTTAAATTATCATTTTTTATGAATATTGCCATATTAATAAAGGTGATATTTAATATTTTATCTACTCAACGCGTATTATTTTATATGATTGTTCCTTGTATTTTCTTTGCTTTGGATTCTGTAAATCTTCTGTTTTATTTTCAAAATCAATAGCTTTTAACTTTATCTCCGTTTTCTGCTATCTTGTTCAATTTCTTTCTCCTATTATATCTGATAGCACTTGCTCTCTTGGTTCCATAAAGCCTTTTGCTACTCGTCTCTTTTGATAATATAATCTATTATATAGTGCCAGTTGTCCCTTGATTTGTTCTAATTGCATATCTTCAGGCCGCATAGACAAGGTTTTAAAACTACATATTCTTATTTATTTGACTTCATTTTCCAAATATTCTACACGATGGATTAGTTTTGATAAAGCATCACAACCAGTACACGCCATTCTGTCATAACACATTGTTAAGTATTCTCCTGTATCATTTACAATATTATATTTAAATTTGTGTTTTGTTGAACATCTTGAGAAATCCATCCTAACTCAGCTTTTCTTGTTTTTTGATTTTTCACAAATGTTTTAATCTTAATGTATTTTACAATATTTATAGCGTCATCTTCTACATCTTCTATATTATCTTTCAGTCTCTTATCACTACTTAAATTAAATCCATTAAATGATGAAAATTGAAAGGTTAATTCCCCACAAATCTTTGTCGGTTTTTCGGTTGCAGGCATCACACTGGCATGTTCAAGACCGCATGTTGCCTGGGAACCGCATGATGAACTCCCTTTTCAAAAGCCGACGGGGGAAGAGAGTCCAAGTGAGGCAGCCAGACAGTGAAGAAAGGACCCAGCGCCAAGTGTGTGTAGAAGCAATGCGAGACGCCAGCCAAACGCAGCAAGATGATGAAGGCAAACGCTAGACGAACGTCTTCTGACACCATGGCTTGCAAGCACAAGAAGCTACAGCAAAACAAGACAGCTCAGCACACTAACAAAGAACGCCACACACCCCACAGAAACAGGAAACAAAGAAGTTCTTGTCAAGCAAACTCGAAGAAGCGACGTAACCACCCCCCCCCCCCCAATGTGTTGCTTTTGGTTACACCCATTGACCTTTGCACACACTCCGTTTGTATTTTGGCTCAAGGCCCTTCACGTCATTTGTGCAGTCATTCGACACATGGTACAGTGATAAAAAGGCTTGCAGACCGCTTCACAGGATTCACAGTCAACACAAGCCGCCAAAAACAATCCAGCCTCCAATCCTCCATATTGGCATATTGGACTCTCTCCGGAATAGATCCAGGGACCAAATCAAGAGCAGAGAACTTGCTAGGATCACCTGGCGCCGTGCGCAGCTTTGCCTCCACTACGATTTGAACATTGATTCCGACCCGTTCAAGCAAAAGGTTTCGGTGTCTGCGTGCGTGGCGAACTCCCCAGCAACATTACGGAATGGAGGCTCTGGTGCTCAATTTGGTGATTGCAACAAGGACGCACGGTCATGGCCACGTTCGACACATGTTCGGTGGCTGTACAATCTAACAAGAGTTGCTAACGCCGCCGCCGTGTTTGATGGTTTCTTTTTTGGGGTCCCATCAACAAGGGCCACAGTCAAGCAGGCGTGCTTATCATCTTGTTGCATCGTAAGGGGGGGTCCGAGCTCCAAGGTTTTTTCTGACCGGTTTCCAGAAAGGTCCTGGAAGTAAAGCCTGGGTGAGTCGGGTCCCCAGCTAAACCATTAGCTCGTAAGAGTTGCTCGCATCGTCCCTGCACTTGTCGAGCTCTCCTCGAAAAACTTGGTTGATGCCTGGGAGCCTTTTCCTGGCAACCTACTTTGCTGACCTTGACAACTTGGAAACAGTTCACGAGCCCGGCCAGTTGATTGCAGTTGAGTGAACGCAAGGCCCGGAAGTTGTTGCCAGCGGCACGTTGGAATGACGGCCGCCGGTCGTTCACCACACATGTGAACACCAATCTGCGAATCATAAGCACCAACTCCAAGATGAAACCGGCCAAGCTGGTGGTGTCCACTGCGCAGCCAGCATTGGTACGTTGGCCATCTTGGGAGCACGCGGCGCGCTGGACACGACAGAGATGAAGGCCCTGGGTGACCAAGCTTCTGCCGGCTCAAACACTGAGGATTTTCTGGAGCTGTGCCGGGTGACAGAGGTGCGCGCCAAACGAGTACCTTTGCGGACGCTTGCCAATTTGGCGCGGCGTGTGTCTGCGTTGCTAGGCGAGGATGTCCCGGCCGTAAGACGACAAGGCGCAGTCTGAAAGTTTATGCAAGTGCTCTCTTGCTTGGCTTGTGGCAAGACAGTTAGCTGAGCTCGAGAAGAAGATAGCAACCAGAAGTGGCATGTGTCCAGTCTCAGCCGCAAGCTGTTGAGACTGATGCGCAAGTTTCAGCAGAGTAGCGAGACGGCCACCAAATGCTGCGGCGATCAAAAATGCATTGAGTGTCCGTACTACGAAAGTTCCTTCGAAACTTCCTTTGGTTAATGCCAGGTGTTAGGTTGATTCACCCCGAATCTTCGGGGCTTTCACTCTCGAACATGCCATTGACATGGCATTTTCCCCCTCGAAGATGAAACATAAAAAACAACATCGATGCTTTTACCCGGCGTCAGGGAGATGGATGGACCCTTGTAACTATGTGTTGCTCACATTATCTACTCAATTTCGCACCTTACACGCAGGAGACAAGCCTTTTTGGGGTTATACAGACCTGTCATGTTTTTTGCTGTTTGGGGTCGAGGCTGTTATAATTTTTCTTTTCATTTACTGCTGTTTGTTTGCTATTGTTGGTTGGTTGTGTTTTGTTTGTGTCTGTGTAGGTTGTCCGTTACTGTTACTGTGTTGTGTTGGTTGTTGCGTTGTTGCTCGTGTTATGTTTGTGTTGTTTGTTGTGAGTTTGTTGCTTGTTTCTGTTGGTTTGTGTTGCTTTTTTCTGGGGGCCTTACGATCTGTTCACCTACGATCTGTTCCCCACCTTTGTCTGGATGACTGGGGAATTACCTGAAGTTGTTTCGGGCGGAGAGCTGACAAGATGCAGGGGGAAGGGGACACGGCTTCTGACTTCTGCAACCGGTGGACCTGGGGTCGGTGTGGGTTCACATGGCTTCACTTCCCGACACAGGTCATCATCCTCATCTTGCTGGAAATCGAATCACCCGCTGCCCAGTACTCCTTTTGGGTTTGTAGCCAACTTGCGCTCACGGGCGCCTTGGACAGGCGTGTAGGGCCTCGTCCAGAGCGCTGCGTCTCCTCTTGCCTGTTCACTCTGGGCCTCCGTGAGCACAAATTCACACGTTTTGAAGCGTCGCTGTTTGCTGTTGCCCGGTTTGCTCGCACGTCTGGACATCCATCTCCACACCTTGGGATCAAGGTCTCCCGTTCTCCAGCCCGTAAACGCGGGTGTCATGCTCCGCTCAATCTCACAACTTCCTGGCCGAAAGGGAACCGCCGGCTTTTTCGACCCGCGGGGTTAGATTGACGGGCGACCCACGCCGTCAGCTCTCACCCGCCTGCTGCGCCATGCCACTGTCACAATGGTCCTGCAATTTCGTGCGGGCGATTTAGTTACATTGGTCCGGGTCTTAGTGGTAGCAGGGGATTCGCAGTCTTGGTGCTTCACGGACTTTGCAACGTGTTTTGCTTCGCGAATTGTCGGGTGTTTTGTTTGAATAATATGTTATCGCGTGGGTTGTTCTTGATGCAATGAAGATCACAGCACAGAGCCTGTAGTAATTAAAAGTCACCCTCAAGCACTAAGCGCGGCAGCAATCGCTCTGCTGCACAAAGCTCCGGGCCCCATGCGACAATCTATACACATTCCTTATCGAGCGCTGACACGTGTGCCAAACTCCTCTGTCAGCGCAACACCCGGGCAGCTTTCTGTTTTACCAGCGCAGCCATTTTGCGCGCTGGATGATGGAAGCTGGTGCCGCCGAACTTTAAGATTTCCGCGGCTGCATCGCATGTATTTCATTACAGCTTTCATGTGTGACACGTGACAACTTGTGTTGTAAATTTTGGCGGCCCGTGTAGCCAGCTGAAGGCCATGATCTATGCTCGCACCGGACGTGACAACCAGCTGGAGGCGCCTTTACGCTTGCGTCGCAGCACTTTCAACAACAGAGTTGGCGCACAGGCCTTGCGCGAATTAGTAGCATTGGGCGGCTTCTCAGGCAGGGCTCAACGGATTGCCCCGCACTGTTAGAACAGCATGTTGCTTCTGCGATGAGGAGTGAGGCTTCATCCGCTACGAGACCTTGTCCGATGTTTAGGTTTGCACCTTCTCAGCCCTTCCTTAGCACAGGCCGGTGCCGAGCCACCGAGCGTTATCTGGCAATCTTAATAGCCATTTGTCATTTGTCAGCTCACGCTTGCTGGTTTCCGCGCATTTGTGGTGGTTTTGATTGTGTTTTCAAGCAGCTGACAGGCGGAGGCGTGGGAATCCTTGACAGCCGAGGGCGTTGCTGAGTTCCCCCACATTGTTGCCTTCTTGGACGGGGCGCAGGCCGGAGAGTGGTTTCAGTAAATTGCAGCCGTTGACCAATCAGCTTCGGGCTGCTTACCAGGCGCTCCCGGGCATCTTGGAGCGAGCTTGGCCAAGCGCTCAGCGCTGCACGCGTCTCAAGCAGCACAGACAGGTGAGAAGTGGATTGAGTTGATGGTTGCAGTACCTAGGCCAATCACGTCTAGGTTGCAGGCAAGATCCCGCCTATTGTAAGCGCCGGTTGCGGGAGCCGCTGCTGTTGTCTCGGGGGCAGGTTTCCGCTGTTCCTCAGCGCTCTTGCGCAGATGGTGAGCTTGCATTGATTTTCCAAGGCCGGAAGAGTGCAGGGAGTGACTAAGGTGTTCGCATCGCGACAGCAAGGTCTTTAGGGCAATGTTGTTGTTGTTGTTGTTGTTGTTGTTGTTGTTGTTGTTGTTGTTGTTGTTGTTGTTGTTGTTGTTGTTGTTGTTGTTGTGGTCGTCGTCGTTGTGGTCGGTGTTGTTGTCGTTGTCGTGGTCGTTGTCGTTGTCTTCATCGTCATCGTGGTCGTCGTCGTCGTCGTCGTCGTCGTCGTCGTCGTTGTTGTTGTTGTTGTTGTTGTTGTTGTTGTTGTTGTTGTTGTTGTTGTTGTTGTTGTGGTTGTTGTGGTTGTGGTTGTGGTGGTGGTGGTGGTTGGTTGTTGGTTGGGGGTTGTTGGTTGTTGGTTGTTGTTGGCTCCGACGGAACGTAAACGAACAAACTTGGCACTTTTCAGCACATTCATCTCGTATGGCAGGCGCATCATTTCGTGCATAAATGGTAAGACCACCCGCTCAAGCGCGCCCGCTCAGCACTGGACAAGCGCTGGACACATGCCTGCCAAACGGGAAGAATACCGCTCACGCGCACACATGCCTGCCAAATGGTAACACCCGCCCAGCTCTGCGCATATACGTGCCAAGCGGTACCTGCCTGTCATGGTAAGAACACCGGCTCAAGTGCACCCGCTCAGCACTGGGCTGCCAAATGGTAAGGCACCCGCTCCGCACTGGAAGACCGCCTGCTCAAGCGCACCCGCTCAGCACTGGACACCTGCCTGCCGATAAGAACACCACCCGCTCAGCACTGGACACCTGCCTGCCAAATGGAAATGATAAGACCACCCACTCAAGTACACTAGCTCTGCATGGGAAGAAAAGCTCAAGTGCGCCCACTCACTTGCCAAATGGTAAGAACACCCGCTCAAGTGCACCCGCTCAGATCTGCACACATGCCTGCCAAACACACGTGCGCCCGCTCAGTACTGGACACATGCCTGCCAAATTTCAAGAACACCCACTCAGCCACTCTCAGTGCTGGATGCCAAATGGCAAGAACTCCGTCTCAAGTCGCACCCGCTCAGCACTGACACCTTCAAGTGCACCCGCTCAGCACTGGTACCGTTTGGTAAGAACACCCGCTCAGCACTGGACACGTGCCTGCCAAAGGGTAACGACACCCACTCAAGTGCACCCGCTCAGCTCTGTACGCATGCCTGCCAAATGGTAAGAACATCTACTCAAGCGCGCCCGTTCACACCTGACTTCCAAACCCGCTCAAGTGCACACCTGCCTTTTAGTGGCTTGTTCCGCTTTTTTCTTTTATGCATATTTGCCTAGGCGAAAACACTGGAAACATTTTCGCCGAGGCGAAACGCTGGAAAAAGTGACGGCGAAGGGTTGTAGCTTCATTCATGTTTGGCCCTGCCTTTGCATTGAAGGCTCCGAAATCACAGTTTTTCAATGTGTCGGGTGGTTGCTCTTTTTGCGTCTGGCTGTTGCGCTCGTTCACAAGCCGTTGAGCCGTTGAGGCGTTGTTGTTGTTGCTGTTGCTGTTGCTGTTACTGTTGGTGCTGGTGCTGCTGGTGCTGTTGTTGTTGTTGTTGTTGTTGCTGGTGCTGGTGCTGCTGCTGCTGCTGTTGTTGTGGTTGTGGTTGTGGTTGTGGTTGTTGGTGGTTGTTTGTTGCTTGTTGCTTGTTGCTTGTTGCTTGTTGCTTGTTGCTTGTTGGTTGTTTGTTTCTTGTTGCTTGTTGCTTGTTGTTTTTTGCTTGTTGCTTGTTGCTTTTTCTTGTTGCTTGTTGCTTGTTGCTTGTTGCTTGTTGTTGGTTCTTGGTTCTTGATTCTTGGCACTTGGTACTTGGTTCTTGGTTCCTGGTTCCTGGTTTTTGGTTCTGGTTCTGGTTGGTTGTTGGTTGTTGGTTGTTTGTGGTTGTGGTTGTGGTTGCGGTCGTCGTTGTTGTTGTTGGCTCGGACGTGACGAAAACGCGTGTTTTCGTCACTTTTGAGCCATGCTTTTCGCGTGGCCTGCGTGGGAGATTCAGCAATTCCCAGCCAAAAACGCTGTTTCGACTGCACGAGCGCGTCGTTTCCCGAAAACAGGCTGCGCCCCGTTTTCGCAACCATGGGTGGATGCTTTTCGCGTGGCCTGCGTGGGAGATTCAGCAATCTGCAGCAACACGCAATTTCACTGCACTTGCGCAGTGTTTCGTAAGTCGGGTCGTGTTTCCGCGGGTGAAACCCTAAACCCTACACGTCAAGCCCTAAACCCTCAAACCCGAAGAAACGACGTGAACCTTGAAACGACATGAACGTTGCTGCTTTGAAAAGGGCCAATGTCGGAGTGGCCAAATGGTAAGCACACCCGTTCAACTGAGTCCGTGCAGCGCTGCCCACATGCCTGCCAAATGGTAAGCGCACCCGTTCAAATGAGTCCGTGCAGCACTGCACACATGCCTGCCAAATGGTAAGCGCACCCGTTCAACTGAGTCCGTGCAGCACTGCACACATGCTTGCCAAACGGTTATAAGCACATCCGTTCAACTGAGTCCGTGGCCTGCCACACCCGTTCAACTGAGTCCGTGCAGCACTGCACACATGCCTGCCAAATGGAAAGCACACCTGTTCAACTGAGTCCGTGCAGCACGGCACTGCACACATGCCTGCCAATGGTTTGCACACCCGTTCAACTGAGTCTGTGCTGCACTGCGCACATGCCTGCCAAACGGTAAGCACACCCGTTCAACTGAGTCCGTGCAGCACTGCACATGCCTGCCAAATGGTAAGCGCTTGCCTGCGTGTGGCTGTTTGTGTTGCCGTGGGTTCTGTTTGTACTGTCTGTGGCCGGTGCCGTTTGTTAGTTCTTGTTGAAGGTGTTGTTGCTGTTTCTGTTGCTGTTGGAATGTACCTAATGCCCGGGGTGCCAGAATGCTGGCCTGCGCAGTACGAAATAGGGTTCGTGCTCCTGGACAGGACGCCTTTGACAACTTAAAAAAATTGCCACGCTGAAAACTGCTGGCCCTGCCAAGGAAAACACAGATTTTTTGATGAAGCTTAAATGCTGGTGCTCGTGAAGGTTGCTGTTGAAAATTGGCCGTAGGGGTAAAACAAGATATTTTGCCCAGGTGGGTCGGTGCTGCCCTGCGCAGTACGAAATAAGGTTCGTGCTCCTGAGCAGGATGCTCTTTTCCGTGACCACGCAAAACATGAACTATTCAATTTTGCTGGCGCTGCCAACGAAAGCATACATTTTCGGATGAACTGTGTTTGCCGGCGCGCGTTAACGCCACGTCCGGCCGTTGTTGTTGTTGTTGTTGTTGTTGTTGTTGTTGTTGCTGCTGCTGCTGTTGTTGTTGTTGTTGTTGTTGTTGTTGTTGTTGTTGTTGTTGTTGTTGTTGTTGTTGTTGTTGTTGTTGTTGTTGTTGTTGTTGTTGTTGTTGTTGTTGTTGTTGTTGTTGTTGTTGTTGTTGTTGTTGTTGTTGTTGTTGTTGTTGTTGTTGTTGTTGTTGTTGTTGTTGTTGTTGTTGTTGTTGTTGTTGTTTTAGAGGTCGTTGTGGTTGTTGTTGTCGTTGTCGTTGTTCCCAATCGGGCCGTTCGCCTCCGTGGAAGGTTCGCCGCTTTCAATGAGTGCTTCATGTTAGAGCTGTGTCCGCCATGACCATTGTTAAGCACGCACGCCCACGCGCACTTATGTCAGAGCTGTATCCACCATGACCACTGTTAAGCAGACACGTCCACGCGCACTCATGTCAGAGCTTTGTCCACCATGACCATTGTTAAGCATCCATGTCAGAGCTGTGTCCGCCATGAGCATTGTTAAGCACACGTCCACGCGCACTGTTGTCAGAGCTGTACCCACCATGACCGCTGTGAAGCACACACGTCCACACGCGCTTTTGAGCTGTATCCACCATGACCATCGTTAGAGCTGCGCAACCAGCATCCGGGTATCCGATTCGACTGCCACTTGGACTGAAATCTCCCAGGATCCAAGATGATCCCGATGTGGTCAAGGCATAGGGGCAAGTGACACTCCTCCATAACCATCAACATCCTCACAATGAACCATGGGAACCTCACGAGGAATCCTAAGTTGGACGGCAGAGAGTTGAAAGGCATGCCCATGAGAGACAGACCGATCACACGAATGTTGCTGCGCAACAGTGCTCACATCACACGCCCCAACGAAGCGGACGCATTTCTCGATTTCCAAGACGAAAATGCAAGGATCAAATCCTGGTCTGCAAAACCCATCGCATGATTGGTCCGTGGCAATGTGGCAAGATACATCCCGACCAGACCCCCAAACTTGGGCACTACGTTCGGAAGGTTCAGATGTTTCTTCGGCACCGAGATCTGTTGCATAGATCCCGAGTATGACACGCCAACCTTCTTCTGCCTCACACGACAAAGGAGAACCTCAAGGACTATGTCGGCTCGAGATTGCCACCACGCACTGGATCTTGGGCACATACTGTTGCAGATCTTCTTTGTCCAGGTTCTTCTTCATGATCCAGTAATTGGTCTGCAGTTCCTGTCCTATGGAATCGTATGCCGCAATGATGTTTTGCGGCCCGATAGTATCTTCGGATAACGCAGTGCGTTCCTCGGTCAGCCTGAAGCCTTGGTGGTTGTTGTTGTTGTTGAGGAAGGCAAGCATGAGTAGGGCATCTGGTCCTCCAGGTACATGCGTCAAAGCTGCCTTGGATGGCTGATCGGATCTTCCTCATTCATCTGCTCCATGGGGATGTCATCTAGTGCTTCTTGTTCATCATGGACAGGAAAATTCCTCAGTGGTGATGTCATTATGTTGACGCAGGCTTGGATTCGGAGGAGCCAGTCCGAAAATATTGCTGAGAAATTGCAAACGTTCTGGTGAACATTGGTGTACCAACCGTGCTTGTCATCATGCTTCCATTGGATGCGTTGTCCCGCGAAAAGGCAATCATTCTTATCTTTACGAAGTCGTCCCATGATCTCCTTCTCAAACACATCAGCACCGGTCAGAAGAAGATCATCAACATGAAGAGATAGAGCTCCATGAGCTTGTGGATTCTCGGTGTTGCTACCGGAAACAGGATCCATAAGGTAATCAACTGCGCCTTCTAAATCTAATGTTGGATTTTTCTTTTTGCCGTAGTAAACATATGTACGACGATCTGCTCGTGTTGGCGCTAATCCGTATGAACGGAGTGCCGAGTCTAGGATGTTCAGGATGTTCCACCATCTGCGTGGCGCATCGTTCAGCCCGTAGGCAGGCTTCTTCATGCGAGCACCAATGTGTGGAGGGCGACCACTATTCACTATTCACTGAGCAGCAGGATTACCACCAACAAGAACCGGACTACGATCTCCCATCGTCAACACTTCACGAGCGTGCCGATCCTTCAAGATCCAACAAGCAGCATGCGGATCACGGCACAATGCAGCCGATGTCCAGAGCCAGCCAGAATCAGAGTCAGAGCCAGAAGCAGAGGCAGAGCCAGAGCCGTGCGCGGGGGCACCCCGTGAGGCTCGGTGTTTGCGGGATTGCTCGCAAGGTTTCCGGAAGCTTCGCAGCTTTTCCCACAGACGCCTGGATTGCCCGGGCTGTCGCCTGCCAGTAGCCATACGCTGGTCTCTCCGGCAGGCTCCGGGAACTCAAATCAAAGCTTTTCCGTTTCCGCACGGCTGTTGGGTTTCTCTCATCACGGAAGCTTCCCGGAGCCTTGGCCTTTCTGGAGCTGGCTTCTACGAGACTTTTCGGGGGAGACGACCGGCCCTGAATCCGTGGAACGGGAGAGAAAGATCAAGACTTTTGACAAGAACCCAATCACCTTCATGTTCCATGCGACCTACAACGACCAGATATATAACATCCTGGAACAAGGAATCAAGCCGGGGAAATGCTCGACCCCACGTCCATCTTGCAAGCATTGACGACGTGGTCCTCGAATCGCTCAAGCAACCAAGGATGTCGACATGAACCAGGCCGATTACGATCGAGAATCGTGCAAGAACCCGACGCAGAGGAGAAGAGAAGAGGAAAGAGCAACTCCCGGAGAAGATTCTCAGCCAAAGCAGAAGACCATGCCGGTGAACCCACCAACGCTTCGATCATCGCCTCAGAGCGCCATTGATGAGGAGACGGGGCCCGATAACTGTCTCTACAACCGGGCACCATTGCCTAGAAGACCAACAATGAAGTCTCCTCTTCCATCTATCGATCAATCCAAAACCACATCCAACAAGCCTGAAAGGATGACCGTTCCCCACCTGAAGGAATCCGATCATCCTGACCCATTTTGGAACAGTCGCCTGAGCTACGTGCAGGGCTACTAGCATTCGTGCACCATCCTCGACTACGAACCAAACTTGAATTTCGTTCCTGAACATGAGATGTGTATTTCCAGATTACGATGGAACATATCAGGAACGAGAAAGGAAAGGCACCATTGTACCCAAGAACAGGTGGATTCACACCCCAGGCAGCATACGACGCTCTCCGACGTGATGGAACAGGATTCTACCCTGACAAGGAGATGGAACTGTAAGGTGGTCATTTACGACCCATTGAAATTGAATCCGATATCCCAGTTCAGGAGGGACTTTTGCAAATTTGTCACTGAGAAATGCTGTCTTCAAATCCATATGAAAGATGTTCCAGGCTGCTTGCATCGCAAGGCAGAAACCACTCCTGGATGCAGCAGACTGTTTGTCTGCTGATCGTTCTTCTCCTCATCCTGCAAACCTTGCAGGGCCCAACGAGCCTTTGTCTTCAGAAAGTTTCCGTCCTTGTCTCGCTTGTACGAACCCAGCGACCGGTGACCCAGTTTCTGACCTGGCTCTAGTGTATCGACTAGGTCGAACACTCAAGCCAAGATTTGCGCTCGAGATGCTAAAAACTGCTTCGGCAAGTTGACTGGATTGTTCGGATTGAGATTGGTCGAAGCTGCAAGTTTGTTTCTGGGAGGGGATCCAGGTGAATCTTGATTCTCGCCTGGATTCTGCTTCTTCCAGTTTTTGGACTGCTCTGCACTGGGTGAGTTGTTTCCTCTTGCTCAAGGTGAGGCAGTTCAAGCTCTTCATCCTTATCTTCTGCTTCAGGGTTCGTCAGGATTGCTGGAGGTGAAGGAGCGGTTGAGATGGTGGCTGAGACGGCAAAGAGACATCACTCCCTAGTCGATTCAGTCACCTCAGCGGCAGCGGTGGGTCTACTGGACTGTCTGGCAAAACACCTGGTGGCGCCGGTGGCATGGGATGATAGGGTCGATCATTCTGATCAGGCTGATCTGGATCCTTCGGTGGATCCAACATGTGTTCGTCCGGCGGAGTCGGAAACTGGCATAATAGGATGATCCTGCTGATCAGGTGGCTGCTGGTTGTCAGGCTGACTAGGTTCATCTGGTGGACCCGAGGGACATTGGCTTGATAGCCGGCGCACTCGAAAAGGAGGAACGGAGGAAAGCAAGACTGCATGCCACGACTTCGGATTATAATTCCCAATTGCATTGATGCAGGCAGGGCCCAAACTCTGTGCAGCTGATCGGGTTGCCACAATGCTATGCATGCATCGTCCGGAGGTGATGTGATAGGCATGTTGATGCAAATTGTGTGGACGTATGCTGCGCATGCATCGTACTGAGTGGATGAGATGCACAGTTGTCTGAACTTCTTGCAGCCATTCCACATGCTCTGACATCGCCATTCGTGTAAATCCTGTCAAAAAATGTTCCGCAAGGTACTGCTTCATGGTCTTCTGAAACTTTTGGACTAGCGAATCTTGGATGACCAGCGGTTGAGCATTCTTATTGAAGGGAAGGTCTTGGATCTTAACAGCGTCGCTGCTGCTAGTCATGTTGAACTCCTTGTCAATGGCTTCCATTTCTTTCCTGAGAAGGTCAATCTGTTGATTGCTGAACGGCTCAAAGATGTCCTCAAGAAGGTACACTTCGTTGTCAAGCGGTTTCACCTTCAGGTGACACCGCGCGAGATCCTGGGCAGAACTGGTAAGGGTACACCTGTGCCAGCTTAGTCCTGCTTCCGAAGGTGCCAGCGTATCCTTCTAGGGGTTGATGCACCTCCGGAAAATCGGTCTCAGTACTTCACGAGGTAAGCAATGTGTCGGATCCTTCAGTCCGTATGCACAGAAATGAAAATCTCCCCAAGTTACTGATGGATCTGACAAGAGTTGCTGCATGCAATGCGCATACCAGATCTTGGATGTCTGAAATTTTTTTGATGATTAAATATCTTCAGTGCTTCAACTGATATCGCGCAGTGGACCATGTGTCTCTTGGATGTCATTACGTCAAATCCACTGCGAATGTTGACTGGTGTCCCAACCTTTGGACCTGAACAGCACTGACTGAATCTGGCACTTCCTGCAAAGATCTCGAGAACGTGGATCTTCCCGTTATGGACACAATTCCAGCGTGCCTGTTCAGGAATGGATGTCACGTCTTCCACGAACATGTTCTCTGCAGGTCTTGGTGCTGCAGGCTTGGGAGTCGTCTTTCCGGCAACGCGTAACGGTTTGGAGGTTGATGGTGCAAGGGTTCTTGCTCATCTGGCAACAAGGATCAAGATGGTCTCATCCTTCCTCACCTTTGTCATGTTGACTTTGATGAGTCGGGTTCCAAGGTCAAGTCCAACCATTGCTCCTTCCAGAGAAATGACTTTGCCTATTAGCCATATTCCTCCTTTGCTTCCGTCGGAACGAATCTTGGATAAATACCCCGCCATTCACCTGTAGAGGCTTGAACTCATTCGGAAATTCTGAGCAAGGTCTCTGCGGATGTCTTCGGATTGACGAGCTTGTTGGAATGCTTGTTTGGACAACTGCTTAATCTGGATGGCTGTCAGCTCTTCCTCATTCCTGTCAATCGTCAATTGAGTTGGAGTCGCGACATCAAGCATGTTTCCGTCAGGAAGGCTTGATCTCCAACAACTGATTTGGGCTGCCAGTGGTACTGGTCAAAATAGTTCCTGAGGACAGCGATGTTCTCCACTTTCGGCAATGTTGTTGCTCCATCCAGGATGACAAAAACAATGATATGTTCTCCCAGGTTCCAAGAGGAACCTGGCGATGATCAAATGTCATGTCTCCAAATGCGTCCGCTCGAAGTCCACTAGTTTTGCTTCTTGACGGTGCATGTTTGGCTGCTTGGCAAACTTCGCACTCACTTCGGATTTTGTCAACTAAGTCATCGGTAGATTTCGGCAAGTGAAGAGCGCGGGTTCAGAATCAAAATTGGTCGGTAGTCATGTGATGATGCTGAAGGTGCAGCTTCTTCAACTCTGCGGGCTTTGGAAAATCGCGGCGGTATCAGTGTCGGTTCGTCTGCGGATGGCGCAGTAGGATCTGGCTCAATGGTCGACCGGCCTTTCTTGTCGATGATCCTGTCTGCTGCAGACCCTGCGTCTTTTAGCGGATTGTCCGCGAAGGTGAAAATGCTTCCGTTGTCCAGGATCGCATAGGTCGGATTGTGCTGAGGGTTGATGACAGGCGCCATCAGCTTTGTTGCCAAGAGGCTCTGCTTTGTTGCGGCGGACAAGTTGTGTTCTGAAGCTGTATCATCTTGGATCAGCTTCTCGTGGATGGCTTCTTTCTCATGCTGCTGAAATGCGTCATGGAATGCTATTATTGCTTATCCTGTGGTACCAGCCTGATTCACTCCTGCTGGATCCCAATCTTGGTCTGTCCAACCGGCGTATGTAAGCTCTGTGCATGGTGCAATCTGCTGATTGGCGGACTACTCCTCCAAATTCTCTGCCGTGGCTGCGAACGTTTTGGATTTTCCTTTGTCAGGTCCGCCCTTTCCTTTGCCACTGTCATAGGATGGAAGAGATCCTGATTTTCGTTGGCCATGTTGGGTGACTGCCCTTTTTGCTTCCTGATTTTCCTTTTCCTTTTCTCTTCTTGAATCTGAAATTTTGCCCAGACACTTTCCTTGCAATGAACGCATCATTCTCCTCCAAAACCCAAAAAGTCTCTTCATCATTGGAATCATTGGTTGCCACGAATGAATCCTTCCAGTCCTTCTTCATCTTCCACCCAAAAACCTTCTTCGCCTTCATGCCCCCTTGTTCTAGGATGTAGAAGGTGTTACTCAGACTTTTTTCAGGAGGTCGGATGGATCGATCTTGGATGGATGTTCTGGTCGTAATGAAGAGATCATGATACTGAGTCTTCATCATCTCACAGGTGTAATTCTCGAGCGAGATGTTTCTCAAAGACATTGCACTGATCAGCCTTTCTCTCTGCTGATCCGCAATGAGATTGTCGCTGAGTGGAAATGCGTCCTTGGATTGTCTGTGGACAGCAGATCTGGAGGCGTGGCTCATCAAGTCCAGGCTGCCTTCAATCTTATCAAGAGAATTTCAAACTTTGATGCGAATATGAGGAACTTGGTGTTCTGCCTTCTGTGATTGAAGAAACCGAGAAGTCTGTATAAGTACACGTTCGTCGAGCCATTCAGGAAGAACTTCTTCAGCGTGTTCTTGAAATAGTTGACTCTTTCTAGGACTGCCTTGTACGTGGGCATCTCCGATGAGTCTGCCCTTGAGGAGTGGTCCTCTCTTGGATGCCTCGATGGTGGTCCCAATCATCTACAAGTTCTTCATATCTAAACCAGCTGACTTTTCCGTCGTACGATGGCGGCTGCTTGGCGGTCATCGATAAACTGAGCGTCTCTTCAATGAAGCCGGATGATCGGCCTACACTTGAATAGGCCTCCACGAAGCCTTCTCCATTGGATGACATCTTGTTTGGATCTCTGCGGAAAACCTGCCCCGCTACCACAATTGAGGCCCACTGCCAGGGGCATCTTATCCGCGAAGGGAACCGATGCCTTGTGGTAGCAGAGGATCTTTCTGTGATAGGTCCCTGAATCTATTCCGGGGAGTCCAAGTGTCAACACTGATGGATTGATACTGGATTAGCCCTGGTTGATTGTGTTCTGTGTTTTGCCCTGAAAGTGGTCCGCTGTGTGACATGAAAGGCCTTGAGCCAAAATGGTGTTGCACGGGGACCAATGGGTCCGAACAACAAACACAGAGGGGGGGTTCGCAGATTGCATTTTGCGTTGCGCATGTTGGCGTTGACCTGACTGGCAGGCTTAGAAGCATTGCCCTTGGGGAATGCCATGTCCTTGGATTCAAGTTTGCCAGCGGGTGGGTCCAGCACGAGCCACCGCCTGGGCTTAGGTTGACAAAGCCGCGTGGAGCGCTGCGTGGAAGAAGCTGCAAGACAAATTGGGAACGGGCGGGTGCGCAGAGGAAAAGGGCCATGCCACGCTGCGCGCTTGCTTTTGCCGTACAGCAGAGGGTTTGCAAGGCTCGCGGTCTCATCGCAGCTACCTTTCCAAAATTCCGGGCGACCTGTTTGGGGATTGACAGAGCGCGAAGCCTGAAAGAGCGCAGAGTGGTGATGAGTGCTCCATTTTACAGGTGGGGCCTGCAGACCACATCTATAAATCTATAAGCCCTCTCCTAGAACCAAAAATGTTGTGATTTGGAGTTGCTTTTTGGGGTTTTGGAAGTCGGGATTGTAGGGTAGGCGCGGTAAAGATGTGATAGGAAGTTGTGTTTTTGCAATTTCGTAGCTCGGGTTCGTAGGAGGTACGGTGAAGAAACACATAGAGTTGAGTAGAGTTTCAAAATTTTCTGGGCAGTGGTTAACTGCTGTGTTTGCAGTTAATGGCTTTGTTTGCAGTTAACGGCCTTTCTTGCAGTTAACGGCTTTGTTTGCGGTTAACGGCTTTGATTGCAGTTAACGGCTTTGTTTGCGGTTAACGGCTTTGTTTGCAGCTCACGGCTTTGTTTGCAGTTCACGGCTTTGTTTGCAGTTCACGGCTTTGTTTGCAGTTCACGGCTTTGTTTGCAGTTAACGGCTTTGTTTGCAGTTAACGGCTTTGTTTGCAGTTAACGGCTTTGTTTGCAGTTAACGGCTTTGCTTGCACATAACGGCTGTGTTTGCAGGTCACGGCTTTGTTTGCAGTGGCTTTGTTTGCAGTTGACGGCTTTGTTCGGTTAACGTCTTTGTTTGGGCTTAAATTGTTTGCTTGCAGGTCACTGAATTGTTTGCAGTCAACTGGTTTGTTTGCAGTTAACTGCTTTGTTTGCTTTTAACTGCTTTGTTTGCAGCTAACTGCTGTGTTTGCAGTTAACTGCTTTGATTGCAGTTAACTGCTTTGTTTGCAGTTAACTGCTTTGTTTGCAGTTCACGGCTTTGTTTGCAGTTCACGGCTTGATTTGCAGTTCACGGCATAATTTGCAGTTGATTGACAAAGAAGTTAACTGCAAACAAAGCAGTTAACTGCAAATTAAGCCGTTAACGGCTTTGTTTGCAGTTCAAAGCTTTGTTTGCAATTAACGGTATTGTTTGCAGTTCACGGCTTGGTTTGCAGTTAACGGCCTTTCTTGCAGTTAACGGCTTGGTTTGCGGTTAACGGCTTTGTTTGCAGTTCACGGCTTTGTTTGCAGTTCACGGCTTTGTTTGCAGTGAACGGCTTTGTTTGCAGTGAACGGCTTTGTTTGCAGTGAACGGCTTTGTTTCCAGCTCACGGCTTTGTTTGCAGTTCACGGCTTTGTTTGCAGTTAATGGCTTTGTTTGCAGTTCGCGGCTTTGTTTGCAGTTCGCGGCTTTGTTTGCAGGTCACGGCTTTGTTTGCAGTTCACGGCTTTGTTTGCAGTTAACGTCTTTGTTTGCAGTTCACGTCTTTGTTTGCAGTTCACGGCTTTGTTTGCAGTTCACGGCTTTGTTTGCAGTTAATGGCTTTGTTTGCAGTTCGCGGCTTTGTTTGCAGTTCGCGGCTTTGTTTGCAGGTCACGGCTTTGTTTGCAGTTCGCGGCTTTGTTTGCAGTTCACGTCTTTGTTTGCAGTTCACGGCTTTGTTTGCAGTTCACGTCTTTGTTTGCAGTTCACGGCTTTGTTTGCAGTTCGCGGCTTTGTTTGCAGTTCGCGGCTTTGTTTGCAGTTCACGTCTTTGTTTGCAGTTCACTGCTTTGTTTGCAGTTCGCGGCTTTGTTTGCAGTTCACGTCTTTGTTTGCAGTTCGCGGCTTTGTTTGCAGGTCACGGCTTTGTTTGCAGTTCACGTCTTTGTTTGCAGTTCACGGCTTTGTTTGCAGTTCGCGGCTTTGTTTGCAGTTCACGTCTTTGTTTGCAGTTCGCGGCTTTGTTTGCAGGTCACGGCTTTGTTTGCAGTTCACGGCTTTGTTTGCAGTTCGCGGCTTTGTTTGCAGTTCGCGGCTTTGTTTGCAGTTCGCGGCTTTGTTTGCAGTTCGCGGCTTTGTTTGCAGTTCACGGCTTTGTTTGCAGTTCACGGCTTTGTTTGCAGTTCACGGCTTTGTTTGCAGTTCGCGGCTTTGTTTGCAGTTTGCGGCTTTGTTTGCAGGTCACGGCTTTGTTTGCAGTTCGCGGCTTTGTTTGCAGTTCGCGGCTTTGTTTGCAGGTCGTGGCTTTGTTTGCAGGTCACGGCTTTGTTTGCAGTTCACGGCTTTGTTTGCAGTTCACGGCTTTGTTTGCAGTTCGCGGCTTTGTTTGCAGTTCGCGGCTTTGTTTGCAGTTCGCGGCTTTGTTTGCAGTTCGCGGCTTTGTTTGCAGTTCGCGGCTTTGTTTGCAGGTCACGGCTTTGTTTGCAGTTCGCGGCTTTGTTTGCAGGTCACGGCTTTGTTTGCAGTTCACGGCTTTGTTTGCAGTTCATGGCTTTGTTTGCAGTTCGCGGCTTTGTTTGCAGTTCGCGGCTTTGTTTGCAGTTCGTGGCTTTGTTTGCAGGTCACGGCTTTGTTTGCAGTTCACGGCTTTGTTTGCAGTTCATGGCTTTGTTTGCAGTTCGCGGCTTTGTTTGCAGTTCGCGGCTTTGTTTGCAGTTCGCGGCAGGTCACGGCTTTGTTTGCAGTTCGCGGCTTTGTTTGCATTTATTTATTGGGATAGGAGATGGAGTCGGGCGCATCCCTTGAGGCTTGTGCATTGGTTTGAGGATCTGTGGAAGCACGACACGGTGGCATGTTGGGACCTTGCGTCACTGCTCAGGGCCAGTCCCTCAGCCCCGCAGTCACAGCAGCTCGAGCGTATCTTTGTGAGCTTGACACCCGCTGGCAGTCAGCGAGTGCAGTTTTCATTGACCATAGATACGATGGGTTTTCGCCTTGAACAGCCCCGACCAAAATTATGTTTGGGTGAGACTGTTGGAAGACAGGGCAACGGGCGCTAGACTTCTTCATATTGCAACAAAAGGTGTTCTCAGTGCTAGACTGGCCTTCCTGCAAGGCAGCACTTTATCACGTTGCCCAGAGTGCCACCTGCAAGGCGGTGCCGCCTCGCAACCAGCCCCAGCAGTGTGGGTCTGTCAGCTGGGAAGCCCTGCCTGGACCTTACCAGCAGTTTGCAGTCTTGCCTGCCCTGCATTCATGTTCAAGCAAAGCTGTCAAAGGGTCGATTTTTTTCTCAGAAGAACTCCCAACTTGTCTCCCACCTCCAAAATCGGATTCATAGAGATGTCTTATACTTTGCTACTGTTTGACCTCCTGACCTTGCAGGGCGTGAGTGGCGGCTTCCAGCTCGCTGGCAATGCTTTTCCAATCGACCCAATGCCGCAATACATAGCACTCCTGACATGTACTTGAGCGTAGTTGAATGCGATTTGATCGCACGCTTCTTTGTGTGAACTTGAGCTTTGATAAGATGCTGCGCGTCTTAGCTTCAATGTTTGTCAGGCATACTTGAAGAAAGTGCAGACCTCAAGCCGAACTTCGCTCATCCTGTCTTAGTTGTTGGCAGAAGGGCGATGACAAAGATTGAAGTTTTGAGTGTCCATTTTTACACCTCTTGCAACCCATGAAATCAGGCAATCAAAGCGGAGGAGGAACTGTCCATCGCAGCATCCAAGATGGACCTCTACAGCCAGAAGGAGAGCTTTACCTGTCAAACCCAGTCCTGTTCCGTGTCTCAGCTGAAACTTTGCAGGACGACCGCTGGGTCAAAGATGAAGAAGCAGAAGTTAATTGCGGCAAGTCAAAGCCCAGCACTTGGTTCCGATGCCTTTCGGCTTCGGGTTTTGCAATCGCCCAGCTCTGAGGGAAGATTGCTATGGCTTCGTGCCATCAGCGGGAGGAGCCGCATTTGAGGCACCTCAGTGTTCTGCACGGGAGCTCACTTGTGTTGCGGGCCTGGTCGTCTCACGTTCTTGGCCGAGGCCCAGCAGGTATTCATTGTGGCTTTGCAGCGTGACTTTTTGAAGGGTTAGGGAGGTCAATGCTGCAATGCTCACATGTTAATGAAGCTGTGGTGCTCAAGACAAACAGGGAATGCATGCAACGGGTTCAGGGCCAGCAACAGTGCAACGGGTGCTGGTTAACAGCTGTTCATCGAGGCATTCCTCCTTGAAGTGTGGAGGAAAGAATTGTGCTCGTGGCTTGCCAGTTTGATGTTTTTGAGGCAACTTGTGCACAATTGTTTGATGCTTGCAAACGAAACTCCATATTGCTATTTGTTGAGCGTGGCGCTCAGAGAAGCTTGTTGAACAGCAGCCGATAACAATTCATCATGCCAAACTACCAGCGCCAGTGCTAATGAGCATCATTGCAGAACGCGCGCGTGCGAACCAATAGCATGGGAGAAAGGCATGGAGCGACAATGTCATTAAATCCGGAATGGCGGTACCATGTGATCATGAAGCGCCAATGGCTGAAGCTGATATTTTTTCTGCTGACTGTGAACCATTTCACCAGCCAGGTCCTCTCTCTCTCTCTCTCGGCTTTCTTGGAGCAAGGAGAAGAGGCGGGTGTTACGATGAAGAAGCATGTGATTGTCAGGGCTGAGTGGGGGCAGCCGAGGTGAGTGCAAGTTTGGCAGAGTACCTCACTCATGAGAGCCATAAAGTGCTTTCAGACATTAATCGGTGCCGTTCCATTCTTAGAGCCTGGTGGCGATGTCCCGGCTTCTGCCGAGCAGTTGGTCAACAAGCTCTGGAATGTTTTGGAACAATCAAGTCAGACCTCCAATCATTCCCTCGCGGTGCAGTTGCACAGCAGCCCATTACGGATACTGCATTTGAGCAACTTATGATGGCTGTTTTGAAGGACAGCAAACCCAATGGTTGCTCAGTGGTGCACGCAGACCCGGAATTGGGAAATCAGTGGCAACAGCACTAGCGAAACAAAGACAGACCTCGGAGTTTACAATTCAGGTCTTATTGCAGGGGGATTTTACGAAGAATGTCCGGGGACTTTTTCCGCGTGTCGGACCCTGCAGTAGCTACAGATGTTGCTTGGGCCCTTTTCCTTCTCCTGGAAGAGCAGGGCATCCGCTTGCAGATCATATTCGACAATACCTTTGATGGTGGCGTCGGGATCGAGCGCAGTACTTTCATGGACCTCATTCAAGCTGCCTTTCAGTATGGCCACCACTTGATAGTGGTTGTTCAATCCACGGAAGCAGCGAACCAGGTTGCCGACCTCAATGGAGCACGGACTCGGCAAGCACCGCAGCAGCACGAGGAGGAGCGTGTCTACGTGGGGTCAAGAGCAGACAAGAATGTACTTGGAGAGGGGAGGCAGCAAAGAGCAGCAGTTGGAGGGCAGTTCATGGAGGTTCTGAACATGACCCAAGTTCCCGATGACTTTGGGCGTTGGAAACGGTTGACATCGACGAGTATTTGCCACAGACTGGTCGCATTCCAAGCGCCCCACGCCGAGCAGGGCAAGGTGGAAGCCTGAAATAGCTCAAACGCGCTGGGCTTGTGGAAAATTGGCTTTGTGTTGAGGAAGATCAACGGCAGAAGTTGCTTCTTTTGATGAAAGCTGTAGTCCTTACGTGTGGTCCAAAGCATTTTTTGTTTTGCGTAGGGTTTGCATGGTCCCTGGCCCACGCGAGAAATGGGCTGTCATCCCATCATCCTATCACGACATGAAGCTGCTGATTGTCCATGAGCTCGAAAGTATTCCTTTGCCAACATCAGGACGGCGTTTCACAAATTGCAATGTGGTGTGTTTTGTTTTGTTTGCATGTTGTGATTCAAAGCAGGAGGCGGGTGATGGTGCGCTTGTTGGTTTCAATGTAGCTATCGAACTCATAGAGCTTGTTTAGTTTTAGGTGGACAATCATGAAAGTGCTAGATTAAAAGCAATCACCCATGCCTTTTCCCTGCAAGGTGGCACTGGGACTGCACCACCAGCTGTTTGTGCGAGACAACTCCACAAGGACTGCAGGGCAGTGCATTCATGACTGGTTCAAGTCATGTTGGTTTTAGGAAAGGTCTGTCGTCTGCAGCAAATTTTGGAAGGATGGTTTTCCCTCAAAGAGTCGCCGACCTCCAAAATTGAAGGTGTTTGTGAGAATTGCAGAGCCCCGCGCTGCCGCGCATAGGTTAAACGGAGTCAAAGGAGCCTTTGCAAACGCAGCGGCCTCAGCTGCACCACTGGATAAAGGATTTACCTCAGCTCTGTTTTGCCTTTGGAAATGTTCCTTCATGCTTCGCGGTCTGCAAGTTCCCGAACTCTTCATGATCACCACACAAGCCCACTGAAGCCTCCATCCTGAATAGTCTCATTGGGCCGCGGCCCCGTGTTCCTGCAGAGTTGATCTCACTATATTATGTTGATTCCTTTCTGACAGACGGAAGAGTATGTACCATCTTGAAGCGGTGACCGTAGCCATTAGTCCCAAGCTACCTTATACCTTACAATTGCTGCCGCCTGGCAGAACTCTCACAAGTCCATGCCGATGAATCTCGCCGCGTGGCCATCATGCTTCCTCCTGCTTCTTTGCACGGGCTCGCCTCTCCCAGCTGCAGTTGCTGCTGACGCTGCGTCTGCAGGCAGCTGTGAGACTACCGGCAGCTCAGATGCTGACGCTTACGTCAGTGGAGGGAGGGCAGCTGCTTCAGCAGCACTGCTGCAGCACCAGCAAAAGCTGCTTGCAGCAGAGGCTGTGCCGAAGCCGCAGTTGCAGCAGCCGGGCCTGCTAGAGGAAGATTTCGCGGAGGTGCCTGATGAGGGCGAGGAAGGAAGCCATGAAGCCGAGGAGGATGAACAGAAAGCCGAGGATGAGTACATGGAGGCCGAAGTCGAGGAAGGAAACCGTGAAGATGAGGAGCGTGACGTGGGCGAAGGAAGCCATGAAGCCAAGGAGAATGAAGCCAAGGAAGGAGTCCATGAAGCCGCGGAGGAGGTGCGCCGCAGTCCAGAAACCAGAGCACTTCTGAGCACCAGGTCGGAGGCAGCAATGCGAAAGAGGAGTTGCAATTACTGCATCTGCGCAGTAACCTCAGCAGCCCTTTGTGGAACGAGCACGGTCACAAATGCTGCAATCTGTGGGTCTGACAGCATCACGGATGGGGCTAAGTGTGGCTGGAACTTTTTCCAGAGCTGCGACACTCGACGTCGCAGGCGTTGGCAGAACAAGTTCAAAGTGAAGTGCAAAACTGGCCAGACAGCTAAGAGTTGCTCCGTCGCCAAGTCCTGTCCAGTGGCCAACGACTGTGACGTCGGCAGCTCCTTTGGCGAGTGCTTCAATGAGCTTTCTGCGACTTTGGGATCAAACGAAAAGACCTATGCGAAGCTGATCACGGACACAGGCTGTTCAAGCACTGGCTCGTGCTCGAGCAAGGCGAAAGGTGGGCTGTCATCTTCGACGAATCTGATGCTGGAGAAGATCCTCGCAGAGGCCAAGGTATTGGCCACCAACCTCATCGGCAGTGGCATGCCTTTTGTCACCAATGTCTACAGCAAGGCCAAGGACTTGGCCCCAAAGGTGAAGGATAAGGCGGTGCGGATCTCCAGCAGCCTGTCTGAGTTCATCTCCGGGGCCCTGCCCACCTACTCCAAGTACGACCTCGGAGACGTGTGTTCGTCCTCAAATTCTGGTTTCTGGTACATGACCCCGACGGATTGCGAGCTCTTCTCGGCCATGTCGAGCATCGATGCGAACAACCCGCAAGCCAAGTTTACGTCGGCAAAGGACAAGCTCAAGACGTGCGTGAGCAAGACAGGCCTGCTCGGCGTCCCGACGCCTTTCTGGGACTTGAAGTTTGCAGGCTGGTGCCTGCCCTCACCGGTGGTGACAGGATTGGAGTACTTCATGGGGGCGCTGGTGTGGGAGGGCAGTGCTTTCGACGGCACTCGGGCAGCCATCCCCTCTGTGCAGACTTTACGCACAGCCGTCTCCGAAATCAAATCCTTGGTCGCTGACTTTGCAAGTGACTCTGGCATCGGCCTCATGCAACTTGGGCGCGACGTGCTGCGCGCCCGGGAGGGTCGTAAAGAGGATGTGAGCTCCAGGTCCGGCTGCGGCTCCAACGCCAATTGGGGACTGGGGCTGGACGTGGCGTTTGAACTGACCGTCGCCGCAGCTGGCACTACCCAGACCTTTTCAGTATCTTTGGGCATCCTCTCCGGCTGCAAGGGCAACTCAGCCGTCCTCCCGAACCTGATCCTGCGATTTGGCAAATCTCAAGGTGCCACCACTTCGGCAGGAGGTGCCTCTACAGCCATTACAACACAGATCCATTTCTACGAGACCTACCCAGCCTTCACAAACAGATTCGCTTTCCAAGCGTCTCTGGACATCACGCCGGAGGTGGAGCTCACTGGAATCATCGGGGTTCCCTTGGCGGCAGGCGTGCCCATCTCCTTTGGCATCTATCCCAGCCCAGCTGCGCACTGCTTAGATGTTTCACACAGCCTCGAACACTGGCCTCGAACACTCTTTTTTTGACTCTGTTTTGGACCGTCTAAGGTGCCCAGTCAGTTCAGCTTCCAGGTTTCGGTGGAGGTTGGCGGTGATTTGAAACAGATAGGCAGCGAGCTCAAGGCGCTAACCCTGGAAGCAAGCCAGAGGGCCGAAGAGGCTGGGGGCAACGGCATCATGGCGGGACTGGCCACAGCCGCGGATCATCTCGGTCGCAACGCGCACCTCTTCAAGAGTCACTTCCAGAGCCAGACTTCGCAGAGCAAGAGCCACGCCAAGGAGCTCGGCAAGTACTTCCGCAAACATGGCCGGGAGTTTGTCGCGGCAGGCGCTCGCAAGTCGTGGAACCGCGATGCAGCAGCCTCCGCTGATGACCGCAACAGCGAGAAAAGCACGATATCAACCCTACAGAGCTTTCAAGCTCCTCAGCCTGGGGACATCTCCGTCGAGGCAAGTGTTGAATTCACGTTTTGCATCACTCCGCTCCAATGCTACGGCTCCTGAATACACAGGATATAGCACTAGTAGATGAAACATTATTATATGAATGAACTCATATTCTAACTTAAAATTTGTATAATTTAAATTGGAACATACAACAATTGATATTTCAACTGTATTTTATACATTTTGAAATGTCCGCATACTTGTTTTGGAATTAAATTTTTACTATTTATAATTTAAAATGATTTATTGATGAGTCTTTTCAATATTAATGTATTTTGATTTGATATACATATACGCCTACATTTAGGCTTAACTCAGCACCTGCCATCCGCAGGTCCTCTTCGGGCTGAAGGAAGTCATGAAGCGACGGCCGGACCTGAAGCTGGTGGTGATGCGCCCCGGCTGGAAGCGCACCAGATGGGTAGGGAATGGGGGCTGGGTGGGGGCAAGAACTTGGGGCAGCAGTTGAATTCCCCGAACCGGCTGAAGATCGATGGCGCGATCTGCAAAACGAGATTGGCTGAGGTGCACCTCGTCATCCGGGGCAAAGCCTCTATTCAAAGTGTCCCAGGCTTGCGTGGGTTTCCCCGACTTTACCCACGTTCTGTGGTGGTTAGGTCCTCACCCAACTGGCATGTTTCTTCCATCCACAGTACAAAACCTTACATTTCCCGCTGAACTGCCTTTTTGGGTGTCCTCCAAAAATGCAACTGGGGGGTCCCCCGTACTCCCACCTATAAGGGCCCCGTGGTTGGAGTGGCGGCCTTGAATTTGGACCGAAATATGCAAGAGGTAAACACTGCGTGAAGTGCAACTCATGGGATTTTTTCTTGTGCCGCAAGTGTGCCCATTGGGTCATGAGATCTGGATCGGCGATGTCTACTTTCCAGCAAGCCCATGAGATCACATTATGATGATTTTGTGACAACCATGCCATACCTGGCTCTCTGAATCTGGGAGGCTACTGATCGCCAACAGCAGGGCTTGCCCTTTGCCCCCGCTTCGTTGCAAACAAGGTGCCCGTCAAAGCAGGGCCAACCCTCCTTGCAGGGAGGGCTGCTTTCATTTTTCCGTGGCTTCAGCTGAGGTCCGCCACGATGGAGGCGCAGAAGATGCAGGGCTACTTCGCAGGGGGCCTCAGCACAGCCGGCCGGAGCTTCCGACGAAAGCGCAAAGCAGCAACGAACGGGCAAGCATGTGTGCATGTACACATACATATTCAAGGGCTGCCGCCCAGTGCCGCCGACCCCGAACCAGGTTAAGAATGGCTGAGATGAACGGGGCGGCTTCAAAATTAGCGGAGTCGTTTGGGAAACACGGGACCTGCGCTCATTCTGGAGCGATCGCTTTCTTTCCTTGGCTTGGTGCATTTGTGTAATAATCTGGTAAGAGAATGCGCCGCTGTAAGTGCCTACAATTCTGCTGCTGCTGGGAGCATGTGCCGTGACAATGCGTTTGCAGTAGAGGCTCATCGCCGGTCACCCCGCAAGCCAACCAGTTTTCTCGCCGCAAGTCGGGGCCGCGATGGGTCCCTTATTGTAGCCAGGGCGCGGTGCATTTTTGCTTTGCTTTCGCGTGAAAATGCACCGCTTTTATGACGACGATGATGATGATGCTGATGATGATGATGCTGATGCTGAACTGACATGATAATCATCATGACGCATCCTCAGCCCTTTGTCAGAACTAGCGCTCCAGAGCATGACTGGAACGTACAAGACACGCAAGCGGGTGACTGTGCATTTTGGTCACTTTCAAGCCTACGTCATGCCTTGGCAATGCGTGCCCGAGCCAGAGCAAAGCAGTCGAGCGTCTAGTCTCGAGCTCTAGTATTGCGCACGGAGCACAGTACGACACACATGCACATTCTAGCAGAGCACATGTTACGCTTGCGTAGCGAGGAGATCTGCTTGTGACGTTCAAACTATAAGTGGCTTGCTTGGAAGCTCCGAGTGCTGGGTACAGGAATGATTCTACTGCGCCCTCAGCTGTTGCCGAACTCCCCAAGCTTAAACTCGCCCCACACTGCCAGCGCATGCATACCCACAAGAGTGCATAAACTTGCGAATCGGCTTTGGTCGTGCTTTGGCAGCTTCGGTCGTGATTTGGCAGCTTCCGGTCGTGCTTCGGCAGCGTCGGTCGTGATTTGGCAGCTTCCGGTCGTGCTTCGGCAGCGTCGGTCTTGATTTGGCAGCCTCGGCCATGCTTTGGCAGCTTCGGTCGTGGCTGAATATCGCTAAATATCACAGCTTGGACCACTTAAGCCAATTAGTTTTCTCGCCGCAAGTCGGGGCCGCGATGGGTCCAACGCTACCCTTGAAACGTATACAAAAAAGATAAGCAACATCATGTCTACGCATCCTCTGCATCTCCAATAAGGTCACAACTATGATGCATCATCATCGTCATCATCGTCGTCATCACCGTTGTCATCATGGATGGTAACCATCATCCTGCATCCTCTGCATCACCAGCACCCATGATGAAAATCATGTCTACGCATCCTCTGCATCTCCAATCAGGTCACAACAATGACGATGAGCATGTCGTCATCATCATCATCGTCATCGTCATCATCACCGTTACCATCATCGTGCATCCTTTGCATCACCAACAGTCATGATGATAATCATCACTACGCACCCTCTGCATCTCCAATCGGCTCTAGCGCCCCTTGAAACGTAAATAAAAGAGATAAGGACGACAACGATTATGATGTGATATACTGACAAGCGTGTCATCATCATCATCATCGTCATCGTCATCATCACCGTTGTCACGGACGATAAGCATCATCGTGCATCCTCTGCAATCGTCCATGATGACAACGGTGATGATGACGATGACGACGATAATGATGATGATGATGACGATGATGAGGATGACACACTCATCGCCATCACATCATCATTGTGACCTGATTGGAGATGTAGAGGATGCGTACACATGATTATCATCATGGCTGCTGGTGATGCAGAGGATGCACGATGATGGTTATCATCCAGGATGATGACGATGACGACGACGATGATGACGATGATGATGATACCATGATGTTGATGATGACATGCTCATCATCATCACATCATCATCGTTGTGACCTGATTGGAGATGCAGAGGATGCGTAGACATGATGTTGTCGTCCCATCATCGTGCATCTTCTGCATCACCAACAGTCATGATGATAATCATGACTACGCACCCTCTGTACCTCCAATCGGCTCTAACGCTACCCTTGCATCTCCAATCAGGTCACAACGATGATGATGTGATGATGATGAGCATGTCATCATCACCATGATGGTATCATCATCATCGTGATCATCATCGTCGTCATCATCGTCATCATCGTCATCGTCACCGATGTCACCATGGATGATAACCATCATCGTGCATCCTCTGCATCACCAGCAGTCAGGATGATAATCATTTCTACGCATCCTCAGGTCTCATCATCGTCATCATCATCATCGTCATCATCATCATCGTCATCGTCATCATCACCGTTGTCATCATGAACGATAACCATCATCGTGCATCCTCTGCATCACCAACAGTCATGATGATAATCATGACTACGCACCCTATGCATCTCCAATCGGCTCTAACGGGACTGATGGTGATCATGGGTGATAACCATCATCGTGCATCCTCTGCATCACCAGCAGTCATAGTGATAATCATGTCTACGCATCCTCTGCATCTCCAATCAGGTCACAGCGATGATGATGTGATGATGATAAGCATGTCATCATCGCCATGATGGTGGTCATTATCGTCATCATCATCATCATCGTTATCATCATCATTGTCATCATCGTCATCCTCATCATCATCGTCATCATCATGGATGATAACCATCATCGTGCATCCTCTGCATCACCAGCAGTCGTGATGATGATCATGTCTACGCATCCTCTACATCTCCAGTCAGGTCACAACGATGATGATGTGATGACGATGAGCATGTCATCATCATCATCAGCAGCATCATCATTATCATCGTCATCGTCGTCATCACCGTTGTCATCATGGACGATAACCATCATCGTGCATCTTCTGCATCACCAACAGTCATGATGATAATCATGACTACGCACCCTCTGCATCTCCAATCGGCTCTAACGCTACCTTGGAAACGTATGTAAACAAAACAGATAAGGACGACAACATCATGTCTACGCATCCTCTGCATCTCCAATCAGGTCATCGTGCATCTTTTGCATCACCAACAGTCATGATGATAATCATGACTACGCACCCTCTGCATCTCCAATCGTGTCTAACGCTACCCTTGAAACTCATATAAAAAGATAAGGACGACAAGGATGATGTTTGATATAATGACAAGCGTGTCATCATCATCATCATCATCATCATCTGATGTCTGGCTCTAGCAGGACACTTGAAACGCACAGGAAAAAGACACGGATGACGACAATAATGATCATGATGACGAAAGACACGTCTTTGAGGTGCAAAGGATGCTACGATGACGGTATTGCTTACGCTGATAATGCTGAATCTTCGGCTGTGCTCATTTACCAACCAACCTTGGACTTGTGCTGTAACCACCCTTCCCGTGCGCCTCCCCCTTTGAGGAGAAGGGGTCGGCGGATACCGGGCCAAAACTAGGTCAGCAACGTGCACCGCATTGCACCGCTGTTCCAGTCGGGAAAGTATTACTGTAGGCTCCAAGCGGGCTCAACGTGAGTTTGCATGCGCTTTGTGCAAGTGAAGCAAGCTCCTTTGAGCCGCCTTCCTGTTCCTTAGGATTTTGATTTGGTCTTCAGTGGAAACGGCCATGGCAACTATTCACCAACCTTTCAAAAGGAATCTGCAACACGGGCATTTAGAGGCTCATCAGTTGATGCCATGCATGTAGATTGTCCAGACATCAGTCTTGACCCTTCCGCAGCTGAAGGGCCCTTTTGCTTGTAGCCGAGCCAGACATTGGCCACGACCCCTAGTAGTCAGTCAGCTGCACAGGCGGCTTGAGAGGAAACAAGGCTTGGCGCCATTCGCTCCCCGCGCTACTCCCGCTGCATTGGTAGCGGAGCAGGAGGCAACGATTCAGTGCTTCCTGCTGAGCCTGATCAAGTGCACCAAGAACGTTCAGGAACGTGTGCACAGCTACTTGATCGCCTCGAGCCTAAATCTCTAAGAGACTCTGATCTTTGACTGCGTCGAGCCCTTTGGTACGACCCAGCAAAAGATCATCGCTCAGGACTTCAAGATTGGCACGTTCCCGGACGGCGAAGTAGCCGACCATCTTCCATCCTGGGATGGTCAGGCGCGACCAGGGTACAAGGAAGTGGCCTGGTGCGCACAGTCAACACCAGCCCACAAGCGCAGGTACCTGGCGGCAAAGCTCATAGGCCGACTTCGGGGCCCCGCAAGGCTCCTAGCCATGTCATGGTCAAGGGCTGACTTTGATCATGCCGATGGAGTACTTCAACTGCTTCAACGACTTGCGGCCTCGCCCCTCGTCAGGAAGTCGTTACCGAATGCCGCGGCAATCATGCAGCAGTACTTCTCCTTCAAGAGGAATCTCGGCGAGGGCATCGGCAACTTCCTGGTGAGGGAGACTCTCGGCTATGAGGAGTTTGTGGAGGCTCTTCTTCGCCTTCACGAAGAGTCTTCCGGTGTTGACCAAAGCCGCAAGGACTTTGGCCTCCCTAAGAACATGGATTCTGGTTGGGATGAATGGGGCGAGTCCTGGTCAGATTGGGACTATCAGCCCGTCACCGAAGAGATCCCCCCTTGTGCGATTGGTCACCGACAAGGAGCGCCTGATCTTCAAGATTGGTGGCGCGAAAAATCCCTCTCGATGGCGATCCCTCGCTGATGTACTACCAAAACGTGAGTTCGTGGACATGATCGACCAAGCTCCCAAATCGGATGAGCTTGAACTTCCTGACTTACCACCCGAACCCGACAAATCCACGATCATCATGTCAAGCCCACTCATCGCATGAAGACCAAGGGTGCCTTGGACATCCGACCTGACCTACCCAACGAATCCGTCAAGACAATTAGAGAGTCCCACGGTAAAAATTAACTTTCACGGCAATTCCCATTTCGCGGCAATTAGTGACTTCTTAATAGACTTGCAAAATTAACTTTTCACGGCAACGGCAACGGCAACGGCAAAAAAACGCGGCAACAAAAACGGCAACGGCAACGGCAACGGCAACGGCTATTTTGGAAGTAGTTACTGCGAAACTACTGCACTGGAGCTAATTCCGCAGTAGTTTGGAGCTAACTACTGCGAAACTACTGCGCTGAGATAATTTCGCAGTAGTTTGGAAGGAATTATTGCGAAACTACTGCACCTTGGCAAACAGCCACGGCAACAGCCACGGCAATTTCCCCGGTAAAAAATTAACTTTTCGCGGCAACGGCAACGGCAACGGCAACGGTAAAAAAACTGCCCACGGTAAAAAATAACTTTCACGGTAAAAAATGTCTTGCCCCCGCTAATTGTCTTGACGGATTCACAGGGTATGCCCAAGGCCAAGGTCGCTCGCACTGGAGAGCCCGAGCCTTCCCCAAGTGCTCCGAGATCTACTTCCACAGCAATGCCCACACAGTCAGTGTCACCCGCCGGAGAGGTCAATGAGTACGAAGAGGATCCTGATCTTCGTCGGGAACTCAAGAAGGCCCGCATCGATTCAGATGATGCCCTATGGCTTCAATCCTTGCAGGAGGACACCATCGACCTTCACACAGCTCTCATGGACACCGAGCAAGTGATGGTGATGGAGTTCAACCTGGAGTTTACCAGTAACCGTGAGAAGAAGAACTTCATTCGCGATCCTCACCTCGTCAAGCAAATGCGGAGCAGCGAAGTCAACCTCAAGAAGCTCACACCACAACTACGCGAGTTGTTCCACCGTGCCAAGGCCAAGGAAGTCAGCTGCTTCCTCAAAAATGAAGCTGTTCGCAAGTGCCTGGATAACAAGGAGATCCAGGAGGCCTACAACTCTGGGCGCATCATGCGTGCTCGCTGGGTCCTCACGTGGAAACTGGTTCCAGATGAGGAACATCCAGAAGCCCTCCGAGATGCCATGTCCAACGCGCAGACCATGGTCACACCTGACGGTCGCAAGAAAGAAAGGCCCGCATCGTGGTGCTCGGAATTGAACACCCCGATCTACTGGACCCTTCCTTCCGCACATCCAGTCCGGTTCAAACCAACCTCGGGAGGAACCTCCTGTACCTCATGACCTGCCAGCACGGTTGGGAACTTGAAGGTCTTGACCTTGCCACGGCATTCTTGCAGACCCAGAAGACCGAGGAGGATAAGAAACTCTGGACCTACGGAACTGAAGAGCTTCGAGAAGCCCTAGGCGTTGGTTCCGAAGGCATTCTTCGCATCCTGAAGAACGTGTACGGCTCCACCACGGCACCCCGTGGACTTTGGCAGGATCTCCATGCAACCTTCAAACGTCTTGGTGGCATCTCCCTGACTTCGGAGAGATGCATGTGGGTATGGCTTTCGCAACATCAGAAAGACCAACAAGGCCGACCTCTCGTCATTGGCGCCATGGGTGGCCATGTAGATGATTTCCACAGGACCGGAGAAGTCCAACCCTGAATAGAATGAGGTCTGTCAGCAGGTTGACCGTGCCTACGTCTGGGGTACCATCAAGCGTGGAGAATATCGCCACGGTGGCACCGACCTCGTCATCGGCAAGGATGAAAACGGTGACACCACGATCACTGTCGACCAACAGTACTACATCGAGTCTCTCCAGGACGTGAACATACCTCCCGAACGTCTTCGTCAAGTGGATTCCGTTCTGGATTCCAACGAAGTTGGACACTGCCGAGCTACCCTGGGAGCCCTGCAGTGGGTTGCGGTGCAAACTCAACCACAGCTCAGTGCGAGATGCAATCTCTTGCTCACCGAGGTGACCGTGAACCCTTCGACCTCTGTTGCACGAGAAATTCAACAAATGGTGTGTGAGGTCCGCAGGAACCCCGTCAAGCTGGAATTCTTCAAGCTGCCTGGAGTCCAACTTTGGACCGACGTAGTGTTAATCACCATGGGTGACCAAGCTCACGCCAACCGACCTCAAGGAGATAGCACTGGCGGCATGATCGCCGTTGCTTCAGGCCCACGAGCAATCACTGGCGCTCCCACCAAGATGTGTCTTTTGACCTGGCGATGCTGGAAACTCAAACGCAAGGCCATCAGCTCGAACGACGCCGAGGTACAAGCCATGGTCGAATCCGAGGACAACAACTTCCGGATGCGACTTCTTTGGTGCGAACTTCATGGCCAGTCCACCCACCAGCACCGCGACACCGACAAGGTCTCTGCCGGCGAAGAGGTGGTCAAGCTTGTCAAGGGCGTGGTCGCTACAGATTCCCGAGGTGGATACGATGCTGTGACTCGCCATGAGTCCCCGATGCTTGGGCTCTCCAATATGAGAGCCGCTCTTCAAGCCTTTCAAGTGAGAGAGAGTTTGGATCGCACCCTCACAGAGCTTCGCAGGACTGCCTCGGACTATGACTTGGGCGATGCCTTGACCAAGAAGGCACCATCATGCAGGGCCGGGTTACTGCAGTTTCTGAAGACCTCAGTGTGGTCTATAGCCTTCGACCCCAGCTTCCAGAGTGCTCGCAAGAATGCCAAGGCGGGCAAGTCAGCGCTGCAGACTCTGCAGAATCCCTCGTCTACCTCAACGGCCCGATCCCGAGGAAATCCAACCACGTCATCAACTGAGAAGGATTTTGTGCCCATGCAACACGGGCATTTAGAGGCTCATCAGTTGATGCCATGCATGTAGATTGTCCAGACATCAGTCTTGACCCTTCCGCAGCTGAAGGGCCCTTTTGCTTGTAGCCGAGCCAGACATTGGCCACGACCCCTAGTCAGTCAGCTGCACAGGCGGCTTGAGAGGAAACAAGGCTTGGCGCCATTCGCTCCCCGCGCTACTCCCGCTGCAGAACCCTCCAAACAAGGGACCTGCTTCCTGAGTGAGTTTGCAAGCTCTTGGTGAACGAAAACTCCTGTCAGCACGTGTTTTTGTGATCTAAGGACATCGTTCATGCCTCCGTGGGACCTCCTGGTGGTGGCCGCAAGGAGATCTCGGCGCTTGAAGAGGCACGGACTGGCCTGGGAAGGGAGACCAAAGTTTTGAGTGTGAGTGAGAGTGAGTGAGGGTAATAGAGTGAGAGAGCGTGGGAGTGAGGTAGAGTGAGAATGACTGAGAGTGAGAGAGTGAGAGTGAGAGTGAGTGTGAGAGTGGGGTAGAGTGAGAGAGCGTGAGAGTGAGTCAGAGAGTGCGTGAGAGAGTGGGAGAGTGAGAGTCCGAGTGAGAGTGAGTGAGTGAGTGAGTCAGTGAGTGAGTGAGTGAGTGAGTGAGTGAGTGAGTGAGTGAGTGAGAGAGTGAGAGAGTGAGAGAGTGAGAGAGTGAGAGAGTGAGAGAGTGTGTGTGTGTGAGTGAGTGGTGTGAGTGAGTGAGTGAGTGAGTGAGTGAGTGAGTGAGTGAGTGAGTGAGTGAGTGAGTGAGTGAGTGAGTGAGTGAGAGTGGAGTGAGAGTGAGAGTGAGAGTGAGAGTGAGAGTGAGTGAGAGTGAGTGAAAGCGAGTGAGAGTGGAGTGAGAGTGGAGTGAGAGTGAGAGTGAGAGTGAGTGAGTGAGGGTGAGTGAGAATGAGTGAGAGTGAGCGAGAGCAAGTGAGAGTGAGTGAGAGAGAGTGAGTGAGAAAGAGTGAGTGAGTGAATGAGTGAGTGAGTGAGTGAATGAGTGAGAGTGAGAGTGAGAATGAGCGAGACTGAGAGTGAGAGAGAGTGAGAGTGAGAGTGAGAGCGAGAGTGAGAGTGAGAGAGAGAGAGAAAGCGAGAGTGAGAGTGAGTGAGAGTGAGAGTGAGTGAGAGTGAGAGAGTCAGAGAGTCAGAGAGTCAGAGAGTGAGTGAGTGAGTGAGTGAGTGAGCGAGCGAGCGAGCGAGTGAGTGAGTGAGTGAGTGAGTGCGTGAGTGAGTGAGTGAGTGAGTGAGAGCGTGGGAGAGTGAGTAACTTGAGTGAGATGTGAGTGAGTGAGAGTGAGTGTGAGCGCGAGTGAGAGTGAGTGAGAGTGAGAGTCAGAGTGAGAGTCAGAGTGAGAGTCAGAGTGAGAGTCAGAGTGAGAGTCAGAGTGAGAGTCAGAGTGAGAGTCAGAGTGTGTCAGAGTGAGACAGAGAGTGCGTGAGAGAGTGAGTGAGAGTGGGAGAGTGAGTGAGAGTGAGAGGGAGTGAGAGTGAGAGACACAGTGAGGGAGAGAGGAGAGTGAGTGAGCGTCAGTGAGAGTGAGAGTGAGAGTGAGAATGAGTGAGGGTGAGAGTGAGAGTGAGAGTGAGAGTGAGAGTGAGAGTGAGTGAGTGAGAGTGGGAGTGAGAGTAGAGTGAGAGTTGGAGCGAGACTGCGAGTGAGAGAGAGTGAGAGCGAGAGCGAGAGTGAGAGTGAGAGAGAGAGAGACAAAGTGAGAGTGAGAGTGAGTGAGAGTGAGAGTGAGAGTGAGTGAGAGTGAGAGTCAGAGAGTCAGAGAGTCAGAGAGTCAGAGAGTTAGAGAGTCAGGTCAGAGAGTGAGTGAGTGAGTGAGTGAGTGAGTGAGTGAGTGAGTGACTGAGTGAGTGACTGAGTGAGTGACTGAGTGACTGAGTGACTGAGTGACTGAGTGAGTGAGTGAGTGAGAGCGTGGGAGAGTGAGTAACTTGAGTGAGATGTGAGTGAGAGTGAGTGAGAGCAGAGTGTTGCAGACTGAGTCATAGAGTGAATGAGAGAGTGACCGAGACAGTGAGTGAGACAGTGAGTGAGAGAGTGGGAGAGTAAGTGAGAGTGAGAGTGAGTGAGAGAATGGGACAGACAGTGAGTGAAAGAGTGGGAGAGTGAGTGAGCGTGAGTGAGAGTGAGTGAGAGTGAGAGTGAGTGAGAGTTAGTGAGAGTCAGAGTGAGAGGGAGAGGTGTCAAACTACATACTTCACCACTTGCATTTGTGTTGCGTGTATGTGTACTACCGCAGGCCTTGAGCCTCAGCCCGACTACACCTGGAGAAAACAAAAGGCTGCAGCAGACTACATTTGTTTATGTTAAACAGCAACATCGCACTGGCACTTGTAGTAATTGTTACTCCGATTTTAACGTGGTAGCGGAGCTGGGATCCTAAACATAGGGGAGCTCCAGTATTCAGCAGTAAGTACTACAACAACTGCAATAGCAACCACATGCCAAACCACCACGACATGTCAGGAGAAGCAGCATCAGCCTCTCATCAAAATTATAAGTTTGTGTCGCTTTATCATTTGGTAGGTCTGTTTGTGTTGCCTTGATTTCTTTGTTAAGCGTTTGTGTTGCCTTGTCTGCCATCATAACTTTTGCGTTCATATATCTTTCTTTATTTTTATAATTCATTAAATCCGTTTTATCAAAATCAAAATTATTCAATAACATTCCTTTCTTGTATTTCTTCAATATAATTGTTGTTTTTTAGTTTGCTTGTGATTGCTTGTTTAAGCATTTCATCATAAGTAGGGCGTTTCCTTAACTCGTGTTTTAGATTGTTAATCATTTTATATAATCGATGATAAATTATATAAATGATTTAATCCTTTGTTGCTTTACCTTTTCCTTTCATACTTCTCCAATCTTCCATTCTTTTTCTTAACAATTCATCATTTACTTTCGTCGTCCATTTCCCTATTGAAATCAAATTCTTCAACTACATCAACTAAATATTGTTTCTTGGATTGGTCTTTGCCCTTTCCTTTTGTTTTTAAACTGTCATACTTTGCTTGTTGTTCTGGTATCATTTGAAAGCCTCTTAAATGTAGTTGAAAAAAGATATCATCTGTGCTAATGTCTCTGTGTTTCCACCTGTCTATGTCTGTGTTGTAATCTATTGTTTCTCTTGCTTTTCTTGATTTAGGTGGTGCTTTCGTGCTTGCATAATCATCATCATTTGTTTGTCTGCCTATGTTTTCATTTTCTCTTGTCATTAAACCTCTTTGTGCCCCTTGTATCCGTTTAACTGCTTCATCCTTTGTAACAGTAGGTTCTAACGGTGGTAAGTCATCATCGCTTGATTTAGCAGTTGCCATTGATTGAACCTCTGATGGAGTATCATATTTTGTTCTTCTCCAATCTGTGGCTACCTGTGCCCTTTCGTGTAAATCATCTAAAAATTGTCGTCTAACATCTTCTGACATTTGACTTGTTTGTTGTTCGTGTTGTTCCTCGGCATCGTCCATTGTGGCACTTAGTGTTTGTATTGCTCCATCTCTTAAATCATCCATTTCATCGTCCTTTGCCATATCAAACTGCTCGACTGTCTTAGGTGTTTCTAACATTTTTTGAAAGTGTTGTTGTCTCAAACCTACGGTATTATTATCATAAACTGTACCTAATGGACTGTCACGAAAATAATAAGCGTTTCTGTCTATTACATCTCTTATATTCTTATTTCTATATTCTTCCTTTGTAATTTCCTTGGTGAGTTCATTATAAGACGGTCTTAATCTCAATTGTGATTTTAGCGTTTTCATCTGTGCATTTTCTAATCTCATTCTTATATGAAATTAATTAGATATAAAATTTATTAATCTAATATAATTAATTTGTTAAAAATCAAAATCTTGTCTTAATTGGTTAATTATTCCTTTCTTCTTCTTAATCATTTCCGAATAGGTTTTACCTGTTTCACTTGATGGATGATGTCTCAATTTTTCACCTTCCAACCTTTGGATTTCATTAAAATACGCCTGTGCTTCATCTTGATATCTTCTTCTATCTTGAAATATAGCGTAATCTTTTTTAGCGTTATGAAATTCTAACTGTTCCTTCATTTCTTTCAGATATGTATAATTTGGTTGATGTGCTTTGTTGTCTCCATCGTAATAGTAATGGACATTAGATTTATATTTTTTACTTGGTTTTGTTATGGGATTGTAAAATTTGTTTGATGTTGGTAATCTACCTGCTTTACCATTCTTTGTAAATGTTGATGTTATATTTTCAAACTCTTGTCTATTAGAAAGCATTATATATTTTAATTAGATTAAACAATTTTACTTGCTAAATTAGTAATTTTCTTTTTATTTTTATTATCTCGCTCTACCTTCATATTATTATGTCTATCTTTTGCAGTTTCAAACACTTTATTAGCAGTTGTTTCTAAATGCTTTTTCAATCGTTCTTCAACTCTTCTTTCTATTTTCTTGTTCATCCACTTTTGGAATATTATCTTTAACTTTTTCATACACATTATTCTCAAATTCTTTTGCTTGTGCAGGATGCATAATTTTTCTACGAACAACTTTGTTAGGGTCTGGTTCTTTTTTTGAACTGGTATTCCATTACAGTTATGACGATATTTGAAAGTGTATTTTGTTAAACACTTTTTACACTTTGGACACTCCACTTTTTCAGTTGAGTATGTTTTAGACTTTAGTTCTTGCTTTGGTTGGTGTTCTTCTTCTTCTTCTACTTTATTATTTTCTTCATTTATAATATTAATAGTTTCTACTTCTTTACTTTCTTCATTAATAATAGGTTCTTCTTTACTTTCTTCTACTGCTTTAGGTGTTTCATTTTTTTCACTGCCTACATCTACTATTTCAAAAAAATAAATAATTATTTTAAAATATTTATTATATGCTTTTCAACTCTCAAAAAATGTTAAACTAAAACTACTGTCTGCACCGTGTAAATCTATGGTTTTACCAAAACTATCAACATATTTGAAATGAAGGCGACGCAAATGACGCATACTAACATCATTGGCATCGTTTAACAGAACCTGATTATCATAGATTACATTACCAAATCCAGCAGTAATAGAATTTTCTTTAATACACTGGCAACTCCATAAGGTGCTAATTGGTTTCCATTTGTTAAACTATCACTGGTTAAGTAAATATTTTTCATTGGCAATAAATTAACAAAACCACTAACGAAAGGGTCAGGCGCAAAATTGATTTTTCAACAGTGTTTCCTAAAACATTGTTAATAGTCATTGTGTGACTTCTGTCATAATCAACACTAAAACCATAGTTAGTTTGCAATTCTTTATCTGTATGAATTATGAAAAAGTAAGCAACATAATTACAACTTATAGTTATAGTATTTGTTTTTAATGAATAACTACAACTAAAATAATCATTATTTCCATCAGTTCCATTAGTCGCAGTATTCAATTTATTTTGTAGTTCAATTGCTAATTCACTACCTACATAACTACCTTTATCAGGTGCTACAATAAAATAATATACTGGTGCTCCTACTGTTGTTCCTCCTAATGTTAAATATAATCTATTATTTACATTTTCTTCAATCGGATAAATAGTATTAGGTAGTGATAGTTCGTGAACATATAGTTTTGTATTTGCTCCTGTTTCTTGTGTTTCTGGTAAATCTATAACAAAGTCAGACGTGCTCAAACTTTCATTTAGATTTCTATGTCGTGTATCAATGTATATTTTTCTAAATCTTGCCATAGTTATTTTAATTAATTAGATAAAAAATATCAATATTTAATATAATGAAATATAAATATTATTTAAAAGAAGGACGCTTGGGATGCGAGGCTCTGCCGTCGCATCGCAAAGATTGCGATGCTCCTGCGTCGCGACAATTAAAATCATACAATCCACTTCATCAAGGTCATAGCACAATGTATAGAAAAATAATTAATGAAACTCAACAAGAAAAATCATTATTCAAACCTAAATATAGTAATAACTTATCTGACACAGAAGGATTAAACAAAGCATATACAAACGGTAAAGGTTTCTTTATTGATGGCAATAAACTATATGTTGCTGGGACATTTGGTAAGTCTAATATTTTATCTACAATTAATGACATTGCTTCTGATATTACAATTCCATTTGGTTTAAGTTCGTACAGTGAAAGGTATAGAGATATTAGTAATATTCTTGATGAAAACCATAATATAACTAAAGTCATTAGTCATAGTCTTGGAGCATCAGCATCATCAAAATATTTGCAAAATAACCCTGATAGAAATATTCGTTTGACAACTTACGGTGCTCCTTTTATTTCAATGTCAAACAAAAACGATGATAGTTACACTAATTTCAGAAGTATATTAGACCCAATATCAGTGGCAGACCGTGGAGCAATTACAGTAGCAACTGGAAGTTTAAACCCATTGATAAATCACGATTATAAGACTGGTTATGGCGATGCTGGTAAAGATGTATCAAGAAGTATTGAGCCTGTAAAGGAAATTGTATAGTCTTATATATAATGCCTAATAATGACATAAAAAATAGTATAAATCCTAGAAAGAAAATCAGTTATGATGACATTAAGAAAATAGTAGAAGACGAACGCGAACCTAATCATAAGATTGAACATAATAATATTAAAAATAAATCTAAAAAACTATTAAATAAACAATCTAAAAAAGAAGTTATAGATTATTCACATTTTAAAATAAATTCATTTAATAATAGAATAATATAATATTTTTCCTATTATTAAATATATAAATATGGAAACTCTGAATACTGAAGATGTCCTTGTAGAGAAGAACCTTCGTTTTCGCCTTCGCGATGGTGGTTCTTATGTTCGTTCAAAAGAAAGTAAAAACGTTTACCCTTCGTCGGTTTCTACTTATACCGCTGATACAAATTCAGTAATTAGATTTAACATTACCGGTTCGCCTAATCAATGGCTTTCGCTTCCTTCACTATTATTAGGATTTTCATTAGAAAATACTGACACAAGCGCTAATGCTAATGCTGAACTTCGCCCAATTTCATCTGGTGCTTTCTTTTCAAGAGTGCGAGTGATGATGGGAGATGTGATAATATGTGATTTGAATTCTACATCACGCGCTGATGCTATGAAAGATTTACTTAAAACATCAGAAGCAAAAAGAGCAGATGAAGTTTTAGGTTTTGGAAATTCGTTTAATAATAACGATGTTAGATATCTAACTTATACTCAATTAGCAACGAACCCAAGTAGCAATAATGTTACAAGTGTCACGAGACAAGTCACTCCAAGTAATAAACGAGGCGTTGCGAAAGGTAAAAGTGCTAATGTATTTTAAAGACTTGCGAAAACTGGATACCTTTATCTTATTGTCCTATAACAATAGAATTATATTTGGTGAATGATGCTACATTACCAATTATTGCTCAAGGTGCTACGGCTGATTTCACTGCTACAAATACTTCTAACAGTTGGGCAATAAAAAAGCCAATTTTCAAAGGAAATGTTTATTCTCTTGATGATAGTTTATACGCAGAATATGCTAAAATTTTAGAAGCTGGTTCTCTTCCAATTGCTTTTGAGACTGAAACAATGCAAGAACAAACCACATCAGCATCTACTGAAATCTTTACAACAATCGTTAGGAATGTATCTAAACTAAATAAAATGTTTATTTCATTTTCTAATACAACGAGTACAGGTTATGTAGGAGGATTTGGTGAAAGTCTTAAGGAATACAACTCACTATATCATCCATTAGCGCATCAAGGTAGTGCAGTTGATTCTGGATATTATGACCCTATATATGATTTAACTGCTTCATTGGTGATTGGTAATCAAGTTATTCCTTCACAAGAAATTCAAGGTGTTCGTGAAGCATATGTCCATTTAATGCATTGTGCTGACAATCCATTGTTGGTTAGAAGCGAGGACTATAAGACACAAGCATTTATGTTCGGATTTAATCTACAAAAATTAGAATCGGCAGCGTATACAGGTTTAGATTTAAAAAATAACTCCAATGCCGAAATTAAAATTAAACCACTTGATGGAACTACTTTATATAGCAGTAGTTTTATGCCGACACGGATGTATATTCATATGGTTCACGAATGTATACTTGAAATCCGTTCAAATTCTGTAGCATTTTATGATTAAATAAAAAATATGATATTATTAATTTTCTAACTAATAATATAAGATTATGAGCAAAAACTTAATGAATACCTTTGATATTACAGCGAATAAAATTAGGCAAGTAAAAGATGGAGCAGTCAATGATATAGAAGACCATTACGCGAGTAAATCTGACATTCAAAGAGTATTAGATAGTAAAGCAGACCAAGCAAACACTTACACCAAACAACAAATAGGTGCTAATTTTTATGATATAACTGAAACATATGACAAAACAGAAATTAATGTATTATCAAATAGTACTAGTTCAAATACATTTTTAATAGGTAATCTAACAATAACTTCAAAAACAAATTTTAATAATATTTCATCAAATACAAATTTAATAAATAATTTAAATTCTACTACAACATCTAATTTTAATAACATTCCATCAAATATACATTTAATAAATAATTTAAGTTCTACTATAACATCTACTTTTAATAATGTTAGTTCTAATTCTAACTTAATTAATACAAATTTTAATAATATTTCATCAAATATACATTTAATAAATAATTTAAGTTCTACTATAACATCTAATTTTAATAATATTAGTTCCAATTCAAGTTTAATAGCAGGATTAAATAGTACAATAAATTCACATATTATAGCAATATCAGATTTACAGAATGGTGGTTCATTTAATGAAACAGATTATTATAATAAAATAACAAATAATATTTTATTATCAGAAAGTTAAATACATCAATATTAAATAATACATTAATACATAATATAACAACTACTTCAACTTTTAAAATAGCAAATTTTGGAAATTATAATAATTTCTTTGAAATGTATAATAAATATTTTGATAGTTATGTTTTTGGAAGTTTGGCAGGTTCAACAATGTTTTTAAATCAAAGAGGCTTTGGAAATGTAGAAATTAATAATTCTTCAACTTTTCAAAATGATAAAATAATATTAAATCATAATACTACAATATTAAGTAATTTACAAGTATCCGGCTTATTTTCTTGTTCATCTATTTTAGATATAACTGGTTCTGATGCTCGTTATGTTTTACAAAGTGATGGATTAAGTGGATTAATAACAGGTAATACAAACACAATTAATTCAATAATTACTAGCAATAATTCACAGGATACATCATTAGGACAAAAGTTAGACAAAATAGATACTAACGCTCAATCAATAGCAGGTGCTATTAATTTTAGCGATAATGCAACTTTACACAGTGATTGAAATTTGCTGACTACTGGAAGCATAATATGTAATAAATTTAAGACTACACCTTCGCCTGATTTAGGATTACAAATGACATTTCGAATGTTTAATCGTGAATGTAATATTAATAGAGATGGTAGAATGTGGATGAGTAGCGCAGGAGGTCAACGGGAAACTCAAATCGGTGACGCTAATGTTGGTCGTGTGTGGGTCAAGGATAGGTTTGGTTTAGGTTCTGTCGGTGTTAATGGTTATGTTTTAAATTGTGCTGGACAAGCGAGATTCACAGGTGCTGTTCAGTTTATAGGAACTAACAGCGCAATAAGTCTTAATAATGGTTCATATTTGAATTTTAATAACAATGGTTCAATACAAAGATATACACCTGATGCTATAGAAGGTTTATATATGGCTCATAATAATTTTGTTGCTCTTTCTGTTGGTGATATTACTAATGCCAGTAATCAATATATGATGTGTGATGGATTAGTGAATAAAACTATTTTTTAGTAAACCTGTAGATGTGTTAGGTAATATTTATACGAATGCTGATGTTAATTGTGATAATATTAATATTGCTACTGATGGTAAATTAACAGTTGATACAAATTGTGAATTATATAGATATGTTAGTGCTTTTTCATCTTTTGATATGAGAAATACTGACGCTAATTCTTCAATTAGGTTCATTTGTGGAGACCCTGCTGTTCAATCTAACATAGTCGGGGCAGTTAATATTACTAGTGGATGGACTTTTAATACTGCTACTGCTGATTTTATGGGTAATTTATTTGCTGATGATGTTAAAACTAATGGAGCATTAAGAAGTAATCATATAGCACCTAGCGGAGGGACATTAGTAACTGTTGATACCAATTTAGCAGTACAAAACGCTTATTTAGCAACTAATACCATTCAATCATTTGATTTAACAACGGTTTCATTGTTGAATAATATTTCAATGACAACTGGAACTGATATTAAAATGGGAACATCGGAAATATCAACTTATTATGATGGAACTAATTTATCTACAATTGATGTAATATTCAGAACATCAAATACAGCGTTTAGAGTGGCAGATAGTTCAAGTACACCTTCTGTTTTATTATCTATTGATAAGACATTTGGAACAACAGTAAATACTGAAAGTTTTACAAATAATGCTCCATCAACTTTTAATGAAAATGTAACGGTTGCAGGAACGAAGAAATTGCTATGTCATACACTAGAACCATCAACAGGAACAAATATAGATTTAACAGCAACAACAGTAACGATTAACGGGACATTTGTTGATTCATCTGATTCAAGATTGAAATATGATATAGACAATATTAAATCTAATTGTATGAATATTATTAAGAAATTTAAACCGAAGAAGTTTAAAAGACACGATAGAAATCATAACGGTAAAACTCATATAGGATATATCGCAGATGAAGTATTAAAAGCAACTCCTAAAGAATTTGAAAATGTTGTTAGTAAAGATAGAGAGTATTTAGGATTGAATTACTTAGTTTTACCTGTGTTAGTTCATAAAGCAGTATTAGAATTAAATGATAAAATAGATAAACTTGAAAAATAAATTAAGGAATTAAAAGGAAAATAAACAAATCAATAAATAATATATATATATGGACATTGACAGGAAAGTTAAAATAGAAGTATTATTTAAAAATAAGGATATGAAAGAAAAATATGCTATTGTGGTTGTAAAATTACTAAGTTAAATAAAGATGATTTTTCATTAGATAAATGTGATAATGAAGAATGTAATTTTAATCATTCTAAATTTGATGAATATATTAAAGAATTCAAACAACAAAGGAGACAAGAGAGAAATAACAGATTAATAGATAAATATGATAGGGTATTAACTCCTATTGCTTGGGTATTGTTATGGCCTATTTTAATTCCTTTGAATACTTATTGTATTATTAGATCATAATCTCAATAATAAAAAGAAAAATCTAAATAATAATATATAATGGGTATTGGTCAAAGCAAGAACGATGAAAATAACAGTATGGAAGACATTAAGAATTTAAGAGTAGATGAAAAAACAAGAGCAGATACTTCAATCATTTAATCTATTCAAGAATGTGTGGCACGAATAGAAAGATTAGGAAATCAAAAATCGGACAAACTAATATATAAATTACCTGCTCTCAATCTTTGTTCGTATTCATTATTCTAAATTAATAACATTAAACCACAGGCTTAATGTTATTAATTTATATGAATTTCTTTTTCAATACGAACCATAAAGATTTTATTTACATCACTCTCACGAAGTTTAACAAATAAAAAGTTAAAAGGCTGGTCATTAACCGCCATTTAATATATTTTCATTAATGTTTGTTTATCTACTAATGCTGATTGTTCCATAATAAAAGTATCCACCTCGGACATATTCTTTAATTTGAATATATATAAACTGCTTGTGTTTAATCTTACAATAGGTGCTAAGGCATTGTATTTTTGAACGGCTGTAATAACGGACAACCCGAAGTGTCTTGATTTTGTATATAAACCGTGTAATATTTTACTATATCGCATAAATGTTTTATCTTCTGCGAAATCATCAATTATCAGAAGACACGAAAATAGTTTCTTCATTCCTATTTTCTTTTGATAATCTATAATTTTATGTTGTATATCAATTATATTTTGCAATGCTTCTGGGTTGTATTCATCAAATAAGTATTGTTCTTTATTCTTATCTATTTTTAATTCAGTTTCTACATATTTAATAATTTCTCTATACGCTTCATCAATCGTTGCTGTTGGTGAGACTATGTATATTCTTTCAAAGCAGTTCCGATACACTTTTAACACGAGGTTCTGTATTAAAATTCCTTTACCTCCCTGTGATGAACTACAAATAATACTGCGAAATGGTAGTTTATCTGCTTTATCATATGATGGTTGTTTAAACTCATACTGTCTAACATTTATTGGTTCTATTTTTGGTGGTGAATTATCAGGCATAAAAAAAATAATACTATAAATACTTATAAAAATATTTTATATTTTTTATTGTATGGAACATCTTTTCAAGATACGATTTAGGGGATGTATCTTGAAATGGAACAGGCTTTCCATTGCTTCAATCATAAACATTAAAAAATTAGTTTGAATTAGTTTCAACATCGCTTGTGTTGTCCAGTCCGAAGAAAACCCCATTGCTGAGCCCCGAATATTCTCATAATAAGAATAATTTATAATAATTTCTCTTATTATTTTATATGGATAGGACTTATTCAGACTGTATTGATATAATAGATGAAGTTGAGAAAATAGAACAAGTTGTAATAACTGACAATAAAATTAAAAAATGTTGTTATTATTCATTAGAATTAGTTAAGTTAGTAGTACAATATTTCAAGAATAAAAAAATGTAAATATTAATAAAATGGTCAAAAGCAAAGTTAGTGACCAAATGCAAGAGGAAAATAAAATAGTTAAATTAATGCAAGACCAGAAAGAAGGACAAGATAGAATAGAAAAGACATTAGAAGAACAAAAAGGAAAACAAGAGCAAATGAATATATTAACTGAAACACAACAAGAAAATCAACGAGTATTAGGTGAAACGATGATAGTCAAATGAAACTATATGAAGACAAGCGGGAGTCGGAACATTTATCAAAAATGAAGTTATTTGAAAAGCAAAAGACGGGACAAGAAAGAATAGAAACAATTTTAGAAAACCAGAAACAAAAGCAAGAACAGATGAGCGAATTAATAGAACATCACCAAGAAGAACAGAAAGAAATTAGTAAAGCAATGGACGAAAATATTAAAACGATTGAAGACAGACTAACAGCAATGGAAAGTTATGATTACAACGACTATCATTATGTGGAACAAACAGGTCAAGACAATCGAACTAATGAAATCAATGTGGATAAAGACGGGGCTAATGTTAAGTGCCTACCGTGTAAATGCGGAAGGTTGATAAAAATAATTCATACAATGAAAACCAAAGAAAAAAACGGAAACTCACGCGAGGAAACTTGGGAAAATAACTATAATACAAAATGGGGATAAATTAGTATATAAAGAGTAGATTTAACACCACTTCAAACGCATAAATAAATAAATAAATAAATATATAAATATGTATATATAGAAATGTCAGAAAATGAAAGTTTTACAGTTAACAATTTAATGAAAAACTTGTAATTATTAGTAAGAATACTAAAACATTAACTGAACTTATTAAGAATATTGATGAAAAAATAAACCAACCTAAAAGCAATAACGAAGACGATAAGGAGAAGATGGATAAAATACTTGAAAAGAAACAAATAGGGCGACCGTCTGGAAGTTTTCAAGATAAGCAAAAGCAATATATGGATATGTTAAAAAAAGGGCGCATTAAGAACCCAAAAGAACAAACGTTAGAATACTATAAAATCGCAAAGGATGGTGATGAATATAAACTTATGGATTAGATATTTGTGGAAAACGGTTTAAAGGATGAAAACCATTGAATAACAGTATAGAACAGTATGTCTCAACAAGTTTCAGTAAAATCAAAAGTTAATTTCAATAATGGGAAAATTTATATAGTCAGAAATACCATAAATGAATTAACCTATATTGGAAGCACTTGTCAGTCATTATCCAAAAGAATGGCACAACATAGATTAGATAGTAAGAACAAACAACATCATAATATGAAACTGTATATGCGAATGAAGGAGTTAGGTGTAGATAGTTTCTACATTGAATTGATAGAATATTTTTCTTGTAAGACACGCGAAGAACTGTATAAAAGAGAAGGTGAATGTATAAGAAGTCAAACACCACAATTGAACAGAAAAAAATTCAAGGTAGAACGCAAGAAGAATACCGCAAAGAAGAAAGAGAGAAAGTGTTGACAGGCAAAAAGAACCACTACCAGAAAAATAAAGAATATTACACACAAAAGGCAACTGAACATTATGCGACAAATGTAGAACAACATAACACAAGAGCGAGAGAGCGTTCTAACAAAAATAGAGACAAATTACTTGAAAAGTATAAGCAAAAGAAAGACGAAATAAACCAAAAAAGAAGAGATAAGTATGCAGAAAGAAAAGAAGAGAATGATAATTTCAGAGAAGAAGTAAACAAACAATATAGAGAATGGTATGCCAAAAACAAAGAAAATAAAAACGAACTGATACAAAAGGAACAAGAGACACCAGAAGAAGGAAAATACGAAATACATGATTAAAAAACTACGTAAAGAAATGACCCTATATATAATAGAGAACTAATGACTATCTTAAAATGCGGGTGTCATACTACAGAAAACCTTATGAATATGGAAAAGGACATAAAAAATGAAAACGGTTTGATTGAACGAACGCACAGGATGACATATTATTATAAGCATTACATCAGTATATGCGGCAATTGTAGAAGAAATGCAAGAATTTTCAATGATTTAGAGGAAACAAAATTAAACATTGAGAAGCAACAGTTTAAATTATTATGTGAAGAACCTGTTAATGAACCTGAAAACGAACCTGATACTGATATTTAAGTTAAATACTTCTTAATATTATTGATAAATATTAAGAAATATTTTATTCTGTTCTTTTCAAAAAAATGAGTAAACTATGAAAAGATGATGTTTTACATAAGCTTTATTACAATGTTGAAACTGGGTTCGGTTCGGTTAATGATCTATACAAACAAGCGAATAAAACAGAAGCATCATTTACTTTAAAGGAAGTGGGCGATTGGTTAAAAAAGCAACCTATCAAGCAGGAGAAAGGAAACAGTAAATACAACAGTTTTTCAGCACCTTTCGCAAGGTATGAATATCAGTTAGACATAATGGCTATGATTTCACTGATGAAGGCAACGGGCACATCAGATTTATGCAGTCCAAGATATGGATTAATATGTATATATATATTCAATAAGAAACTACACATTGAACCGATGAAGGTTAGAGACGGTGAGACTGTTTATAAAGCAATACTTCAATGCTTCAAAGTATTAGGTCATCCGGTGAGTATTTATACGGATGATGACGGAGCATTCGCATATAAGAAATTACAAGAGTATTTAGAAGGTGAAGCTAAGAAGCATAGTAATATTGACACACGCGAATGTTGCTGAACGCTCCATTCGCACAGTTAAAAAGATGTTAGGAGACAGAATAAAAGCGATTAATAGAACTTGGACGAGTTTATTCTCAGCAGTTTTAACAAAATACAACCATCAAATGACACACGGGACGACAAAACTTACACCTAATGAAGCACACAAAGACAAAAAAGCAGTAGAAGCGAAGGCGAACTCATTAATGAAAGAGACATATTTCAGAAAGTATCCTAAACTAAATGTCGGTGATAAAGTCAAAATTTATAACAAAGGAAAAGGTAATTACACATCTAGAAAAGAAACGACAAGCCGGTGGCACAATACTATATACACCATTTTAAATGTAGGTCGTGATATGATGCTTAATAAATATTATGAAATTGACGGAATACCAAGAAATATAACAGACACGAATTACTCCTTGTTCAAGATTAAGAGTAATAAAGTGATAATATGTTATATCATATATTATCAATTTGAATTAGTTAAATATTTATAACACACTTTCTCAACGGCATTCTGATATGCTCTTTCTCTATGAATTCTTTTACATTTGTCAGTCCTTAAATGCTTTGCCATATTAGACTTACTTTTATTCATACACCCGCATCTTTCACATTCTATTGACTTATCATTTTCTATAAAATACTCTTTAAAGTATCCTTCTTCTTTATACTTCTTGTTTAATACATCATTATATTTTTTCTTACTTTCCTTTTCCTTTGCCTTCTTAATTTCTTCCTCTGTATCCGTGCTGAAGTCTGAAACTTCACCTTCAATAGAACTCCATAACAAATCAAATTCATCATTTGTCATAGAAATTTTATTTTTCTTATTATCTACCACAAAGCACACCATTTTCAGTTAATATATAATATAGTTATTTCTTTAAGTTTATTTGTAGTTTTACTCGCTACTTTTGTTAAGTTCCTGTAATTGGGTTATTAAACTTTTATGCCATAATAACCATAAGGAACACTGTTATAATTATCAATCCAATGTCTCTTATTGTCATAGTTACACAGACTTTTTTTAGTTTGACTGACACTGTATATTTGATGTGCTTTGCTTCTGATGCTATTAAATGTTACTGTATTACAACTATTATTCTTGAGTGTGTCATCATAACAATTGTAACTCAACTCGGGTTTTACTTTTTGTTTGGGAATACCTTTACTCTTCTTTTCTTCTTTCGTTTCATTGTGTATTTTGAAACAATATGACTTTGGTTTCAATGCTATAAAGTTAGTTACTATTTTACCGTTGCATTCGTCCTTATAGCAACCAAGTTTTTCTTATGTGATTTATCATAACATTTATGTTCTGGGTGATAATCACTGAAATCCATAAATTCCTTTATGTCATTGAATTAAATCATCATAAATGTCTTCGGTTTTAGTGTGAATGACAAAACTATTTGTATCGGTGTAAATCAACCTTACATTATCTTGATATTTCTTTTTCAATATGTCATAGTAAAAAGAATACATATGTTGTTTTGATAAATCCAATATACACATTCCAACATAAACAGGTTTATTCAGTTTTATAACGCTCTTAGCTTTTTCAACACCGATAAGGTTTTCATTAATGATATGCCTGTATTTGAAATTAGGATTATTAACGCATTTTTGGTAGCATTCAGGAGTATCAACCAGTTCAAAGTCAATTTGGTTTCTTACATTTTGCATTGTTTTCCATAAACCGCGTTGTTCATTAATTTGTACATATCTTTTGAAAAATCGCTTTTTGCTTCCTTCTCTTCTCTGTATTAAAGTCAATCCACGGTTTCAACCATTGCTTATGTCTAAACTCTATAACTCTGTTTATTTTCTTGATTTTTATTCCTTGTTTAAGATAGAATTTTAATATATCAATATGTAAAACATAAGTTTGTTTGTCCATAACATTTAATATTAATTTGTTTGTTTTCTCATCTTTCGGGTCATTACCATTATTGTATTCTTTATAGATTTGCTTTTGAACATCACTTAGCAGATCTGCTGTTATATTCATTATTTCTGGTGCTAATGGATAATCTATGTGTTTGTCGTGGCATTCTTTCGGATATTCTAAATCAACATCTAAAATATAACCTTTACTACTGTAATCACTATTGTAGTATGTAATGTCTTCTTCTGTAAAATTATCTTTCACAAATTTAATATTCTTATATGGTAGTTTGTTACACATTGCTAATCCATAAAGGTTATTAGCATCAAGGTATGAAATATATGAAGATGGTTTAGACTTATCATAATCTTCACCCATATGTTTATTGTTAGCAATTGCTTTTTTGTAGGCACATTGAACCATACCACCTCGTAATCCTTGCTCTATCATTTTGTAAACTTCTTCATCGTGTAAAAGTTCAAGTTCAATTCCCGTTTTTAATAGCATCGCGTCCCAAGCAAAGTTAGGCAAAGTGTAATAATGTGCTGGGTCTAATTCATAATCAGTTAGACATTGTTTTCTGAAATTTTCATATACATCGGTTAACAATAATACATCGGTTTCTAAATATAAATCGTGATATTCACCAAGGTTTTTAATGTTAAAGTGTTTCCAATTTTTTTTGCTCTTTCATAGTCTGCGTCGCTTATATCTTCTTCACTTAATCTACTGTAAAAATGGTTCTTTTCTGGTAGTTCAGTGTCATTAAATTTATTGAAGTCATTACAATAATCATAAGGATAAACTCCCTTTTCTGTCAATAAAAATATATCTTTTTCGTTTTTAAAGTATTTACCTTTGAAACTGTATTTGAAATGATCTTCCCAGTCAGGTCTCAACTTATTCTCTTCATATTTTGTTAATTTAACAAGTTTATCTAATGATGATGATAAGAAACTGAAACTGTCCTTAAGTTCAAGTCTGTTGAATGAAAAGGTAATAAACTTTTCACTGTTCTGTGCTATTACTGATATTTGTTCTTTCTTTGTGTTTAACTTTTCAAGATTTGGTATTATGAGATGAGCATCATAGTTTTTAAGATTATGAAAGAATACTGGTATATGATATGTTTTAAAACAATAGTCTATATTACATTTCATATGTGCCGCTCCTCTGTATAATCCAGGAAAGTGGCAATGGTCAGCAACTTTCTTTTTGGCTTCTACTCTATTGTCAAAAGCGCGGTTGCATAAGAAACACTTTTTAGCTTCTAAATGTTTAATTTCATCTAAATCTGTCATATCAATATCTTTTGATTCTTTCATTTGTTCCACAACATCATCTCTAATATTGTTTAATGTTTCACAAAATTTATCAATACAATCTTCACCTCTATATAAAAATGGTTTCATTTCTCCACTATAAGCATTAACAAGGTTAAGCATATAACCGCTGGGTTTATGGTTCTGGTAGGTTCCGCGAGGCGCACAACCTAGGGCTTCGCCGTAGGTTCCCTTTGGTTGCATAGGGTAGGCGCCCTTCGGTTGCCCAAGAGGCGGTGCTCGTAAGTCCCTTTGATGCCTTCTGATGTTTCTGTTGTTAAACATTCAAAATCACCGTAAATAACAAATGGCGCTTTCAGTTTCTTAAAATGCTTTTCAAACTTCATTGATGTTCCTTCTTTTGGCATTTTTGCTTGTTGAGTGTCATTTGCCATACAACCTTTTATTAAGTGAGAATTTAAAAGTTTTTCTGATTGAAAACCGTGCTGACAGTAAATACAATGAAATATCTTTGTTTTGTGATTGTTTGTTTGACTACCCATTAATCTATTATAATCTTTTATTAAAACATAATGTTCGTTGTTGTTTTGTTCAATTCGTAACAAATTAATATGACAAGATGGTCTTTCAATTTTTGTTATTCTGTCTGCTCTGATGGTTTGGTTCTCATCTTCAACATAAACATTAACTGATATAGATTTGTTATTGATTTCTTCAAAATGGTCTATGTCATCATTGGATGCTGGAAAATTTACACCATCCCGTTGAATTAGACTTTCAGTAGTTATTAATTTCTTGTAGTGTCTCATATGTTGTGGATGGTCTTTCTTGAAGACTTCATAGAATTTACATAAAACACAATATTTAAAACATAATTCATCATCATTTTGAATGTTGATACACGCTTTTTTCTTTGAAATCCATATTGGTAGTTCCATATATTTACCTGCTCTGTTTGGATTGTATTTATCGTAGTGGATGTTTATTTTATGGACTTTGTCTATTATGAAACCTGACCTTGTTAGTTCTGAATTTTCAATTTGTAATTCAATGTCTTTAGGCATATTATCCAGTGCCTTTTTCAAATCAGCAATGTTTAGAATGTTGTATCTCCTGCTCCTCATTGTAAATTTTGTGGGTGCGTCTGTTTCGTGGTGGTCAAAAAGGACATCAACATCAATAATAATTTTCATTGATTTTTCCTTTTCAAGATATTCTGATAGTCTCTTTTCTTGCCATTTCAAATATGTAAATCCTTTGTATCCCTTGAATGGTATGTTGGTTATTGAATATGTGTTGGCGTATCGTTTCAATGCTGAAAATGTCTCTGATGTTTTCGCTCCTGCTCTAATCCTGTACTTCTGGATTGTTTTAATGCCTCTCATTGTGTTTGATGCTTTTTTTAGAAGATTAAATCGTTTGAAACCTTGTGTGTTGCTGACTTGCTTGAGTTTGTTTTGAAGTGATGTTGATAATGGTTTGTCATTGTTATAATAATATTCTTTGTTGTTAATGATTAGTTTTTCAATGGTTTGTTATTCTTACCTGTTTTTATTTGACCTTCATTATTGGATATTAGATATTCAACTACTGAGCCTGTGCTGTATTCCCCTGCCATTTCTCTATACTATATCTGGTATTTTCTCTTTAAGTCTTTTTTGGGGGGCGGGTTGCTGGTGGGTCTGGGATTGAGGTTGTGGGTGTTGTTGATGTGAGGGTTTAGGGAACAGTCCAAAAGAGTTTGGGAGTACACCCCAAAACTGACCTTTTAAATAGCAACAAAAAACATTTCCATCCCATCACAGAAGCCCGTGATGCCTTGCACGGAAACCCGTGTAACCTTGCACGGAAACCCGTGTAACCTTGCACGGAAACCCGTGTAACCTTGCACGGAAACCCGTGTAACCTTGCACGGAAACCCGTGTAACCCTAAGCAATATTATTGTTTTATTCATATGAACAACTTATAGTATGATTAAACACTTGTATCCCCCAGAAAGCCTTAAAATGGTCTGAAACCTGAACCTTGAAAATGTCAATATCTTAGACTGTTATGAAATGAAAAAAATGTAAAACAAATATATTGTAAAATACCCAAGAACATTTAAAGGGATAATGGGTATAAATATTATGGAGGAACAAAATGAGCGAAAATGTAGTTGGTGTAAAAAGTCTAACCCAGATGTAGAATTTACTGATGGTAGAAAACTTTGTATTGGATGTGGTGAGAAAAGTAGAGAGAAACATAGACAGAACCGAGAAAAGGAAAGGCAACAGGCAAAAGAACATGATGAAGCATACCGTGAAGAAATATTAGAAGTTAGAAAGCAATACCGAGAACAAAACAGAGACAAAGTTTTAGAACAAAAGAAACAGTATAGAGAAAGAAATAAGGACAAAGTACAACAAGCAAGAAAAGAATATTATGAGCAAAATCAAGATACTATTTTAGAAAAACAAACGGAAAGGTTTAAAGAGAGAATAGAATGTCCTGTGTGTAAAACATTGATATTGAAACATATGAAATCAAGACACGAGCAAACAAATAAACATATGAAACAAAATAATAGAGAAAATGAAACAGCATAATATTTTTTATATGATAATACTTGTAGTTATGGGTAGAACAAACAACTCAAGAACGAAAATGTTAGGGTTTTTTTGGTGTTGGAGAAAATGAAGAAGAACACAAATTAGATTGATAATATTATTTTGTTAATATTTTCAATCTTGGGTAAGCGTTGTCCGCAAGACAGATTATTTTAACATTTTTCAAGAATTCTACTATTAACCTTAATGAGAAAACAGAACAGGAGCGAAGATAGGTTAAAATACAATCTTGGAAAAATTCCCTGAAACTTGAAAAATCCTACCTTACAGGCCTCCTTTCTACTATTTTTTCCCCCGCCCCCCCGCCCCCCCGCCCGGTGAGTGCGTCGCTCCTGAACGCTGGGAAAACCGTCGCTTCGGAACGCTGATTAATAATCGCTTCGGAACGCCGGAAAACGCACTAGTCGCTTACGAACGCTGAAAGCGCAGCCGCATGCCACGCGCTGCACCGAGACCAGCGAGCGCTTCGCTCTTGAACGCTAGGGCCAGAAGAATCGGCACCCCGCGTCCACGCGCTTTCATAGCAGCTTGCAGAGCCTGGCGTTTGGCCGCGTTGACCTAGAGCAAAGTTTGGGGTATGTTTGGGGAAACTCTGTTTGTTTTGGGGGAGAAAGGGAGGGAGGGACCCACCAGGTGTTGTCTTCAGAAACCGCATGTTCACAGCAGCTTGCAGAGCCGCAGAGAATTGCCCTGGTTGGAGCTCAGTTGAGCGGGTGTGCTTATCATCCCCCCCCCACCCTCCCAGAACAAATTGATTGGATTTTGCAAACCCTTGAAGCAGTTCAGCGGGTGTGCTTATCATGCCCCCCCTCCCCACCCCACCCCCCACCCCCAGAACCAGATGAATTTGCACATTTGGGTATAGAGCTTCGTGTGCTTATCATGCCCCCCCCCCCACCCCACCCCAGAACCAGATGAATTTGCACATTTGGGTGTACATTTGGGTGTAGAGCTTCAGCGGGTGTGCTTATCACCCCCCCACCCCCCCCAGAACCACTAGTGGGCTGGGACGCCTGCCTGCGTACGGAAGTGATCCTGGGCTGGGACGCCTGCGTTCGGAAGTGATCTTTTTGACTGACCGGGTTTTGCAACCCTTTCGGCGTCCGGGTGCTCAGTGTTTTGAAGTGATTTTTTTAGTGTTCGGAAGTGATCGAAAGTGGCAGCGTTCACAAGTGATTTTTTTAGCGTTCTGAAGTGATTGTCTACCCCCCCGCCCCCCCGCCCACGACGAGTGTTTAAATCATCATCGTATCTTTAACCAAAACTCTGAGCGTTTTCATTGTCTCTTTCTCCTTTTGACATCAGGCAACTCATCATATGATGGTTTCGGTTGTAGTAATCAATGTCTTCAACAAGTCCATTACCAGCAATTTGTCTTACTCTTCTAAAAACAGAATAAGCAGGAGACAGCGGTCTTAAGCGTTTATTGTCTGACGCGTGATTGTTTTCAACAATGAAATAGACCATTACACTCTGTGGGTCAAGTCAACTATTATCTTCAGCATGTAACGCTTTTTCAACACACGCTGGCCTGATGAAGGAGTGTATATATTACTCCCAGAAGGAAAAACGAGACAGAACGCCTCTCATTTATATAACTTGCACCTTTATTTAATCTGAATGAGAGGTTGGCAATTAGAATATCTTCAGCACTAAAAGTTTCCATTGCTATATATAATCTAATGTAGAAATAATTTAAACTAAATTGATATATGTATATACATTTATCAATTTACAACACATATATAGAACATATTTTATACATATTTTACAAATTGAACAGTTTCGTATAATCCTTTTGATTAGAATTATTATTTTTAAATATTTTCATTTTCTTTTTCTTAGTCTTATCTTCAACTGGATGATTGCCTTTTTCTTTCTCCATTACTAATTCTCTAATTTCATCATATGAACTTTTCTTCTACTTTTCATGTTCATTCTTAATCATATCATCCGTTGTTTCATTGTCATATTTCTTATGTTGTATCATTTTATATTTCATCAATGTCTGATTGACTGTGATTGCAATTGCTTCTGTTGTCATTGGTGAGGAAATAGCAAAATTCTTTTTTACAAACATATTATAAATTGAAATAATGAAGTTATAATCAATATAGTCAGGTCTGACTCTGGCACTCCTAAGAATGAAACATCCACATTGACATTTTACATCTGTTCGTTTATTATCTTTGTATAAATCCTTTAATCTGTCTTCAATTGTTAATGGTTTATATCTTGTTTCACTTTCTGTCAAGTTGTCATGTCATTGATTTTTTTCATATATAATATTTCATATTTATATTTTTAAGTAGTTATTTAATTATGTTATCTCCTTTACCGGTTCATTGCGTCTTGAAACATCTTTCCTTGGTCTCCGTATCCAGTTATGTATTCGTGGTTAGTAAAAGGATTTAATGAACCAGTATAAGCAGTTATCGCACCACGGTCAGCAATACTGACAGGGTCTAAGATACTTCTAACATTAATGTAATCATCAGTAAGTTTAGACCTTCGTGATATAAACGGTGCTCCATAAGTGGTTAAAGTTAGTTCTCTTTCAGGATAATCTTTTGTTATTTGAGCCCCTACACTTGGACCGAGACTATGTGTTATAAGGTGTTTAACTTGATTGTTTTCATCCAGTGCGTTTGATGTGTCTTTATATCGTTGCAAGTATTTTGTCATTTTAAACGGAAGTCCTACATCCGCAAGAATGTCACTAACAGCACCTCCAAACGTTCCTTTTCCAAATGTTCCGCTTACATACATTTTATCACCATCAATATAAAATCCTTTACCATTGCCATATGCCTACTTAACCCTTGTGCATCAGTTAAATTTGAATTAGGATAATAACAATTTAATATTTTGTCAGTTTGTTTCATAACATCAGTTATTTTAGTTGTTTTCTTATAAGGTTGATAATGCTTAATTTCCCATGCTTCATTTTTTTTAATCATACAATTAAAGTTATAAAAAAATTAGCTATTTAATAATGGCTATTTATAAAACAGTTTATATTGACAGCGCCCATAGAATTAGCGGTTCATCATCTAATTTCAAAGTTGAATTGCCGGAAACATTACAAACTGACAACGGGGTTCATTGCTACACTCACGAAGTAACATTACCTAACTCGTGGTATTCAACACAGTCAGGGTTAAATAATATACTATACTTTTATTCTTCTCCATTAGTTCCAGATGAAGATAACACAAATGTCCATTATTTTGCGTTACAATTGGACGAAGGAGTATAAAATGGCACAGAACTGGCGACAGAATTAAAAGCAAAAACAAATGGTGTTGTTGATAATATTAGTTTCTCAAATACTTATGAAGCTTCTTACAGTGTAAAAACTAATACAATAACAATGTGTTCAATCTATGCCAGTAGAAAGTTCGCTGTATTAACTGATGAACAAATGAAACTAACATATGCTGACTATATATGGAATGGAAGCTTTAATGCTAATAACTTGCAATCTGTTTATGAAGTTTTAGGAAATTATCAAATGGTAGTTTATCAATATAATAATCCTTATGTTTCTGGTTTCGTTAATCCTCAACCCAATAGAAATATTTATACTCATTCTTCTGAATTGTCTAATTATAATCAAGTAAATTTAAGAACTGGCGGTAGCACAGTTGTTAAGAAAGTGCCAGTCACAGCACCACACGCAGGATTATGTTTGACTCAGAAGTGAACCCTCTCGATTACTTGGATGTATCAAGTAGAAGCTTTAAACAATTAGATTTTTGGATTAGTAATTCATTAGGTAATGAAATTAGTTTAAATGGTGTGAATGTGTTAATTTCCTTTTTTAATAGTTAAAAGTGATATTATTTAAATAATATGTATGTATATATATATATATTCTTGCCATATTTAAAACTATATACATTACGTGCGCCTATTAAAAATGAAGTCGTTGAACAAAATGAAACAGTTAATGAAGAACCAACGCCAGAAGAAGTTAAACCAGAAGAAGTTAGACCAGAAGAAGTCATTCCTGAACCAAAAGCGAAAGCAAAAGCATTGCCAAGAACTAAAAAAGAAGTTGAATTAGTTCAATGCGAACATTGCTCTAAAAAGATGACATTGAAAAGTTTGAGACACTCACATCCCAAAAATTGTAAGGGAGCACCTACTGAGTTATTACCAGTTAAACCACAACAACATATAAGAAAGATTCAACCAGAAGTAAAAGAAGAAATTAAGAATGAGATTAAACAAGAAGTGATTAAAGAAACCATTAAGAAACCCACAGCAACAGAATTATTAAACCAACATTATGAAGAACTGAAACAAATGAAAAACAAGATAAACAAGAAAAAATAAACAAATTATCTTCATCAATGTTTTAAAGATTAATTATAGTATATCTTAATCATGCTTATGAGAAGTCATAGAAATGTAGAATTTAAAAGGGCGCCACAAGTAGAACGTCATTATGATGTTTCAGATTTATGGGGAGTTGCTTCAAGAATGACTTATTTTCAACATTTGAAGGACACACTGGAAGCGAGACCCAGGGAGCATTAATAAAGTATAGAAATGATTTATCTGAAAGCAACAGAACCGAAAGTTACAGAAAGGAGTTAGACAGAATAAGAAACATATTAGACAACACACGGTCACCAGACGGAATACAAACAAAGGAACAACTAACAGTAACCAAGAAACATTTAGAAGAAATGCTTAAGAATATCTCTGATTAATTTATGTTCTAAATTATTAGTTTACTATGATTAAATCAATGAATAGATTGAAGACATTAGGACCGGCAAAAGTAGGTTCATTGAAATCACAATTACATTTGAGACCTTCTTATGATGAATTGTTAAAAGAACTTTGGTAAGTGATGAGAACCGCCCATCAATTGAAAATGTACTAGACAGAAAAGCGATTAAATCAACACGGTAGTCAGTTTGATAGTGAAGACGCCTTAGACATTCAAAAGAAACAAGAACTGAACCGAAGAGAAGAAGTTATGAACGGAGCAATGTCGGACGGTGGCAGTGTAAGAGCTAAACTTAATAATGAACTGAAACTTGCTGACACACTGAAACAACACCAGTCTTTCATTCAAGAAAGATTGACGGAAACAAACAAACAGAAAGAAGAACTTGCTGAGCGAATGAGACTTTGGAAAGAACACATGAAGAAATTGCAAGTGCTGTTTCAAAGAGTTCATATCCTGCCGGTGTAGAAGTTCATTCAATGGTGTCCGCTGATGAAATGCCAGAGTTAGAACCATTAGAGGGAGGTGAAGAAGAAGATGAACGAGAAGACGACCCAGTTGTTGCAGTAGAAGCAAAAGCAGAAGACGCTTATGGTTACAACGAGTTTAAGAAAAGAGCGTCTGAACCAACACCCGCTTATCTTTCAAGCAGACCAGAAGAGATGAAAGAAGTCATGGGCAAACTGAAAGGGTTTAGAAACATTAAAGACAGTGTTTATCAAGAATTCACTGAATTACATAATGCATTAATTAATAGCGATGGTGATTTTATAAAGAAGGAACACAGATTGAAATTAGTAAGGTTTTACAATGATAAAGTGTATTACCCAGTTTTCCAACCCACGACCTAAGGAAAAAGAAGATAGTCAAAACATGATGGACGGTTCATTTGGAATACCAAAAGAAATGCCAGAAGGAGCATCAAAATAATCTATATTATGTCACATGACTGATAAATATTATGGATTATGCCGACGCCCTACTTTTAATGAAATGCTGAAAGAAGCGATGACACACAGATCAATTGAAATCATCCCTGAAAGACAGGTAATTGACTTGTCAATTAACAATATATATTTTGACGATTTTGGCCTTTCAAAAAATGATAGGAGACTACGGTTGAATGCTAGGGTTCAAACTGATAAGCAAGTTCTTCAACACGAATTGTTCCCTGATATGTTTGATGAAGTAGCACCAACATCACAGTTGTATGAAAACAACGAGGCAGGCGCACAAACAACACGATATATAGCAAAAGATTTTGCTGATGAAATTTATAGTAATGCAATTTCAGGCAGGACTCAAAAAAGAAAAAGTCAGATGAACCAAAAGCTGTAAAAGATAATGATTCAAAACAGTCTGATGAAAAGCAGGAAGATGTACAAAGTCTTCATTTAACGTCATCATCGTCAGCATCAATCGTGAAAGAGGAAGAGAAGAAAGAGGAAATCCGAGAATAAAGTCGTTAAGAAACATATTTTTAGGTGGAGAAGACAAGAGCGTATTTGAACTATTCAAAAGTGACCAGAAGACATCCACACCATCAGAACAATCAAGAGAACAGGAAGACGAATAACCGAGGGCATCATTCTGGTCAAGACGATAGGTAGAAGCAAGAAGCAGAAGTCACTCACCAGAAGAAAGAGCAAGAGGTAATCAAATGAACAGAAGACAACTGGAAACAAGAAGCAGGAGCAACTCACCCCAAGAAATAGCAAGAGGTAGTGAATGGACGAGGGAACAAATGGAAACAAGAAGCAGGAGCAGAAGCCCAGAAAGCACAAACACCAAAAGTAGCTGCAGAAAAATAGAAAAATAGAACTACTTAAAGAGAAAACGCCCTAATATAGTAAAATGACAGGAATTTTCATTAACGGCAATAGAAACAGAAAGGGGCCCTGAGAGCGTTGGATTTTTGCACACGCCTAATTTTGCTGCATTCTGACCAAAGCCGAAAAAACTTGAGAAATCGGAAAAAAGTTCTGGGACAACGTGCTGGGGTCATGCAAACAGTTTTCCACCTTAGCCCCCCTCCTACAGATGTCAGGCTCCTGTCCAAAACCGGAAAAACATCAAGAAATCAAAAGATTTTTCCAAAACCGAAAGAAACCTTGAGAAATCGAAAAAAGCAAAGAACCAAAGATTCTGGGACAATGTGCTGGTATCATGTAAACAGTCTGTTGGCCAGATTGGGTTTTTGTTTTTTTCCATTTCTCGAGGGTTCTTTCGGTTTTGGGCAAAATCTTTCGATTTCTCGATGTTTTTTTGATTTTGGGTTGTTTCTTTTGAATTCCCGATGTTTTTTCCGATTTTGGACACCTTCTTTTGATTTCTCGATGTTTCTTACTTATAAGGTAAGCCCAGCAGGAAGCAGCCAAGATAAGACAATCTGCAGCAAAAGCTTCAACACAGGACAGCTTTGCAAGGAAGAGCTTGGACGGTTTTCAAACACAAAACAACAAGAAAACCAAAGGTGTGGCCAGCCCGACAGCACAGCTTCAGGTGACAGCAAGCCCGACAGAGTCCTTAGCTTCCAGCCAGCTTGCACCCAGCCCCAGCCCAGCTAGCTTAGAGAAGAAGTTTTTTGGAACACCAGACCAGCAAGCCAAGGAGATAGAGCCTGTACTATCTAACAGGGTAGTTGCGTACCAGAGGCAGCAGCAGAGCAAGCTGCAGAAAGAAGCTGCACTAGTGAAGTCAGCTTACCTCCAGAGGCTAGCAGGCTGGAGAAAGAAGACCCAGAAGAAGTTGTAACAAGACTGCGGTTTCAGAGAGAAGAAAATCCCTGTGTTTCTGCATAACCTTAACTATGATGCCCACTTAATCGTCAACAAGGCTCACGAACTGCACAAGAATTCTATAATAGAATGTATCGCTCAGAACAACGAAAAGTTTATAACCTTTGGTTTTAAGAATCTTTGTTTCAAGGACAGTTCAGTTTCTTGTCATCTTCGTTGGATAAGTTGGTGAAGCTTTTCTTTCAGTATTTGGTTTGCCCTAACATCTAAAACATTGTCTAGATCGTGTGCTTTGTTTGGCGCTGTTTGTGTGCTACTATGTATTGGACTACTCTTATATTTCTTCAGGGATACTTTCATCATTTCAATCCATGATCCTTTATGATCACGAAGTCTATCACTAATCATTTTCTTAATTGTTCTAATCATTCTCTCCGCCTGTGATGCATGAGTTTTAGTAATAATTAATTCAATTCCTTCACCTTTCAAATAATTCTGTATCTTCTTACTATTTAATGCCCCTTCATCATCACTATATATACTAAGTGGATAGCCTAGAACTTTAAAACATTCTAACATAGCATTGAAAAAAGTATCAATATCATTATTTTCCATTGGAACTATATGACACTTTTTACTGAAAATATCGATACAAACAAAACCAAATTTAGGTTGATTTTTAACATCAACACCAACGTCATTTAACAAACTTGACATGACCATTAAATCAATTTGGAACTCATACTTTGGAAAAGGTGCCGTGTATGAATTGTAGTTCTTATAATTTCCTGTTTGCTTGTTTGGTTGAGATTTCAACCATTTAGAAACATAATCTAATGTAAAACCTGCTCCAACTTTATTCGCTTTTTCATATAAATCTCTAGCAGAACCGAAACCCTCATCAACATTGTGAAACAACTTATGTTAAATTTCATCCTTATCTAATTTCCTATTCATTATGATTTTTTATCTTTCATAATATCATACAGTTTATGATTTACATGACAATATTTTTAATAATATCATTCAATTACACTAAACGCTTTTGACACGGTGCAGTAGCATCGCGTGCTACGAGGAAATTCTTAGACTTCTTATGTTTTGAAAGATTTGATTTACAACTTAGCTGACTTCCACAAATATCACACACACATGAGTTTTTGTCTTTTCTTTATAGTATGTTTCAAAATAGTTATCATCATTTGGCTTCCTATTGTAGTATCCGTTATCCTGTTTTCTCCAGTCAGCATTGTTTCTTTTCGGTTCTTCTGCTGATGATATGACGCTTGTTTCTGAACTAATAAATTCATCATTTCCTATACTGTTCCAGAACATATCAAACATATCATTTGTCATTGTCATTTTCACACCATTATCAACAAAATAGGACGGCATTATATTTTATATATATAAAAGGTGACTATTACTTAAGTGACTTTTTTATTTTCCATCATTTGGACTTTTGTGTTTTTTCGTTATCCTTATCTTCATCTTCACCTTCAGACTCGTCCCCATCCACACCTGCAGGAACAGGGATGTCAGTAGGCGGTGCTATTTCGTATGTAGCATTTTCTTCTGACGATGATGAATTAACAGTACGCGTTGAAGAACTATTAACTGTGATAGGTGGAGAACTATTAACGCTAATAGGCTGGGAAGTATTTAACTCAACTTCTTCACTAGCATTTGTATTTAACCAATTCATTCTGGCAGTTGCTATATCGTATGATTTTACTAATGAATTCATTGTGTGCATCTGCCAGTTGCCTGTGCGCATCTGCCAGTTGCCTGTGTGCATCTGCCAGTTGCCTGTGAGCATCTGCCAGTTGCCTGTGTGCATCTGCCAGTTGCCTGCGCGCATCTGCCAGTTGCCTGTGTGCATCTGCCAGTTGCCTGTGTGCATCTGCCAGCTGCCTGTGTGCATCTGCCAGTTGCCTCTGTGCATCTGCCAGTTGCCTGTGTGCGTCTGTCAGTTGCCTGTGTGCATCTGCCAGTTGCCTGTGTGCATCTGCCGTTTCGTTTGGTTTAGAGGGGTTTGTAATTATCTATTGTATTGTTTGTTGTTTGGTTTGGTATGGTTGTTTTGTTGTTTGGTGTTTTTTTTATTTGTTTGTTTTCTGTTAGAGTTTTTGGTTTGGGTGTTGATTGTTCTGTTTTATGTGGAATGGATGAGGTGATTAATGTTGATGCTGTTATGGTTTTGATAAAAATGAATAAGGCGGTATATGGTTAGTTGTTAGGATTTTGATAAAAATGCATGAAGGGGCGATGATTGGAAATTTTAAAATGGATAAGGGTGCTAAATGTGGGGTTGTTATAATTGTATGGAAAATGAATAAGGGTAGATATTTTGACTCTTATGCTTTTGGTAAAAAATGAATGAAAGTAATAAATTGGAGGTAGTTATAAAATTGGTAAAATGGATGAGGTAAAGTATCTTAACTGTCATGATTATGAAAAAATGAAAGAGGGGGTAATATTGCTGACTGTTATGAAATGGATTTTAGAAACATGCTGACACCTGCCATTGCTTGACTGTTAGAATTTATATTTTAGAGTTTTTCTTACACTGTTATGAAACTTTGAAAAAAGATGTCAGAATACATATTTTATATATTTCCCCCCCCCCCCCGGCTCGTGTGCCATCTTTGCGTTAGCAAAAAAGTTCAAAGATTTGGCGGGACATTTTGGCTATTTCGGTTCTATCTCCTTTCTTTCTTCTTTTCTTTGTTTCCGGAATTGCAACAGGGCTGAAATTGCAAACAGTGTTGATTGACAAACCGGTCAAATATGTCGAGCTCCGCGCGGCCCTATCAAGCCCAGCGGCGCACCCGTGATACAGCACAACATAGCATACAAACATGGCACATCGCTCTCACCCACAGAAGCCAAGTTTTGACAAGGAACCCGGCTCGTGTGCCATCTTTGCATTAGCAGTCGGCGGGAAATTTTGGCAAGGATGGCATAATTTGGTCATTTACGAGATGCCATCAACACAAAAGCTGGTTGGGATATTCACGAGGGGCAGCCAGGGTCACAGACGTCTCCCCCGTACCAAGCACACACACGCATGCGCAGAAAACAATTTTCCTTTCGCGGCAGCCTTCGCCTCTAGCTGCGGGTAGATGTCTGGATGGAGAGGATCCAGGTACCCATGTCTCGTTTGCTTTGAAAGCTGAAAAGTGAAAGCGCAAGTTCAGGACTTCGTCACTGTGCAGTTTGGCGATGAGAATGCTGCCGCGGTCTTGGACGAGGGGCGCGTTGCTGCATGATGAATCAATCAAGCAGTTGCTTTGTCACTTTGTCAAAGTTATCAAGCAGAGTCTTGGCTCAGAAAATGAAAAGTACGCGCGCTATTTTCAGGCGTCTGAACTTGCATTCTCAGTCAATATGTCGGGCAATGTGAAGCTTGAGGTTTCTTGAATGCTGCATGTTTTATGCCAACGGTTTCCACCCCACTTCTGCGATACCAGGGAATTTCCCCTTTAGTGGGATTTGGAAGCCCTTTTTAGTTGCAGCGCGCAAACCGTTGCTCTCGGCCTGAAAATCACAAGAACAGGAGTGCAGTCAGGCCTGGACACTGTTCTGGGTGACGAAGGCAAAGTTGCTCTGGATATGATTCTATCATGAATGCGCCGGCTGCGAGACCTGTGCTTGCGTATCTACTCGCGTTATTCTTGCATCTTCGAATGTTTTTGCGTGGGGTCATTGTCTCACCGAACGATCTTGGCGGCCTGTCCGAGGCATCAACCCTGAGACGACGGGGGCCTTTTTGGCCAGCTGTGGCCAGCTCAGTGCCAGGTGTCGTTGCTTCTTGGGCGTCCCAGATAAGCTGTTTTGTGTTGTCCCTGTGCAGACCCCTTACAGTTATGGTGACCCTTACCAATCTTACGAGTCTTGCGCAGCCAGGAAGGCGCACTTGCTCAGGTTCGGCGAAATCGCTCACAGTGCCTCTTGGGCCACAGCGTGGCCATCAAGGCGGCAGCGGTGCTTCAGGGCTAAGAAGCGCAGCTTGGCTGTAAAGTGTTCAGTGCAGCCCAGCATGGGGGCTGTTAGCACCTCCCCATGTCGCTGGTGATGTTTGCCGACACCGTACTCGTTCTGCGTTACCTGAGTGCTCCATTCGTGAACCAGTGGGATCCAGCGCCGACAAAGGCTGACCCTGAAGCCAAGCAATCCAACAGGACCAGGGCAAATATCTTGTTTGCAGTGGCGGACCGAAACTTTCGGGGAATTCGGTCTCGGGCATCGCAGGAACTGATGTGTTCTTTCACCATGCCACGCCGGCAGCAGTGACGCCTCATAATCGATGAGAGCTTTCTGAGCTGTGAGACGCAAGGATAAAACGTGAGACGCGTGTGGCCGCGTGTGCCATTCCTTGCCTTGAGATTGGTGCCGTTCCGACTTCCATGTTCTTGTTTGGCCTGCTTTGCTCTTGCGACCGCGCCGTAAAGCCGTGGCGCAGCTTTGCTGCTCGGCTCAGGGCACACTTGCTCAGTTGTGACCAACTGGTCAGCTTGCAGGAGGCTAGGCTGCCCAAGGGCGCTGGCTAGTTTTTCCTTCACTGCTTTCACCGTGGCGTCCAGGCTCTGATGGCTTGTCAGCGATGCGTTTGCTGATGGCTAAGATGACGCCTTTGCTGAAAGCGCAACAATTGCCTATGCCACGCACGAGCCTAGGCCGGCATTGTGGCCGCAACGTCGGATGGCTGGGGCTCCGCGGCTTTGGCGTGAGTCTCCGGCGCCACGAAGGGCAGTGTCAGGCCTGAGCATTCCTATTCTTTGCGCCGGCGTCAAAGGTCGTTACTTAGCCTTAAGCAGGTGCTGCTGGAGCAGTTGCGGGAAGCAGAGCGGCCGTGTGGGAATCACCTACTGCAGGCGACCTGCTTCATGTTATGTGCCTTCTCATTACAGGTTCAGCACGCTCGTCAGCCAGGAATGTTGTCTAATTTGTAATCTCTTGGCCTTGTTGAAAAGCGATCTCGACGCCCTCCAGCATGAGAAGCGCCAGGAAGTCGGACTTGGTGGAAGCATGGAACAGGCCGCTGGTGAGTGCTGTAAAGCGTTTGCGCCATGTCTCTATCGGTTGGGCTGGAAGCTCCAGACGCCAGGCTGTGGCAAGAGTTGAGCAGCTTCAGAAGCAGCTGGAGCAGCTGAAGGTCCAGACATGCGCGGCGCCGAAGCGTGGGGCGCTTAGTGAGCCTGGTGCCACCTCGATCGCGGCAGGTACCAGTATAGCCGGCAAGCCGGTGGGCGGAAGTTTCAAAACCACATACCACTATAGATCATGTGTTTTTTTCGTTTGGGTTTGTTTTTTTTGTTTCGTTCCCTCGGCCCTTCCCTCGCGACTCGCCCCTTCCCTCGCTTCTTTCTTCTCCTCTTTTCTTTCTCTTTATCTATCTATATATATATCTATCTATCCTTTTATCTAAGCTATCGATCTATCTATGTATTTATCTATCTATCTATCTATCTAACCTTTCTTTTTTTCTATCTATTCATCTATCTATCCTATCTATCTGTCTATGTATCTATCTATCTGTCTATCTATCTAATGTTTCTATCTAATTTATCTATCTATTTGTCTGTCTATCTAATCTATCTATCTATCTATCTATCAACCTACCTATCTAATCTTTCTATCTAATCTATATATCTACCTATCTATCTAATCTATCTATCTATCTATATATATATCTACATATCTATCTATTTATATATCTATCTGTCTGTCTATCTAATCTCTCTCCCTATCTATCTATCTATCTAATCTATCTACTTAATCTATCTATCTGTCTAATGTATCTATTGAATCTATCTATCTATCTACCTGTCTGTCTATCTAATCTATCTATCTATCGATCTATCGATCTATATCTATCTATCTAACCTGTCTATCTATCTATCTATCTAATCTATCTATCTATCTATCTATTTATCGATCTATCTATCTATCCTTGCGAAAATGCTGCGCCTGCCACGAAATCTGTACCCCACGTTGCGAACATGCCGCCCTGCCACGAAATCTGTACCTCATGTTGCGAAAGTGCTCCCCCTGTTACGAATTCTGTACCCACGAAATCTGTACCTCACGTTGCGAAAATGCTGCCCCTGCCACGAAATCTGTACCTCATGTTGCGAAATGCTGCCCCTGCCACGAAATCTGTACCCCACATTGCAAAAATGCTGCCCCTGCCATGAAATCTGCACCCCGCATCGCGAAAGTGCTGCCCCTGCCACAAAATCTGTACCCCACGTTGCGAAAATGCCGCCCCTGCCACGAAATCGCGACGTGACAGCTTGCGCGTCCATTCCACTGCGATTCGCAACCGCCGCCAAAGTGCCGCGCCTACCACGAAATCTGAGCGCCGCATCAACAAAGTGCTGCGCCTGTCACGCAAAACGTACCTCAGGTTGCCAAAGTGTTGCGCCTGCCACGCAAAACAATGTTGCGAAACGGTGTCGCGTATCAACCGTCCCGCACCCGTCGTCCGTCAGACGCCGCGACCGAGGTAGCTTTCAGCCAGCCCCACACCACCAAACCCGCAGAGGGTTGCTCTTTTTCGCAAATTCTATTCCCCCGCCACACGCACACGCATGTTTTCTCTCGCCCGCCTTTCATTCTTTCTTCTTCCTTTCCTGCACCATCTAGCTTTCAATTAGTTTCCGTAGCTCGGAAGTTTCCTTCTAAACTTCCTCTGATTAGGCTCTGTGGTGTTTAGAGGCTTCGAGGCGTCAACAAGCTTTCTGTCTTAAAACATGCAATGGTTTCCTGCCACCGCGCTCTGGCGGACAACACTTCGTGCTGCGGCGTTTGCCTTCTGGAACTTGTATTCTTTTTAGTGTTTTGGCGTTCTGCTATGCAATCCCCTTAACATCAACTACTTCACCTTCGACCTGTTGCACCTGTGGCGTTGCCACTGAGTTGAGACTTCTCGTAGCGATGAGTTGAGGATTGATGCTCTGTGCGGTTCATGCCCCCAAAAACTGCACTTTGTGATGGGCGAGGGTCAAGGGTTCGCCTGTGGGCGCCGGTGCAAGACGATGATGAATGGTGAAGATGATGACGACGGCGATGATGACGACAATGATGTTATGATGCTATGATCAATGATGAAGAAGAATAAGAAGACATTGATGAAGGTGACGGTGACGATGGCGATGGCGATGATGATGATGATGATGGTGGTGGTGATGATGATGGTGGTGGTGGTGATGATGACGATGATGATGATGGTGATGATGATGATGATGATGATGACGACAATGATGATGATGACGATGACGGTGGTGATGATGATAATGGTGATGATGATGATGTTGACGATGATGGGGATGATGATGTTGGTGACGGTGATGATGATGATCTTGACGATGTTGATGATGGTGATGATGGTGAGATGATGGTGATGGTGGTGATGATGGTGATGGTGATGATGATGACGGTGATGATGAGGATGAGGATGATGATGTTGATGCTGATGTTGGTGATGATGATGATGATGGTGACTATGACGATGATGATAATGACGATGACGATGATGATGATGATGTTGATGTTGGTGGTGATGATCATGATGATGGTGATGATGATGATGCTGGTTTTGTTGATGATGGCGATGATGGTGGTGATGACAATGATGGTGATTTTGACGATGATGATGATGATGATGATGATTACGACGATGATGCTGCTGCTGATGATGATGGTGGTGGTGGTGATGATGATGAGGTGCAGGAGGCTTTGCTACAAAGCCATTTCAAAGCTGAAGCATATGGATGTCCGCATGAGGAGAGCTAGATGGCGCCGTCGCCAAGAGCGTGAAGCTTGGCCCAGAGCAAACTGAGGCTCGCGTCGCTGCAAGGTTAACAACATTGATTGCCCCAGTCAATTTGCCTTGCAAGTGTGTCCAGAAGCTGGAGCCGCTTAATTGGAAAGTCCCAAAGAGTGCGCACAATCTCCTGACGGGCAGCCAAGCTGCCCCTCATTTTTGTCACGTTGCCTGAAGGCGGCTGAACTTCATGCCGCCAAGCGTGCGTGCTATGAGCCACCAGGTGGCCAGGCGCGGGGTGCTTGCGCATGCTAAAATTGCTCCAGAGCTGTGCGCAGGCCGCCTTCGATGAAGGAGTTCCGGAGGCGGGCCAAAGGCAACTGGCGTAGAGCTTAATGCATCCAATCGCACCTTGGCAGGTTTGCTCGCGGCATTCTCCAAAAGCAAGCGCCGTCAGTTTGATGACGCCGCCGGGCAGCCCAGGGAGGAACGATGCCTCGAAGGCACGACGGCGTCGAGTTTGCAGCGGACGCTTCCAGCCCCGCGTCACGTTGCAGGATCGACGGCCTTCCTTGGACTCTCAGCCATCAACTGCAGAGCCTGACTCAGACGAGCTCCCTGCCTTCAAAGCATATTCTGAAGAGGGAACTGAGCTCGTGCAGCGATTGTTCTGTAGTGTTTGTTTGGGGCTCGAGCTCGGGGCCGGGGCAGGACGTCTCTTTTTTTTTCGCTCGTAGCAAAAAAGAATTCAAGCAAGGCCAGAAGAACTTTTCTCAGAAGCCATTCCATTCTTGGAATTTCCCGAAAGCATCGCGAGGGGTTCTTCCGTGCGGAGCTCTTGGACCAACTTGCGTAGAGTGACTTGCGCAGAGCCACCAACTGCGTAGAGCCAACTGCATAGAGCCAAGTGCGTAGAGTCGCTTGCGCAGAGTCGCTTGCGCAGAGCGAGGTGTATAGAGCCAAGTGCATAGAGTGAAGTGCATAGAGCCAAGTGCATAGAGCCAAGTGCATAGAGCCCAGTGCGTAGAGCGAAGTGCGTGGAGTGAAGCGCATAGAGGGAAGCGCGTAGAGCCAAATGCATAGAGCGAAGTGCATAGAGGGAAGCGCGTGGAGCCAAGTGCATAGAGCAAGGCGCGTAGAGCCAAGTGCGTAAAGCCAGTTGCATAGAGCGAAGTGCATAGAGGGAAGTGCGTGGAGCCAAGTGCATAGAGCGAGGTGCGTAGAGCCAAGTGCATAGAGACAGGTGCATAGAGTCAGGTGCGTTGCATAGGGCTAGGTGCGTAGGTGCATAGAGCAAGTGTGGAGGCTCGGTGTCAGCAGCTTTGCAAGCCTGGGAAAGGTATTTATCGCGCGCGACAGAAAGAAAGAGAAACAGCTCGGTATAAGAATCTCATATTTTGGCGGGGGGTGGGGATGTTGTCATCGATCGGTTTTGCGACCCTCTGCGGGGATCAGCGTGGCAGATGTGCAAAATCTGAAGGTTTTTTGCGATTCTTGCGGTTCCAGATGAACCCTCTGCGGGGATCGGCGTGGTCGAGGTGCAAAAACTGATGGTTTTTTGCGATGTATCCATTCCCGGATGAACCCCCTGCAAGGATCGGCGTGGTGGATGCGCAAAAGCTGAGGTTTTTTTGTGCGGTTCCTGCGGTTGATGATTTTTTTGCGGGGATCGGCGTGGTTGAGGTGCAAAACTGGAGGGTTTTTTCGATTTTTTGCTTGCGAACCGGTCTTTGGAAGTTGTCTCGTGGCTTGCGCGGCTGCTCTCGGAGTCGCGTGCTCGCGGGTTCGATCCCCGCCTGGTCCGCAGCAGCCTCCAGTTGGCAAACCGCAAGCTTTAAGTACAATAGTAGTACGCGGAGTGCACTTCCGCAGCTCGGGCAGCACTTGCGCAGAGCAGCTTGCGCAGAGCACTCGCGCAGAGAAACTTGCACGGAGCAACTTGCGCAGAGCAACTTGCGCAGAGCAACTTGCGCAGAACAACTTGCACGGAGCACTTGCGCAAAGCGCTCGCGCAGAGCACTTGCATGGAGCACTTGCGCAGAGCAACTTGCGCAGAGCAATTTGCACATAGCAACTTGCACAAAGCACTTGCACAGAGAAACTTGCACAGAGCAGCTTGCACAGAGCACTCGCGCAGATAAACTTGCACGGAGAAACTTGCGCAGAGCACTTGCATGGAGCACTTGCGCAGAGCAACTTGCGCAGAGCAATTTGCACATAGCAACTTGCACAAAGCACTTGCACAGAGAAACTTGCACAAAGCAGCTTGCACAGAGCACTCGCGCAGAGAAACTTGCACGGAGCAACTTGCGCAGAGCACTTGAATGGAGCACTTGCGCAGAGCAACTTGCGCAGAGCAATTTGCACACAGCAACTTGCACAAAGCACTTGCGCAGAGAAACTTGCACAGAGCAGCTTGCACAGAGCACTCGCGCAGCTAAACTTGCACGGAGCAACTTGCGCAGAGAAACTTGCACGGAGCAACTTGCGCAGAGCAACTTGCGCAGAACAACTTGCGCGGAGCACTTGCGCAAAGCGCTCGCGCAGAGCACTTGCATGGAGCACTTGCGCAGAGCAACTTGCGCAGAGCAATTTGCACATAGCAACTTGCACAAAGCACTTGCACAGAGAAACTTGCACAGAGTAGCTTGCACAGAGCACTCGCGCAGATAAACTTGCACGGAGCAACTTGCGCAGAGAAACTTGCACGGAGCACTTGCGCAGAGCAACTTGCGCAGAGCAACTTGCGCAGAACAACTTGCACGGAGCACTTGCGCAAAGCGCTCGCGCAGAGCACTTGCATGGAGCACTTGCGCAGAGAAACTTGCGCAAAGCAACTTGCACAGAGCAACTTGCACGGAGCACTTGCGCAGAGAAACTTGCGCAGAGCAACTTGCGCAGAACAACTTGCACGGAGCACTTGTGCAAAGCACTTGCGCAGAGCAACTTGCAACGAGCCACTTGCGCAGAGCAACTTGCACAGAGCGCTTGCATAGAGCACTTGCGCAGAGCAACTTGCACAGAGCAACTTGCGCAGAGCGCTTGGAATTAGCAAGTTGCACAGAGCACGTGCGCAGAGCACTTGCGCAGAGCAACTTGCGCAGAGCGACTTGCGCAGAACAACTTGCGCGGAGCACTTGCGCAAAGCACATGCGCAGAGCAACTTGCAAAGAGCCACTTGCACAGAGCGACTTGCATAGAGCACGTGCGCAGAGCAACTTGTGCAGGGCAATTTGCACATAGCAACTTGCACAAAGCACTTGCACAGAGCACTTGCGCAGAGCAACTTGCGCAGAGCAACTTGCGCAGAGCGCTTGCACGGAGCGCTTGCGCAGAGCCCCGTTCACAGAGCAACTTATACAGAGACGCTTGCACAGAAAGAACTGCATGGCAAACATTGCTTTCAGGCCAATCGTCCTCTAGTGTTTCTTGTCGGGCATTTCAGCCCCTCCCAGAACTTTGGCTGACATGAGCCACGGTCAAAACACGGTTGGTAGGAGGTTAATGGGGGATGGTCGTGAACCCTCTTTTTGGGGGATTTCAGAAACCTGAAAAGGTACCCTGCGACTAGGGGGATGACCGTCCACCATATGCCGTGTTTTGACCCTGGCACGCATGTTGGTTTGCTGTCCAAGGCTTGCTGTCCTTGGCGAGCTGGGCGCTGGGGCATTTGGTGCCGTAGTGTCTGTGAAGCACGTGGCTTGGCTTTATTGTGGCCTTGGCGAGAGCGATGTGCAGGGCCCAGCCGGCTTCCCAGCAGGTTCAGAGCGGGGAGACGTACGCGCTAAAGACTGCTAGCTTGGAGCTGGCGTTGGCAGAGGCAAAAATTCTCCAGAAATGCCACTTGGCGTGTAGCTTGACAGCCTTACATGCTTGTGTTTGGCGGTTCTCCGGCCGAGGCTGCTGCCGCCATATTGCGCCTTGGACTGGGCGGCTGCTTTGCCATTTGCGTTCCTAGGGTTCAGCGCGTTCTGTTGAGGTAAAGCTGTTCCATCACGACCACGACCGCGGAAGACTCCTACTCGAACTGTGCGCCGGCACGGCTGCTGACTTGGGCGAGCTGCGCGAGGACCTCTTTTTTTCCTGCGCGCAGTGTTTTGATCCTTGTTGCCAGCGGCGTTGATGCCAGCAGGAGCCTGTGTTGCACATAGGCGCTTCAGTCGCTTGCGCCCTGAGCCACCTCCACAGCATCTCGCCGCCATGCAGTATTGCTACGAGTCAGGGCCGGGTAACGTGCAAACATTGACAGACAGTACATCATATTGCGTCGCAGCGATTTGCCCGAGGTAGGAGGATTATTCATCGCACCTTGGCCAGTTTGCGCGGGTTGGCAGCGCAGTGCTCCAAGCTTGCCAAGGTGATGTGAAGCCGCAAAACATCCTTCTGAGCCTCGGCTTCGCCAGTTGTTTTTTTCCTTTCCGCTCTCGCTGCTTTGGAGTGGGCCCAGAACATGCTTCAAGATGCCCAGGTTCCATCTGGTTGTCCGCTACAGGTAGCCAGATGAGCCATGGTCAAAACACATATGCGAATAAAACTGCCATATATTGGCTCAAGTCACCCTGTACTAGGATCTGTACATGGTGGCTTGCAAGGAACAAACACATCGCGCGCAGCAGCTCGGGAGGGAGGGATCGTCAAGTCCACCTACATTCCCCTGGTTGCCAGCGCGTCCGCATTTTGGGGGTAAATGGGCGAAGGTCATGAACCCACTGAATTGGAGTTTCAATAGGCCTCAGTAATGAGAGATTTCTGTTGGGTGACCCATGTCCAAAGCCGAGCTACCATGTTTTGGCCATGGCACAGATCATGACATCCAGAGCTATTGGCGGAGGGTGAAGTTAGCGAGCTTGCTATGTCAGAAGGTGACGTGCCTCCGCGGGGCATCGTTTCCTAGACAACGTGACAACTCGAAATTTTAAGGGGCTTGCCGTGTTTTTCCCTACGGGCTAATGGAGATCCAAGCAAGAACTTCGGCGGTAGAGCTGCTTAAGACAGAGCAAAAAAGATGATGTTTTCTTTCAGGCGCTGACTGTGGAAAGCTTGAGCCCACGAAGTGACTTTGGTACAAGCCACGGACCGGAATGCAGCCTAACCTTTTCAGAGCGGGGCATGTGTGGAGCGGGGCGCAGTTCCTGTTCTCTTCTGAGTTCCCTTCTCTACACTCTCTTCTATGTTGCGTTCTCTTCTCTGCTTGTTTTCCTTGTCGCTCTCGGAAGGGCGTGAGAATGGCTCGGAAAGCATGACAGCTTAGCTGTAAGGGTTCTCTATTCATGCTAAGAATTGATCCCAGTCACGAGATGATTTGCCCCTGGTAACCCTGTTGTCTCCCCACCTGTCTCCCACTTGCAAGACTTGCGTGCCTCTTTCTGCCAGTGCACTCGGACCTTGTCACGACATGTCTTCCCAGTTGTCTCCCCACTTGTCTCCTACTTGTCTTTCCATTTGCTTGCCTCTTTCTGCCAGTGCACTCGGAGCTTGTCACGACATGTTTTCCCAGTTGTCTCCCCACTTGTCTCCGCAGTTGTCTCCTCACTTGTCTCCCCATTTGCTTGCCTCTTTCAGCAAGCAGTAGCACACCCGCAAGCAACATACCCACTTTCCCAAATCCCGCCCAACATAATTTATCAATCCACTCACCAAAACCCATATAATAATTAATAGAATGTTTTAAGTTATTCATTTTTCAAGCATAACTTAAACCATTTCAATTATCCTCAACCTTTTTTTTTAAATCATCAATGTGCTTCTTTGTTTTTTTCATGCCTCGCTTTATGTTTCAATCTACCCTCACAATCACAAACAGAACACGCAAATATTTTCATGCCATAGTCTTGATTTATTTCGCTTATCTCCTCTTTATGATTATCTCTCCATGTCTGCGAGTAGATTTTCATTTTTCTCTACACAAATCACAAGTTTTATGATTTTCCGAAAATATCCCAATCTTTCTATTCATTTTACAATGTGAACAATATTGTTTTTCTCCTTCTTCTGTTTCTTTCTGTTGCTTATCCGCGGCGTTTTTCAGTATCTTTCTTTGGTCTTTCTGTTTCTGCCTTTCACGGCATCTATCACAAGTTTTGGAACAACTTCCTGAAAATAAATCTCTTGCCTTATAACATCCACAACACGCGCAATATTTCCTTTCCATAATCTCTTACAGTAATAAGCAATTTACCCTTTAAATAGTTTTAGACACAAATAATAAGTTTGCTCTGGGGTAAGAAAAACCACCAAACAACAAACCACACAAAAAAACCAAACAACAAACAACACAATAGACAATTACAAATATATTGAATAAATCTAATAGTTTTATTCTATTAGTCTAAAACTATATTTTTAACATCTCATGCCTCAACAAAGACTTATTATTAAAATCACTAACAGAATAATATTTTTGTCCTAATTTAGTTTCTATTTTAGTTATTGTATGAGTTGTTTTAGTCCAGTGTGAGGTTTGTTGCTTTTCAGTTATTCCTTTTTTCCTTCTGATTTTAACTTTGTCTCCAACATCTAAATCTGGATATGTGCGGGAATGTCTTGCTTTCATTGATATATTTAGTTTTACTTCAAATTCATTCTTTTTTAGTTTTGCTTGTGCTGGTGTAAAACCGGCGCTTGTGTGCTTCAATTTATTATTGTATGTTAATAAAATTTCAATAATGTAGTCTCGCCAATCAATATCTTGTTTGTCTTTCTTTTCATCTGCTTCAACTCTGTTATACAGCATTCTTTTGAACGTTTTAATTGCTACTTCACTGAACGCTGCGTGGTTTCTTGCTGTGTAGTGTTCTATACCTTTATCTTTTAGATACTCTTGTATAGATTTTGTATTTAATGCGCTTTCATCCTCTGTAAATAATAATTTACAAAATCCGCCAATCGTTTTAAATCCTTCAGCCAGTGGCATTGCTACATCACCTTCACTTTTGCTTTGAATAGGTATTACAGTCATTGCCTTACTGAAAATTTCTATCATTAAAGCACCAACCTTCATTTTCTGATTAGGAATATCATTGATAAAGGATAAATCAAATTGGAATTCGTGAAATGCATTTGGCGGTATATATGAATTCTGCCCTCTTGGTTTTGTTTTGATTTCTATATTTTTATTGAAAAAATCGTCTATATCAGCCTTGGTTATTGACTTATCTTTTTCTCTACTTTCTTGAAGTGTGCGCTGTTTAGACCCATAACCGCTTTTATCATAATAAATATCACTAACTATTCTTTGTTTATCCATATAATAAATTAAGATGTATTATATTGATACTGTAATATTATTCATAATTTAAGTTCAGGATAATAGTTTAATTGATGACTATTAGATTGTTGATACATCTTACCTCTTTCATACATCATTTTCAAAATAATATTAATGTCCCTCACGATATTTTTCACATTAAACTGTTTGCTTTCAATATATGATTTAATGTCTTCTTTTACATCACACCCTTCTCTTCTACGATATAACAATATCCATAATATGTGTTTAATCAGTTCATACTTTTTCTTACTGATTTTTAGAAATGCTCTAACATAACCATAAGGTGGTCTTTCACACACAGTTAAAAATATCAAGATTTCATCTTCAACATTTCTATTATTTCTCCTTTTCAGATTTAAATGACACCTGATTAATTCTTGATTATCTCTCCATTCCTGACAAATTTTACATTCATCTTCTTTACCCAAAGCGTACTCAAATATATTATTTATTATTCCATTAGGTAAATTTAATTTGTATAATTCCATATTCTCCTTCTTGAAATGGCAACAGTCATAGCATTTCTTATTGATATAATTATTTATTTCTTGTTCCTTCATTACTCTCTACTATATATAGGTATTATTTCTTTAAACCTTTTTTAGTCTAAAACTAAGAATTTAACATAAACCATATTAAAATCTTAATGTGCTGATACATTACAATAGACGCAGCAGGCAATACAGTTATCCACTTCATGCGGGCGAAAATTACATAACCTTTGTGCTGTAAAATTACTACATAATTTACCTTGCTTTGTTTCAAAATTAAACGGACTATTACACTTTTGGCATCTGGCACGAAACTGTTGTAAGCACCACTCAGCACTTATGTATTCTTCCTCATTAATTTCTCTTTGAGCGCGACGGTCTTGTATCTTATAGTTTTCTACTTTATTCTGAAAATATCTCATTCTCATATTTTTGTCCATTTGTTTATCAAAGTCATCATTCTTGAACAATCTGACTTTTCTGAAATCAACGCACCTTGCAATCGCCGTCCATAAAAACTCTCTGGATACAAATGATAAATTCCATTCATGAATACTGATGCTTTCTTTTACACTTGCTCCCTGTGATGAGTGAGTAGTGGCACAGTATGAATATATAAAGTTAGCATCAACCACAGGTTCAAATAACATAAATTCATCTTCTTCATTTGCTATGTTTTGTAATGTTATTTCTTGTCCTAATTCATCATCTTCTATATTTGTAATCCTGTATCTTAAATTGACATTTACCCTTGGTTGTTTAATCCATTTTCTGGCAATTAACATATCACCCACTACATATTTCTCACTTATGTCTAATCTGTCCCGGATTTCATTGGAGACAGACCGACACCTTAAATTAGTATAAGCAATGTTATGCTCTGATGCCATTATATCATCAGTGATTTCAAAATATTTGGGTATGATGTCATTTATTGGCAATGTGTTTTCCCAAAAGTCAGCATACATATCATTAACTATTGCTCTGTTTCTTTCCCCTTCTTCACTATCTTTTGCACCTACTCTTTTACAAATTGTTAAGAATATGTTGTATTTAAAGATTGTGTCCAAACAATTATCCATGTATGTCGCCGGGTTTTGGCAGTTGGTCATTACTTCCACTCCTTGTAATTGCTTAACATCGCCCGTAGCAACTACGATTTTATCCGGAATATTCTGAATAAATAACCTTACTTTATTCAACACATATAAATTTGACATATATATTTCGTCAAACACTATTACATCAAGAGGCGAATAATCATAAATTGGTAATTTCTTTCCGACATCTTCTTGAACGGCAATGCTAAAAAATTGTTATATGTTGTTGCTTCTACTTCTTTCTCTTGTAAAAGTCTATTTGTTGGAACAACGAACAGAACATTATAATTCATTGTTTGGAAATATTTGCCTATATAACTCTTACCTGTGCCCGGCACTTTCCCTTTCACAAGGCATGGATTTTGTTTAATAACTTTTTTACAAATGCTTTCAGTATTCCATTCATCTTCAATAGAAATATTAATATTCTTAATCTTCGGTATTTCAGGTAACTCATTAAACTTATACTTGTATGGTTGGGTTGGTAATGTTAAAGTGTGCTTCTCTTCAAGTCTCCAATCTCCTATCTCATCGCCAAATTTCAGCAGTCCTTCCCGCCATTTTCTCAAATAATTATATCCATAAACTTTATCCAAATCGTGTTCGTGGATAGTTATGCTCTCTGTTTTAACACTATATACTTTAATATTATTATCAGTTAATGGTTTATATGTTTCATACATTTTGAAATTATGGTATTGTAAAAGCAGTTCTTTTTTAGCATAAATCCATTAGTCAATACTTTTTTATCTGACACATTCAATACATAATATGTCATGCCCTCTGTATCCTTTACTCTCATTTCATCATCTTCTAATTCTTCTAATTCTGTTTGGTACTGACTGATTGTATAGATTTTACTGTTTGGATTTAACTTTTGATAATAACATGCCTCCCTCAATGAGTTAAATGTGCTACTTTTTTGTGATGTGTTATGAGATTTTTCCAGCATACCGATGCTTATGTTTGCTACTTTCTTTTGTAGTTGCTTATTTAAATCTTCATTGCTTGATGTTTTTGTAGAATAGAGTTCACCAATTATTTTCTTGTAATTCACTTTATAAACATGATTAGGTTGTTTGTAATATAATATCTTCAACTTAATATCACGCTTTAACAACTGCTTTAAAAACTTACCGTAAATCAGATTATATGTCTTGTTAAAAATATGTTTCCTTCATAGACTTCTACAATGTATAAAGTTAGATTATTAAAACTATTAATATCGCAATCTTGAGTAAAGGGTTTAAACAATCAAACTCTGTAAATCTCGGGATGTATTTGATACAGCACCCGCCAAAAGTAAATGCCTTTTTAATGTCAATCTCCCTCAACTTTTTAATATTAACCTTATTATCGAAAATCCCAACCGGGACAATAGTTTTACACTCCTTCAATATCTTAATATCAACTTCATTGTAATATGATAAGTGGATTTCCTTAAACATGTCCTTTTGAAATCGGAACATAGCACTAACAATATTATTATATGTGTCTTCATCATCAATTGCTACATCTTCATCAATCCTATCTTTTGATAAACTCTGTGATACCATATTATATTTAATGTATTTTTGAGTTTTTTGTAATAAAACTTACACATAATATTAGCAATGTGTCCGGAATTGCCATATTTAATGTAGGGTTTGTATCCTGCTTCGTTGAGTTGAAAAAATACTTTTACCGTATCATTGTCAGAATGTATTAAGACATATTCTTCTTCTTCCCGCATTTTTAACAAATCATCTACATCATCAAACATTTTATACTTGATAGGTTCATTCCTGTCAGTAATTTAAAATCTGCTTGTAGTTGGTGCTTTAAATCCTTCCTCGTTTGCTTGCATTTGCCTTAATGTGTTTAAATCATGGTTTAACAAATAAATATGGTTATTGTTAACTAATCCTCTGAACATTTTAACTCTGCCCTTTTCGTAGTCTTTGGGGTCATGTTGATAAATTAAACCGCCTGTAAAGTTGTAAAGTCTGACTGGAATATTGAGGAATTTAAAGACCCTATCCATTTGGTTTGTTGATGCTCCATTATTGATAAACTCTTCTTCTGTCATTTCCAGCAATTCTAAAATCTTATTTCGGGATAATGTTTTAGCATTATGTGCCTTCTTTGCTCTTGTCAGTTCTGTCCCTTCAAAGTTTTCAAGTAAAGCATTTATCCAACACTCATTATCTTTATATTCCTTCTTTTGTAATGCTTCTTTTATTGTTAAAGCATCGGCGTCAACTTCGGTCTGGATGTATCTATAATAGATGCTTATATTCTGACTTTCCCTCAATGTTTGCTCTCTTTCATCGTAGTTTGAGGTGTCAGTTTCAACCAGTTCAACGCTTTCAATTCTAATGGCGTCAGCGTATTCCACAAGATGCCCTATATCATCAAATTCGCTACTGGTGTTCATCAACCGCATTACCCTTTTGAATAAGCTTTTTTCATCTATATGATATTTTCTAATCTTTCTACTTACTACTGTTTCTATAAACTGATTTGCTTTGCCATTCGCCTCGCCCAATGCTCTTTGTTTCCCTGATGCTTTCAGTAATATAGGATAATATGATATGCCATCTAATATAAATGATGGTTTCTTTATTTCGCCTCTATTAGCAACTGAAAATAACATAAATTTTACATCATAAGTCTTCCTGTTCTTGAAAATATCCTTTGCCTTTTTTGCTAATCCCGCTATTGCTTTTCTTTTAAAGATGGGTTGCTTGTCGTGTGTTTTAATTACTGCTTTAACTTCCTTTCCTGTCCTTGCTTTCTTTGCTGTCTTTGCCATTCTTTCAGTTATGGGTTCTGCTTCTTCGTACTTTGCCACTGCTTTATCATATCTCTTCAATCCTGGTTTTCGTTTCTTTGTAACATTGATGCTGATGTCATTTATCAGTTTATTTGCCGTTTCATATTGTGAAATCTTGCGGTCTTCATACAGTCATACAAATCAACTATTATATGGTTTTTGCTTGTATATCCGGCGGGACTTTGCCAATTTTACTATCTCTTGTAGTTCTTAAGTTCTGGGTATATTGTCGGGTAAGTTTTCTAGCCATGAATATATTTATATTATATTTATAATAATAAGCATTTCTTTAAATGCTTTCGTCTTAAACTTAATTTAATGATATTTATCGAAACAGTCTTAAAGAAATGTTGTTTAATATAATTAAGATAATGACAAAGAAACCAGAAGATATGACATTGGATGAAATTAGGGAACAGATGGCGTTGCTTTCGCGGTTGTATCATCATAAGAGAAAAGAAGAAGACCCTGAATACATAGAAAAAGTAAGAGAGAGGAAAAGAATAACAGGTAAAGCACTTTATCATAAGAAGAAAGCACAAAGAGAAGCAAGAGAAACCGAAGAGAGGAGAGAGAGAGGAGAACCATAACCTGAAAAGTCAAATTATCACCCGAGCAGAAAATACAAAACAGAATATGCGATGGTTGCTGTCGCTAATTGAAAATAATATTATTTTAATGAAAAATAATATTATTTTAGACGTTCTTTGTCCTTATCCTTATCTTCATCATTTTCACTTTCAGCATCAGTAGGAATAGGCATGTCAGTAGGAGGTGCTATTTCATAATTAGCATTTTCTTCTGATGATGATGAATTAACAGTATGCGTTGAAGCACTATTAACAGTGATAGGTGGAGAGCTATTAACGCTAATAGGCGGGGAAGTATTTAACTCAACTTCTTCACTAACATTTGTATTTAACCCGTTCATTATGGCAGTTGCTATATCATAAGACGATACTAATGAATTCATTGTTAACTAACTAATAACTCTGAAATTTGGATTGTTGTTAATGTAGTGTGATATGTTAAATGTGCTACTATTTGTCCTATACTAAAACCTGACCTCATCATAAATTCTATAATCCTCATCAACATAAATAATTTCTTTCTATATTTATCAATGTCATCATCATCATCGTCATCATCATATAAATCAGGGTCATATGTAAATGCTTCTGCTTCTGCTTAAGCCTTGGTTATCAATTTGCTTTTGAATCTCTTTGAAGACCCACCTAATAGTTTTGTCATATCATCAAAATTATAAGTTTGTGTTGCCTTATCATATGGTAGGTCTGTTTGTGTTGCCTTGTTTTCTTTGTTAAGCGTTTGTGTTGCCTTGTCTGCCATCATAACTTGAGCGTTCATATATCTTTTTTTATTTTATAATTCATTAAATCCATCTTATCAAAATCAAAATTATTCAATAACATATCTTTCTTGTATTTCTTCAGTATAACTGTTGTTTTTAGTTTGCTTGTCATTGCTTGTTTAAGCATTCCATCATATGTGGGGTGTTTCCTTAACTCGTGTTTGCGGTTGTTAATCATTTTATATAATTGTTGATAAATTATATACATGATTTATTCCTTTGTTGCTTTGCCTTTGCCTTTAATATCTCTCCAATCTTCCATTATTTTTCTTAACAATTCATCATTTACTTTCGTCGTCCATTTTCCGGTGTTTATAAGTTTCTCCACCAGTCCAACTAAATAAGTTCTACCGGTTTCTTTTTTACCTTTACCTTTTTTCTTTGTGTTTGAATATTGTTGTTCCTGTTTTTCAGTACGTCCTGCTCCTCTTAAATGTAATTGAAATAATATGTCTTCCTCTTTTAATGTGCTTCCTTTCCAATGGTGTATATCAGTTGAATAGCCAATGGTTTCCTTATGTGTTCTTGTTTGTCTTTGTGGGACTGTGGATGAGCTGTCAGCGCTGTCCCTTGTTTGCTCTCTTCTTTCTTCATTCCTTGTCATTAATCCTCGTTGTGCCCCTTGTATCCGTTTAACTGCTTCATCCTTTGTAATAATTGGTTCTAACGGTGGTAAGTCATCATCGCTTGATTTAGCAGTTGCCATTGATTGTACCTCTGATGGTGTATCATATTTTGTTTTTCTGCAATCTGTGGCTACACGTGCCATTTCGTGTAAATCATCCAAAAATTGTCGTCTAACATCTTCTGACATTTGACTTGTTTGTCGTTCGTGTTGTTCCTCGGCATCGTCCATTGTTGCACTTAGTGTTTGTATTGCTCCGTCTCTTAAATCATCCATTTCATCATTGGTTGCCATACCAAACTGTTCAACGGTTTTAGGTTTTTCTAACATTTTTGAAAGTGTTGTTGTCTCAAATCTACGGTATTATTGTCACACACTGTTCCTAATGGACTATCACGAAAATAATAGGCGTTTCTGTCTATTACATCTCTGATATTCTTATTTTTATATTCTTTCTTTGTAATTTCCTTTATCAGTTCATTATAAGACGGTCTTAATCTCAATTGTGATTTTAGCGTTTTCATCTGTGCATTTTCTATTCTCATTATTGTATGAAACTAATTAGATTATAAAATTTATTAATCTAATATAATTAATTTATTCAAAACCAAAATCTTGTCTTAATTGATTGATTATTCCTTCCTTCTTCTTAATCATTTCTGAATATGATTTACCTTTTTCACTTGATGGATGATGTCTCAATTTTTCACCTTCCAACCTGTGGATTTCGTTAAAATACGCCTGTGCTTCTGCCATATATCTTCTTTTATTTTGAAATACAGCATAATCTTTTTTAGCGCTATGACGTTCTAGTTGTTCGTGTAATTCTTTCAAATATGTGTAATTCGGTTGGTGTGCCTTGTTGTCTCCTTCATAATAGTAATGTTGAGTTGATTTATATTTATTATTCTTTTTTGGTTTGTTTGTTTCAAAAACTGCTTTTCTATCGATAACATCACTGATATGAGGTTTGTCTTTATTTTGCGGTTCTGTTATTCTATTTACAACGTTGTCATAAATTTCTCTACGACGCATAAGCAATTGTTTCTTATCAATAATCATTATATAACAATAATTAGATTAAATAATTTTACTTGCTAAATTATTAATTTTCTGTTTATTTTTTTATCTCGCTCTACCTTCAAATTTTTGTATCTATCTTTCGCGGTTTCAAATACTTTATTAGCAGTTGTTTCTAAATGTTTTTTAATCGTTCTTCTACACGTCTTTCTATTTCTTGTTCATCAACTTTTGGTAAATTATCTTTAACTTTTTCATATACATTATTCTCAAACTCTTTTGCTTGTTCAGGATGCATAATTTTCCTACGGACAACTTTGTTAGGGTCTGGTTCTTTTTTAACTGGTATTCCATTACAGTTATGACGATATTTGAAAGTGTATTTTGTTAAATATTTTTTACACTTTGGACACTCCACTTCTTCCGTTGAGTATGTTTTAGATTTTAATTCTTGTTTTGGTTCGCGTAGCAACGCGAAGCATTCGCGTTCTTCTTCTACTTTATTCTCTTCTTCATTTATAATATTATTAGTTTCTACTTCTTTACTTTCTTCATTAGTAGTAGGTTCTTCTTTAATTTCTTCTACTTCCTTAGGTGCTTCATTATTTTCACTGCCTACGTCTATAATTTCAATATTTTTAACCATATAATTAGTATATAATAAATATTTATATTAAAATATTTTAATATAATTGGTATATAATAAATATTTATACTAAAATATTTAATATATGCTTTTCAACCCTCAACAAAGGTAAGGGAGAAGGACGAGTCTGCCCCGTGTAAATCTACAGTTGCTCCATAAGCATCAACACATTTGAAATGAAGACGACGCAAATGTCTCATTGAAACATCATTAGCGTCATTCATTAAAATCTCATTATCATAGATTACATTACCAAACCCTGCAGTAATAGGCATTTTCTTTAATACACGAGCAACTCCATAAGGTGCTAGTTGGTTGCCATTAGTTAAACTATCGCTGGTTAAGTAAATATTTTTCATTGGTAATAAACTAACAAAACCACTAACGAAAGGGTCAGGCGCAAAATTGATTTTTTCAACAGTGTTTCCTAAAACATTGTTAATAGTCATTGTGTGACTTCTGTCATAATCAACACTAAAACCATAGTTGGTTTGCAATTCTTTATCTGTATGAATTACGGCAAAGTAAGAAACATAATTAACAGTTATAGTTATAGTATTTGTTTTTAATGAATAACTACAACTAAAAAAGTCACTATTTCCATCAGTTGCATTAGTAGCAGTATTCAATTTATTTTGTAATTCGGTTGCTAATTCACTACCTACATAACTACCTTTATCTGGTGCTACAATAAAATAATATTCTGGCGCTCCTGTTAATATTCCTCCTAATGTTAAATATAATCTATTATTTACATTTTTTCAATAGGATAAATAGTATTAGGTATTGATAATTCGTGTACATATAATTTTGTATTTGCTCCTGTTTCTTGGGTTTCTGGTAAATCTATAACAAAGTCAGAAGTGCTCAAACTTTCGTTTAGATTTCTATGTCGTGTGTCAATGTATATTTTCTAAATCTTGCCATAGTTATATTAGTTAATTAGGTAAAAAATATCAATAATTAATATAATGAAGAATAATTATTGTTTAAAAGAAGGAAAATTAAAATCATACAGCCCACTTCATCAAGGTCATAGCGAAATGTATAGAAAAAGGATAATGAAATTCAACAAGAAAAATCATTATTCAATCCTAAATGGTAAAGGTTATTATTTAGATAATAATAAACTATATGTTGCTGGGACATTTGGTAAAAATAACATTATATCAAATAATGATATTTTAAGTGATATTACAATTCCATTTGGTTTAAGTTCATACAGTCAAAGGTATAGAGATATAAGTGATATACTTGATGAAAACCATAATATTAGTGAAGTTATTAGTCATTCATTGGGTAGTAGTGCGAGTGCTAAATATTTACAAAATATCCCTGATAGAAATATTCGTTTGACAACTTACGGCGCTCCTTTTGTTTCAATGTCAAACAAAAAATAATGATAGTTATACCAATTTTTAGAAGTATATTAGACCCAATATCAGTGGCAGACCGTGGAGCAATTACAGTAGCGACTGGAAGTTTAAACCCATTGATAAATCACGATTATAAGACTGGTTATGGCGATGCTGGTAAAGATGTTTCAAAGAAGTGTTGAACCTGTAAGGGAGATTGTGTAAAATAATATATTTAAAGAAAAAGAGCATATAAGAATAGTTATGGATTATTCCAAAGCAAAGGTTTATAAGATATGGAATATGATAGATAAGGATATTTATATAGGTGCTACGTGCCAACCATTGTCAAAAAGGATGGCAAAACATAGAAGTAGTATAAACACAACGAATAAAAACACATTACAAGTTATATCTGAAAATGAAAGCAATAGGAGTTGAACATTTCTACATTGAATTGCTTGAAGAATGCCCTGTGGAAAATGCAGAAGAGTTAAGAGCAGTAGAAGGTGAATATATAAGACAATTAGGAACGTTGAATAGTAAAAATTGAAGCAAGGACAATAAAAGAATGGTATGAAGACAATAAAGAGTATGTAGCAGAGCAAGGTAAAAAGTATAGAGAGAAACATAAAGAATGGTATAAAGAATACGACAAAAAATATTACGAAGACCATACAGAAGCAATCAAACAACGAAGCAATGAGTGGCGAACTAACAACCCAGAAAAGAAGAAGGCAAATGACAAAGCACGGTATGAAGAGAAAAAGCACGAGCGAACAGTATGTAATATATGCGGTCATTCTTATCAGATTTGGAGCGTGAAAAGCCATGAGAAAACAAAAAACATCAACAGGCATTAAATAATATCACTTAATATATAATGCCTAATAATGATACGAAAAATATTAAAAATCCTAAAAAGAAAGTCAGTTATGGTGACATTAAAAAGATTCTAGAAGACGAACCTAATTATAAGGTTGAAAATAATACTATTAAAAATAAATCTAAAACAATTAAATAAAAATTCTAAAAAAAGAAGTTATAGATTATTCACACTTTAAAATAAATTAATTTAAGAATAGAATAATATAATAATTTTCTATTCTTAAATATATAAAGATGGAAACATTAGATAGTGAAGATGTACTCGTAGAGAAGAATTTGAGATTTAAGTTGAAAGGGTCAGGTTCTTATGTGAGGTCAAAAGAAAGTAAAAACTTTTATCCTTCATCGGTTTCTACTTATACAGCTGATACAAATTCAGTAATTAGATTTAACATTACTGGACCACCTAATCAATGGTTGTCCTTACCATCTCTATTATTAGGATTTACTCTAAATAACACTGATAACACAACAGGTCACGAACTAAGACCAATTGATACAGCCGGTTTCTTTGATAGGGTGCGTGTGTTAATGGGTGATGTCATTGTATGTGATTTAAATTCTCTTTCTCGTGCGAGCGCAATGAAAGATATATTAAAATCATCAGAAGAAAAAAGAATTGATGAAGCATTGGGTTTTGGAAATACTCTACTCAATCACGATGGACGGTTCTTAGTTTGTGATGCTACTGGAACCTTTTCTACCCAAGAGGTAACTAGAAATGTAACCAATGGTAATTATAAAGGAATTAAAGCAGGCAAAAGTGCTAATGTCTATTTTGATTTCAATTTAAAATGTTTCAAGACTTGTGAAAACTGGATACCTTTATCTTATTGTCCAATAACAGTTGAATTATATTTAACAACTGATGTATTAAAACCAACTGTTAATAGAACATGACTTTTCACTGATACAAATACAAGTATAGGGTGGTCTGTGACCAAACCATTATTCAAAGGAACGGTCTACATGATCGATGATAGCTTCTATGTCGAATACAGTAAAATTTTAGAAACTGGTTCTCTCCCTATTACTTTTGAAACTGAAACCCTACAAGAACAAACAGCATCAACATCAACCGAAATATTCACAACTATTGTCCGTAATGTGTCTAAATTAAATAAGCTGTTTATTTCTTTTTCAAATGCGACTCAAAAGGGTTATGTAGGTGGATACGGTGAATTATTGAAACCATATAACTTTATGTATCATCCACTGGCACATGTAACAAATGATAAAGGATATTATGACCCAGAGCACGATTTATCTGCTTCTTTGATAATCGGTAATCAAGTTATTCCAAGTCAAGAAATTCAAGGTGTTCGTGAAGCATACGCCCATCTTATGCATTGTGCTGATAAACCAATGTTAGTTAGTGCAGAAGATTACAGGTCTCACGCTTTTATGTATGGGTTTAATTTGCAGAAATTGAAAAGTGCAAATTATACTGGGATGAATTTCAAGAATAATTCAAATATGGTTGTTAAAGTGAAAGCATTGGAGGGTTCAACGTTATATAGCGGCGATGGTAAACTGGCTGAGAGAATATATATGCTAATGGTTCATGAGTGCATCCTTGAAATCCGTAGCAACAGCGTTACATTTTATGATTAAATAAAAAATGCTATATTATTAATTTTCTAATTAATAATTTAATATTATGAGCAAAAACTTAATGAATATCTTCGATATTACAGCGAATAGAATTAGACAAGTAAAAGACGGAGCAGTCAATGATATAGAAGACCTTTACGCGAGTAAATCTGACATTCAAACAGTATTAGATAGTAAAGCAGACCAAGCAGACACCTATACAAAGGAGCAGATAAATGCTATTTTTTTGAGATAACTGAAACATATGACAAAACAGAAATTAATGTATTATCAATTAATATTAGTTCAAATTCATTTTTAATAGGTAATCTGACAATTCAAATACAAATTTTAATAATATTTCATCAAATACAAATTTAATAAAAAAATTTAAATTCTACGATGATAACTAATTTTAATAATATTAGTTCTAATTCTTATTTAATAAATACAAATATTAATAATATTTCTTCAAATACTAGTTTAATAAATAATTTAAATTCTACTATGACAACTAATTTTAATAATATTAGTTCTAATTCTAATTTAATCAATACAAATTAATAATATTTCTTCAAATACTAATTTAATTAATACAAATATTAATAATATTGCATCAAATACACATTTAATAAATAGTTTAAATTCTACTATAACATCTAATTTTAATAATATTAGTTCTAATTCTAATTTAATAACAGGATTAAATAGTACAATAAATTCGCATATAATAGCAATATCAGATTTACAGAATGGAGGTTCATTTAATGAATCAGATTACTATAATAAAATAGCAACGAATAATTTATTATCAGAAAAGTTAAACACATCAGTATTAAATAATACATTAATACATAATATAACAACTACTACAACTTTCAAAGTAGCAGAATTTGGAAATTATAATTATAATCATGAATTATACAAATTATGTTGATACTTATGTTTATGGAAGTTTAACAGGCGCGACAATGTTTTTAAATCAAAGAGGTTTTGGAGATGTAGAAATTAATAGTTCTTCAACTTTTCAAAATGATAAAATAATATTAAGTCATAATACCACAATATTAAGTAATTTACAAGTATCTGGTTTATTTTCGTGTTCATCTATTTTAGATGGTGCAGGTTCAGATGCCCGTTATGTTTTACAATCGGATGGATTAAGTGGATTAATAACAGGAAATACAAATACAATTAATTCAATAATTACTAGCAATAAGTCACAGGATACATCATTAGGACAAAAGTTGGATAACATAGATACTAACGCTCAATCGGTAGCAGGTCCTATTAATTTTAGCGATAATGCAACTTTACACAGTGATTTAAATATGCTTACTACTGGTTCTATAATATGTAATAAGTTTAGTACTACACCATCACCTAATTTAGGATTGCAAATGACTTTTCAAATGTTTAATAGAGAGTTCAATATTAATAGAGATGGACGCATGTGGATGAGTAGCGCAGGAGGTCAATGGGAAACACAAATAGGAGACGCTAATGTTGGAAGAGTGTGGGGTTCGGTTTAGGTGCTGTTGGTGTTAATGGCTACGTTTTAAATTGTGCTGGAAAATCAAGATTTACTGATGCAGTTGATTTTATAGGAGCTGACAAAGCAATAAGTTTGAACAATGGTTCATATTTGAATTTTAATAACAATGGTTCAATACGAAGATATACTCCTGATGCTATAGAAGGTTTATATATGTCTCATGAGGATTTTGTTGCCATTAGTGTTGGCGATGTTACAAATGCTTCTAATCAATATGTAATGTTTGATGGGTTAGTTAATAAAACTTTTTTTAGTAAAAATGTTGATGCGTTAGGTAATATTTATACAAATGCTTCTGTTAATTGTGATACTGTTAATATTGCTACTGATGGTAAATTAACAATTGATACAAATTGTGAATTATATAGATATGTTAGTGCTTTTTCATCTTGTGATATGAGGAATACTGATGTCAATTCTTCAATTAGATGTATTTGTGGAGACCCCGCCGTTCAATCTAACATAGTTGGAGCAGTTAATATTACTACCGGATGGACTTTTAATACTGCTACTGCTGATTTTATGGATTTGCTGATGATGTTTATGTTAAAACTAATGGAGCATTAAGAAGCAATCATTTAGCACCTAACGGAGGAACATTAATAACCGTTGATACTAATATGGCAATACAAAATGCATACTTAGCAACTAATACCATTCAATCATTTGATTTAACAACGGTTTCATTTTTGGATAATATTTCAATGACTACTGGAACTGATATTCAAATGGGAACATCGGAAATATCAACTTATTATGATGGAACTAATTTATCTACAATTGATGTAATATTCAGAACATCAAACACAGCGTTTAGAGTTTCAGATAGCTCGAGTACACCTTCAGTTTTATTATCTATTGATAAGACATTTGGAACAACAGTAAATACTGAAAGTTTTACAAATAATGCTCCATCAACTTTTAATGAAAATATAACGGTTGCAGGAACGAAAAATTGTTATATAATTTAATTGAGCCAGCAACAGGGACAAATATAGATTTAACAGCAACAACCGTAACTATTAACGGAACATTTGTTGATTCAAGCGACTCTCGGTTGAAATATGACATAGACAATATCAAATCTAGTTGTATGAATATCATTAAGAAATTTAAACCGAAGAAGTTTAAGAGACACGATAGAAATGATGACGGTAAAACTCATATAGGTTATTTAGCAGACGAAGTATTAAAAGCAATTCCTAAAGAATTTGAAAATGTTCTTAGTAAAGATAGAGAGTATTTAGGATTGAATTATTTAGTTTTACCTGTGTTAGTTCATAAAGCAGTATTATAATTAAATGATAAAATTGATAGACTTGACAAAGAAATTAAGGAATTGAAAAAAGAAAAATCTAAATAGTACATATATAATGGGTAATTCAAATGGTAATGTTGAAAATTCAAGTATTGATAAAATCAATGATATTGATGTAGAACAATTAGATTTAAGTAATATTGATAAATTACAGTTGAAAGCAATTAAGCAAATGAGTGAAAGATTAGAAAAACTGGAGAAAGTAAAATGTGACAAATTAATATATAAATTACCAGCGTTGATTTTTTGTAGTTATAGCTTATTCTGAATTAATAATATTAAAAAATATTAATGTTATCAATTATTGTTCTGGGGATGTTTCCAACATCGCTTCGCGCGTTTCTTCTGTGTGTAATGATTTTAGATAATCTTGATGTTTCATTGTCCTTACATGTCTCAAATAATTCTTGCTTTGACCAACTGCTCCACACTCACAGGTCGTTGTTTGTTGTTGCTTTTCTCTATTGTCTTCTCTATATTGTTTTACTCTTTGTTTAACATATTCTTTGTTATCTTGATAATATTTCTTTTTGCCATTAGCAACTTTTTCTTTATTGTTTTCCCTGTATATTTTTTTCTTATACTTATTTGTCCCTTATGATTGTCTCTATATATTTGCCTTTTTGGTTTAATAGTATCTATATTTTCTTGACAACAGTGTTGTCTATACTCTTTTAAGTCATCATCTGTTACAAATGGTCTTGATATGTTTAATTTAGGCTTCATCAAATCAATCAACTCACGTTCATATTTCTTTACTTCAATAACCTTTTCACAGTATTTGGTTTCAATTAAAATCATATCCCGGTTATACCAATGTCCTTGGTCTCTTATGTATTTATATAGTGGTAAGTTATAGTGTGATACTTTCATTACAACAACAACTTTTATGTTTGTTTTTTCTTTTAGTAAAATTAGTGGTATGTCCAATATACATTGATAAGTCATTAGTGTCTTTAAATGAGTATTAGAATAGTCCATACCTTTTTAGGCATTATATAAGATGATATAAGACTTATTCTTTAAATATTAATGTATTTTAAATGCTTTCTCAAACCTGATGTAATACATATTATTAATGTCTTTAGAATTCATATTTACAAACATAAATGAATATGGAGCATCGCCCACTGCCGTGTGATACATTTGTAATAATCTTTCTTTATCAAGGACTGCTGAATTTTCTTCTATGAAACTCATTAACTCACTGGCATTCTTCAACCTGAAAATATACAATGAACTGGCATTTAACCTAATGATTGGTGCTAACACATTGTATTTTTGCGTTGAACAAATAACACTAATGGCGTCGTGCCTACCTCTTGTAAATAAACCGTGCAATAATTTACTATATCTAACAAATTTTAACAATAAGAATTGAAAATAATTTCTTCATTTTAGTATTTTTCATATAATGTATTACTTTTCTTTGTGTATTAATGATATTTTCCAATTCTTCTGGTCGGTATTCATCAAAATATACTTGCTCTTTTATATCATCCACCTTCATTTCTTCTCGTTGGTATTTCTTGACTTCAACAAAAGTAGGGTCATTATGGACGCTCGGGCTAAAAATAAAGATGCGAGAGAAACAGTTTTTATATACATTTAATATCAAATTTTGAACTAGAACTGTTTTGCCACCCGTTGAAGAAGCAACTATAATGCTTCTAAAGGGTAGTTTTGGCACGTGCTCATATTTAGACTGTTTAAATTCATAGTCAGTTATGTTTATCGGTTTTATAGTGGGAACTTCAGGCATAATAAAAATAATATTAAAGATATTCAGAAAATAATTATATTTATTATTGAATGGAACATCATTATGTTATGAGTGGCGGTGAATAACATAATGGAACAGGTTTTTCATTGCTTCAATCAATAAGCATTGAAGATAATTAGTTTTGTGTCTCTCTCGTGTGTGCAATGAAAACTCCAAGTGCTGTGCCCCACCAATACTCTGTTATGCATGAAAATAATGAAATTAAATAATTATTTCATCTTATTATTTATATGAATAGGAGTTATTCAGATTATATTAATATAATAGATGAAGTGGAGTATATAGAACAAGTAATAATAACTGGTAATAAAATTAAAAAATGCTGTTATTATGCATTAGAATTAATTAAGTTAGGAATTCAATATATCAAAAATAAAAATGTAAATATTAATACAAATGGGAAGAAAGAAAAACAAAAAGAATAAGACAGAGACTACAGTTTCTTCAACAGATGAAGATAGCGGAGAAATTGTTAAAGAAACAGCAGTTATTGAGGTTGCTTGTCCTATGTGCAAAAATATGTTAGAAATGAAAAATGAATTAGAAATACAAAAGAAAGGAAATTGTAAATGTTCATGTATTCCAACAAGTTTCAAAATTAGTAAAAATGATAAGAAAATGAATATTGATAAAACTAAGGACAGTATCAACTTAGAAACTGATGCTCATAATATAACTTTTAAATGGGGTAAGGATGCAACACTGTCGGATAATAATGAAAACGAAACGCAGGAAACCATAAGAGACATGATGAAAAATTAGTATTTAAATAGTAGATTTAACATAATTGCACTTTAAAAATATATAAATAGATAAATAAATATATAAATATATATAAATATATATAAATATAATCATAATGCCAACTATGAATGGAGAAGACCATAGAATTATAACTTTCGACGATGAAGAAATTAAAGACATATTCAATGGTGATGTAAACTTTGCTAAACAATTGAGCGAAGAATACTTTTATTGGTTTGATGCTAAATTCAAGGATAAATATTTTATGAGAGGTATAACTAAACCAGATAAATTTGGTAAAGTATTGTTTTTTTGAAATTACAGGTGACGAGGAAGGTTTAATACAAATGAAAAATAAAATTTGCGAAAGACTGTTAGAATATAAATTCTTTACATATATAACATTAAACTATTCAGGTAAATTGTATAATAAAAACGCATAATTAAATAATTAAATAAATAAATAATTATATAGATATTTATATATAAAAATGTCAGAAAATGGTGATTCTACAATTAACGATTTAATGAAAAAGGTTATAATTATTAGTAAGAATATTAAAACATCAACTGAACTTATCAAGAATATTGATGAAAAATAAACCAACCTAAAAGCAATAACGTATTCAAGAACGAAGACGATAAGGAGAAGATGGATAAAATCTTTGAAAAGAAAGGATTAGGGCGTCCCTCAGGCGACCAGGAAACTAAAAGACAATCTTATTTTGAGATGGTGTCCAACGGGCGCATTAAGAACCCAAAAGAACAAACATTAGAATACTACAAAATTGTGAAAGATGGTGATGAAGATAAACTTATGGATTAATATAATAAATATCTAAATCATTCTTCTTCAATGAATTTATTAGAGATGTTTAGTGGAACAGGCAGTGTTGGACTTATTGCAAAGTCGCTCGGTTTTAATGTAATATCGTTGGACTTGAAAAATGCTGATATTAATTGTGATAATTTGGAATTGGAGTATAAACAATTTGATAAGAACCACTTCTCATTCATTTGGGCATCACCACCTTGCACAGAATACAGTATTGCAAAAACAACAGGAATAAGAAACATTGAATATGCTAATAGTATTGTATTAAAAACATTAGAGATTATTGAATATTTCGGATGGCCGTATTTTGTTATTGAAAATCCACAGACTGGATTATTGAAAAGTCAGTCTTTTATGAATGGGTTAAGGTTTAATGACATTGACTATTGCAAATATGAATTTAATTATCGGAAAAGAACGAGGTTGTGGAATAACATTGATAAATGGAAACCCAGACCATTATGTAATAAAGATTGTGGTAAAGTGGTTAAGAACAAACATATTGAAACTGCGCAACGGGCACCAAGTGGAAAGCGGGAAAATTGGTGCGAGAATTATGTAAAGCATAAGCAGGAAGATTTATACAAAATACCTGCTGATTTGATTTGTGAAATCTTGGTGAGTTTGACGGATTAAGGAAAACGAGTTTGGGGTTGGTGTTGAAACTTGAAGATTGCAGGTTCGTCCAACGACAAAAAGAGTAAAAATTATGAAACTTAAAATTTTGAAAATAATGAATTTTAAAAGAAGACAACCCCCTCCCAGTGTCCACACTGACCCCCTCCCAGTGTCCACACTGATCCCCTCCCAGTGTCCACACTGACCCCCTCCCAGTGTCCAAAACGAACCCTTTTTTCACACTCATCCAGAATACGGTATGTGTCATGAATAATACTAATAAGATTCAATATATTTGTAATTGTCTATTGTGTGGTTGGTTGTTTGGTTTTTTGTGTGGTTTGTTGTTTGGTGGTCTTTTCTATGAGGGTCTTACCCAGAGCAAAAATATTGTTTGTGTCTAAAACTATTTAAAGGGTAGATTGCTTATTATTGTAAGAGATTATGGAAAGGAAATATTGCGCGTGTTGTGGATGTTATAAGGCAAGAGATTTATTTTCAGGACTTGTGATAAATGCCGTGAAAGGCAGAAAAAGAAAGACCAAAGAAAGAGACTGAAAAACACCGCGGATAAGCAACAGAAAGAAATAGAAGAAGGAGAAAACAATATTGTTCACATTGTAAAATGAATAGAAAGATTGGGCTATTTTCGGAAAATCATAAAACTTGTGATTTGTGTGGAGAAAAAATGAAAATCTACTCGCAGACATGGAGAGATAATCATAAAGAGGAGATAAGCGAAATAAATAAAGACTATGGCATGAAAATATTTGTGCGTTCCGTTTGTGATTGTGAGGGTAGATTGAAACATAAAGCGAGGCATGAAAAAACAAAGAAGCACATTGACAATGTAAAAAAAGATGAGGTTGAGGATAATTGAAACGGTTTAAGTTATTCTTGAAAAATGAAAAACTTGAAACATTTTATGATGTTTTATATGGGTTGATAAATTATGTTGGGCGGGATTTGGGAAAGTGGGTATGTTGCTTGCGGGTATGCTACTGCTTGCTCTTTCTGCCAGCGCACTCCGACCTTGTCACGACATGTTTTCCCAGTTGTCTCTCCACTTGTCTCCCCACTTGTTTCCTACTTGTCTCCCCATTTGCTTGCCTCTTTCTGCCAGAGCACTCGGAGCTTGTCACGACATGTTTCCCCAATTGTCTACCCACTTGTCTCTATATTTGCTTGCCTCTTTCTGCCAGCGCACTCGCAGCTTGTCACGACATGTTTTCCTAGTTGTTTCCCCACTTGTCTACCCACTTGTCTCCCCATTTGATTGCCTCTTTCTGCTAGTGCACTCGGAGCTTGTCACGACATGTTTTCCCAGTTGTCTCCCCACTTGTCTCCGCAGTTGTCTCCCCACTTGTCTCTCACTTGCATGCCTCTTTCTGTCGTGTAGTGGGACCTTGTCACGACATGTCTTCCCACTTGTCTCCCCATTTGATTGCCTCTTTCTGCCAGTGCACTCGGACCTTTTCACGACATGTTTTCTCTGTTGTCTCCCACTTCTCCCCCCACTTGTCTCCCCACTTGTCTCCCCATTTGCGTGCTTTTTTCTGTGGTGTAGTGGGACCTTGTCACGACATGTCTCCCCAGTGGTCTCTCCACTAGTCTCCTCACTTGTCTGCCCACTTGTCTCCCCATTTGCTTGCCTCTTTCTGCCAGTGCACTCAGACGGTGTCACGACATGTTTTCCCAGTTGTCTCCCCACTTGTCCCCGCACTTGACCAACAGTGGATTGCTCGCGCGCTCCGCGCGCTGCGGAGCGCACGTGCGAGACCGGCATTGGAGCGCGCGCGCGCGCGATCCGGAGCGCGCGCGCGTTATAGAAGCTTGCTTAAGGCAATGAATGGCAAAGGGCATTAAGCACTGATACGCGCACACTGTCAATCCTTCCAGCCGGCGTAGTAGCAAATTGTCAATGGACCCTGAACCTGAGGCATGTCTTTTAAGGGTATAACAACCATATACATGTCTGCGCGTAATTCTTGGCTCAAGGACGCCCACTTTTAGGTACCATAGATTCGCAGCCGAGCCATTGGGAAAAGCGTGCGCTCTGCGTCGAGCACCTGAGTGGCGTTTAAGATAACCTAAGGGACAATATCCACCCTTGACTGGAGGGTAACAACCAGTTCGCAGGTTATCAGCCGTAGCTGGAGTCCGGCACGGCTAGCACCGTATCCGGAGTCCGGTTCGGCTGCGAACAAAGCGAGCAGTGAGACAACAATGTCTTCTCAATGACGCCGACACGGCGGTCTTCGGGTCAGGTGGATCCATTGGTGCTTCTGCCGCACAATTCGGTGAATCTTCGTCTCCGGGAAACTCCGCTCATGGTAGCGGTCAGACCATCACCTCTCACAGCGTTTCAGCCCCTCCGAGACTACTGCCTATCGAGGATGAAGATCTACGCCGGCCAAGGCGGAGAGAAGCATCTAGGTTAGGTGAGCTAACGAGAGAGACGGACTCGCAGGAGAAAGGCAAGCCGACCCCTGATTCGATCGGAAGAAGGAACGAGAGACTCAGGAGGGACATAGAGAAAGCTGCCGAGAGCAAAGTTCAAGAAATGGAACAACAGATCAGTAATCTTGAAGCGGCAGCGAAGCGAAGAAACGATGAAGCGGAGTTGAGATGTGAGTTGCTTGAGCGGAGAAACCAAGAATTCGAACAGGAGGACCACGGAAGTGACCTCGGGATTCGGGAACTTGAAACCGTCAGAAAAGAAAATGCTGCCAGGCTCTTGTCGAAGGATCAAGATATGGCACTTCTTTCTGACAAATACAAGGCTGGTCGGTTGGACGGTATAGTAAGGATGAAGCTAGAGCGCTAGCTGAGTTCGAGCGCATCAATGTCGCAGAGGAGTCATTGGCCATGGAGGTGAAAGGGCTCAGCAAAGCTCATCAACAATCTGAATTGAGTGAGTATGGGGCTAACGTTCATCTTGATCAAGCCAAAGAAGAACTCATGATTGCCAGGGAAAGTGAGGTTGACAAGGAACGGCGATGGAGAGAAATGGAAGAAAGAGCGGAAGAGGAGCACAAGGCCGTGACACAATCCTTGAGTACATTCAGTCCACACAACGACGGTGGCAAAACTCCACGATTTCGCGTCCTGCATTTTGGGCCCGGAAGGTTGGCAATAGGACCAAGAAATGCGTGTACCCAGTCGCATGTCACGCCTCCACGTTTGGCCAAGAGCCTGGGATACAACGCTACAAAGGAGAATTGCACATCTCACTCGTCAAGCCCTGCCCCCCACCCTTGAATAACTTTGTAAAGTCCAACGAGGGGCCGGTTGCCGGGCTGGCGCGGGGCCGGCCATAGGCACGCGGGGCTGGTGAGGGGCCGGTGAGGGGCCGGCCATAGGCACGCGCGGTTGGCGGGGGTCACGTTTGGTTGCAGCTTCGAGCAGCCCAGCTACGCAACAAGCAGGGGCCAACGCAACACAACTGCGCCATGTGCGCTGATAGTGTCGCCCAACTCCACGAACTTGTGCCCCACACGCTCTTCAGCGACTCTAACGCGCAGCGCAATGGATCGTAAGCAGTCGAGACCACCTTGCCTTGCGCAGTCGCAGCGCCTGCTCCGCTTTCGGCGCAAGGCACTGAGCCCCATTGATTTGGGCGGCGCGTGCGTCTGCCAAAGAGAAGGCCCCTGGTTCTCAGCCCGCCCGACACGTGCAAAATCATTGCGGCGCTTCCCGCCGCCTTGCAGTGGAGGCAAAGTTTCAGAAGCCTGCCCAGCACGCGCGCTGAAAAAGCAAACGTTGGCGCAGGAAAACGCAACGCTCGGCGTGAATTTTCCGGCCTTGAAAACGGGGCCAGAAAATGGCCACAAATGTTGGCCCGGAAAGAAGGCGCGGGGCGCTTTTTGCGGCCACCTGACGGCCCCAAAAACAGACCCTCAAAACCGGACGTTTTGGAAGGTGGCAACGACGGCAGCACACGGCAGCTCCGCAGATGCCTTGGCCGCCTGCGTTGATTTTCTTCCGCTCTGCCTTGACACATCCCCCCCTCGGCCGTGGCAGGCAGGCAGCCCGGATGTTCCGACCCACGCTGCAAATCTCGTCCTGCAACGCCGCGAGGCTGGCAGCCGAGCTTCCGTCTTGCTGACCAGCTGCAGCGCGAGCGCCTTCAGGGCTTCACATTCAGTCCACACAACGACGGTGGCAGAACTCGACGATTTCGCGTCCTGCCTTTTGGGCCCGGAAGGTTGGCAATACGACCAAGAAATGCGTGTACCCAGTCGCATGTCACGCCTCCCCGTTTGGCCAAGAGCCTGGGACACAACGCTACAAAGAAGAATTGCACATCTCACTCGTCAGGGGCCGGTGAGGGGCCGGCCATAGGCACGCGCGGTTGGCGGGGGTCACGTTTGGTTGCAGCTTTGGGCAGCCCAGCTACAACAAGCAGGGCCAAAATAGGTCCGCGCAACACATGAAAAACGCCAACTGCGCCATGTGCGCTGATAGTGTCGCCCAACTCCACGAACCTGTGCCCCACACGCTCTTCAGCGACTCTAACGCGCAGCGCAATGGATCGTAAGCAGTCGAGACCACCTTGCCTTGCGCAGTCGCAGCGCCTGCTCCGCTTTCGGCGCAAGGCACTGAGCCCCATTGATTTGGGCGGTGCGTGCGTCTGCCAAAGAGAAGACCCTGGTTCTGAGCCCGCCCGACACGTGCAAAAATCATTGCAGCGCTTCCCGCCGCCTTGCAGTGGAGGCAAAGTTTCAGAAGCCTGCCCAGCACGCGCGCTGAAAAAGCAAACGTTGGCGCAGGAAAACGCAACGCTCGGCGTGCAGTTTCTGGCCTTGAAAACGGGGCCGGAAAATGGCCCCAAATGTTGGCCCGGAAAAGAGCACGGGGCGCTTTTTGCGGCCACCTGACGGCCCCAAGAACAGACCCTCAAAACCGGACGTTTTGGAAGCAGTCGGTGGCAACGACGGCAGCACACGGCAGCTCCGCAGATGCCTTGGCCGCCTGCGGCGATTTGCTTCCGCTCTGCCTTGACACATCCCCCCCTCGGCCGTGGCAGGCAGGCAGCCCGGATGTTCCGACCCAACTACCTCGGAAGGAGCAGGATGGCGCTGTCCATCTGTCTCAACACGGGTCTGCACCACGCGCAAAAGCGCACGCTGCAAATCTCGTCCTGCAACGCCGCGAGGCTGGCAGCCGAGCTTCCGTCTTGCTGACCAGCTGCAGCGCGAGCGCCTTCAATGGCTTCACATTCAGTCCACACAACGACGGTGGCAAAACTCGACGATTTTGCGTCCTGCATTTTGGGCCCGGAAGGTTGGCAATACGACCAAGAAATGCGTGTACCCAGTCGCATGTCACGCCTCCCCGTTTGGCCAAGAGCCTGGGATACAACGCTACAAAGGAGAATTGCGCATCTCACTCGTCAAGCCCTGCCCCCCACCCTTGAATAACTTTGTAGGCACGCGGGGCCGGCGAGGGGCCGTGGGGCCGGCGCGGGGCTGGCCATAGGCACGTGGCGGCGGGGCCGGCGCGGGGCCGGCCATAGGCACGCGTCATCTGTCTCACAGAGAGCTAGCTTTCAACTAGTTGCCGCAACACGGAAGTTCCTTCTAAACTTCCTTTGACTACCCGTCGCTGTGGCGGCACACTACGGATCCAAGCCACGCCATCACAACAACCCCCTCAAGCTTGTCTTCAATTTCGATCAGGGCTTTGCAGAAGTTCTGAAATCGGCTTACATTGAGATGCCTCGACAACATGATCATGAATTGCATTCCAGCTACCACCGACAGGAACAAATTCAGGTTCACTGTGTTCCTGCCCTGGGACAGCCGGAGTCCGGCACCCCAGGTAACGGGAATTGGAAGTGAGTTCAATGTGTGCCTCTACATCCCTTGCTCGACACTGGTCAAGTATGGAGCTGGCATCTCTCTTCAGGGTGTGATCTTCGTGCCCAACGTCACTCCGTTCTTGGAGGTGAGGAATGTGTGGTCTTTCCGACGGTTTGGCGAGGAGATTAAGGATGTCAAGATGATTATGTCCAGGAGGATCTCCAACCAGTGTGTGTTGGGAGTCAGTGGCTCCACGAAGTCACCAGCCTTGAGCGCCATCATGGCTGTTGCGACTGAGATCCTCGAGAACCCGAACGTTCCGGAGACCCTGAAGAGCAAGGTCGAAAAGGCCATGGGTATTGTGCTTGCGGATCCTGATCACGACAAATGGCTGCCCGGTGATTTGGAGACGGTTAACGACCTGAAGGTTGCAATGGTCGATGCCTACAGGCCAAAGAACAGTAGGTGGCGGCGTGAGAAGTGCAGGATCTGCCCGGGGTGCTTGAAGGAGAGCCCCGATTCCTTTGCCTACTGCCTCCTCTGCAAGGGTAAGTTCATTACCTTTGGAACCTTCACGTCCGTCTTGTCGGAACGGGAGAAGGAGAACATCGAGGCAGCCAGGACAGCCGAAACCATTGATGTGGAAGAGGTTGTTCGGAAGGCAAGGAGCAGCTTCGCTTCAAGATTGTCGAGGAGGGTCCCGTGGAGCAACCCACGATTCAGAGGAGCAGGTACGAGAAGCAGACAAGCCCTCTGATGAAGATTGGCTTTCATTCTGCAAAATGACTACGATACATGAGGACTTTTCACAGCGGAACCTTTTGTCGGTTCTGAGTGCTGTGCAATGTCACTGACTCTTTCGTCTAGCGGTTAGATCCAAGTCGGGACTGCCCGAGACGAGCTAGCGCTGAAAAGTGGCGGCTCGTTTTCAACCGCGAAACGAAGGGGCCAGTAGTTTTGCTCAACATGTCTCGCTCATTGTAAAAGTTGATTGCAGGGGCGGACTTCAGTGACGAGATGATGCTTTTCATTTTTGCATTTCATTCAAGTGAGAGCTAGGGTTTTGTTAGGCAGTACATTTCAAGGTTCTGATGTGGGCCAAGCGTAGTGGCGAAGCCAGTCAACGTCAGCCGAGGGCCGTAGGCCTGGAGACGAGAAAGCTAATGCTCCCGTTGATAGGTGCCTAACGTGGAAGTTCATTTGAAGTTCCTAGGTGTGTACAGCTGCGACGAGACTTAGGCTCGAAGATTTTATTTCAGGTTGCGAAATGAAGGGGAGAGCCTGCGCGCATTTGAGATTTAGGAACGTTCCTGGAACTTTTGATGTTGAACCCTCTATGCCTGGTCCGAACCCATTGGATAAGGCGAGGGCACTCTACCTTGTAACGGCCTCGTGGGGGGGGGTCAATGGACCCCGAACCTGAGGCATGTCTTTTAAGGGTATAACAACCATATACATGTCTGCACATAATTCTTGGCTCAAGGAGCCCCACTTTTAGGTACCATAGATTCGCAGCCGAGCCATTGGGAAAAGCGTGCGCTCTGCGTCGAGCACCTGAGTGGCGCTTAAGATAACCTAAGGGTCAATATCCACCCTTGACTGGAGGGTAACAACCAGTTCGCACAAATAAACACAATTTTGGTTGTAATGCCGGTGACAAAGCATTCAAGCCAGCTGCGCGCGCGCGCTCCGGAGCGCGCGAGACCGGCATTGGAGCGCGCGCGTTGAAGAAGCTCGCTTAAGGCAATGTATGGCAAAGGGTGTTGAGCACTGATACTCAAACACAGTTAATCATTCCGGCGTTTTGGTTGTTGTTCTAAGTAGTGACAAAGCAGAATTCGATCCAGCCGGAAGACTCACATTGGTGCGCGCGCGCTCCGGAGCGCCCGCGCGCGTTGCAGAAGGTTGCTTAAGTCAATGAACGGCAAAGGGTATTATTCACTGATAATCAAATACATTCAATCATTGCAGCCGGCGCTTACTATATTAGTAAGAAATAATGAAGCAGTTTTGGTTGCGGTTTCAGTGACAAAGCAGAGGTCAAACCAGCCGGAGCACGCGAGACCAACATTGGACCGCGCGCGCGCTCCGGAGCGCACGCGCAAGACTGGCATTGGTCTGGCCAGGAAATGTTCTGCTCTTGTGTTTGCATTTGTTTTGCACTCTTCTCTCTGGTGCCTGGGAAACTCCATCTGGTCAGCAGATGCTCTTTTGCTGTTTGCGCTTTTGTCTTTCCGCGTGTTTACTTGTGGTGCCTGGTCAACACCTTGATCTGCTTATGAGGTGCCCTGCTCGTCTATTCATGTTCGGTTTTTTCTTGCTTGTCTTTTGGCTGGCGCTTAGTCACGTCGATCTACCTCTCATAACATGCTCTGCTCGTGTGTTGCTTTCTTTCCCAATTCGTTTCCTCTCTGGTGCCTGGCTACCTAGATCTGGTATCGAACTGCTTTGCTCCTGTCTGTTCACTTGTCTTCCCACTTGTCTCCTTACTACTGCGTCGCACCTCCCTGCCTCACCTTGCTCTGCTAAGCCCTGGATTGTTCTGCACTGCTCTGCCTTGTTTTTTTTCGCTGGCTTTGCTTCGATCTGCTTCCCTTTGGATTGCTTGCACTGTTTTGCGTTGCCTTTTTGCGCATGCATGCGTGTTTGCCTGATATGCCTAATATGCCGCTTGACTACCTGCCTGGTGTCTTGTCTGCTTTGCTTGCTGACATACTGGTGCCCACACGATGCAAGCAAGAAAATGCCTCTCACTGTTTGGGGTCGATGCTGGTGTAATTTGAAGTTAGAGTGGTGCCTGCCACGAAATCCAATTTTGACAAGATTCTGACGCGTCCCGCAAGCTAGCGCGGGAATGCGGCACCAGAAGGATTTCGATCGATTTTGGCAAACATCAAGCTCGCAAAAGCAAGGCGATGGGGCAGCTAAAAGCACAAAGCAGGACAGAGACAACGAGCATTAGACAGTGAACCGATTGGCGCGCAAATTCTGAGCAAGACAGTGAGCATCAAAGCAGGACAGCTCGTTCTGACGGGGGATTGCACACCCCGCGCCCCACGTATAAGGGCTGCGCATTCAGGAAAGTTCATCAGACCTGCGCCCGAGGGTGCGAAGAGGCTTGGAGCCCACCAACTCTGGAGTGGCGAGAAGCTGAAGAAACGCAAGTTGCCAACCTCATGAAAGTTGCCCGGCGATACCAGGCCCAGCGGTGCTGACAACATTGGCAACACCAAAACGCACCCAAGGACTACAGAGGGCGAGGTGAGGCTGTCGGACATGGGCCTTGCCGTGGAGGGCGACGTTGCCAGTGGAATGCTCCTTGCCTGTTGGCCGTGCGTTTGCAGCTCCGGGCACCAGGTTTCGATTGCTTCTCATGTAGAAACGGTTGTCCTTCACTGCTGAGCTTCTGCAGGGTTGGATCTTGGTATTACGTGGCGCCGGAGATGTTCCTTGGGATTGACTACACGCACGCTGCCGCCAGCTTGGCATGCCAGTTGTTGGCAGTTTTTGGTGCGCTGGAGTGACTCTCTATCAAGCTGGTTCTGGCAGCCAAGGTGGACAATTGGGCTCTCGGATGCAGTATCTACACAATGCTTAGTGGCTTGGCTTGTCTTTTTCCAAGAGCGCTTCGGGCAACGCAATTTGAAGGGACACGGCTTCCTGAAGTCATGGATCAAGGTTTTGCCCGAAACAACGATACAAGGACAAATGTAACATAATGTAACAGTGTGGTTTGCTCTGCCCCAAAATGGGCCCTCGACATCCTTTGTCCAAACGATAACAAAACGGTTCTCGTTTTACTTCAACATCAATGTCGGTGAGCCTTGCCAGTTCCCATTGAAAGTACGCCACAGCTACCCCAGTTACTCAAGCGATGCCAAAGCTGACGCTAGCGTGGACTTCAGCTGGCAATAATCACCGCGCTATTTGTGCCTGCGTGAAGCCCGCCGCAGCCACAGCCTCATGCAGGTTTCGGGGAACTGCATTAAGTGATTTGGGCTTGTTCAAAACCAGGACGGGCGGGCTTTTTGCAGGTTTCCCGATCGCTTCGCTTTCGCCCATCGTTTTGCCAGGCGGAAGCCCGCCCTTCATCCCAACAGTCCAGCCCAACACTCACGCTGAAGCAAAGAGTGGAATGATGGAGAAGGCCTGTTTGCGTGCCAAGCTAGTTGGGCTTGCGCTTTGCCATTGCGAAATCCTGGGGTATATCGAAGGCACGCGTTACGTGCTTGCGCAGTTTTATAGTTTGTTGCCTCTGTCGTGCTTGTTTTGGGGATGCCAGCCAGAAGCTGCCTGCGTGTTGCCATGATAGGCTTTGCAAAAATATCAAACCATATCAAACCAAAACAAAGTGCGCGCAAGACCCATGCGGGAGGACGGCTTGCAAATCATCCGTGTATGCAAGCAATTATTATGAGCTTCTGTTGTCCACCAGGTGGCCAACTTTGCCAAGCATCGCAATTTGGTGTTCCCAGGCTGCTCTCAGAATGCTGCTGGGATGCAGGGGGCGTTGGTTTGAGGATGTTTCCTGATTGTTCCTGCAGGGCAGTCGGTCACTCAAACGCCTGAGGCGCAGCAATGCGTGCTCCAACTTCTGTGCGTCAAGCCTGCAACACGGCTGCGCTGTCACGAACTCAGCAGGCGCGCGTCACCAAGCAGACAGACAAGTCAAAGCCGTTGCAAACGCAACAGGCATCCATTCTTCGCGCAGATCGATTTCCAAGAGCTTCAAGCTTGGACCTTGGTTTCAGGAGGTGGTTGCCAGATTTTGCCCTGTGCTTCTGAGGCTGGCAAGGCGAAGCCGCCATACACGTTAGACCCTCAATTGGTTGGAGAGGGCAACGGCAATGCGAACAGTCGACGAAATGTTGCGCAGGTGGCAGCAACTGCTTGCCCGTGCGAGTGAGCTGGGCCCCAAGGGGTTGCAGGGGCTGCAGCAGTCATGATGGAGTGGAGTGCTGGGCCGCAGCATGTGCTGCGAGTGGAAACTGCCGCGCGGCGATGCTGCCACAAGTGTTTACAGCGCTGCAAGCGCACGCTCAAGCTCGATTCAACGGCACGTTCGTGGACACTTTGGCGTGGATCGTCGGAGCTATGCAAGAGCGCCCCCAAGTCCGCACTGCTGCAGCGCAAGCTTTGGGAGGATTTGTGCCTTCGGACGCTGGCGGGTGGAGAGACTTGAGCGCGCTCAAGCATTAGCCCAGGATGACTTGGCGCTAGTGTGGGCCAGTTACTGCAGCTCATTTGCACCGCTGAATTGTTGGCAGGGCCTTTGTCCAGGATTGTGGCTGTCGCAATGGAGGACTTGCGTTTGAATTTGCCGCGGGCTGCCGGACACCTGTTGGGGCCGCCCGTGCCATCAATGTCCGCGTTTTCATCGCTGGCCTCGTGATTGGCAATATTGGGCCTGGCTGCGAATCTGCCGAGCTACGTTTGTTTATGGCGGAGATTCCCGAGCTCCCAGATTCCATGCGCGACTGATGCTGCAGGCTTATCCTTCGTGGCGCGCGCAGAACAAGCTGGGCGCGCGTTGAATATTTGGAACCAGCAAGTGCTTGCAGGTGCAGCTTTAGATTTGCCTACTTCGTCCAGGTTCCAACAGTGGGAGCAGAGCACAACGGGCAACAAGCAGAGAATATTGAATCCGGACTGGCCGACAACGCTGGCACAAGGTTACCTAGCCGTGCGATGTCATGGCTAATCTGCGCAATAGCAAGGCGTTGGCACGGAAAATGGAGCGGATAGCGCGCTCAGAAGCCGTCCATTTCCCCGCCATTCGCAGCTGTTGCGCGGCTATCAATTCTGCCTCATTCATCTTGGTGTTGACCGAATCAGTGTTTCCGTGAGTCAGGACACACATATATATGCTACCCCCCCCAAAAATGGTTGTAAGATTGATTGTAGGGCGGGGAATTTTCAATTTCAGGGCATTTGTTCAAGATTGAATTTTAACCTTTCTTCGCTCCTGTTCTGTTTTCTCATAAGGTTAATAGCAGAATTCTATGGAAAAGTTAAAGGAAAATATCCACAGTTGGGACTTTCAATAAGGTAATCAAAATGACGTTAAATAATATCATAACAAATAAATACTATCAATCTAATCTTTACTCTGCTTCATTGACGTTATTTAGGTTCTTCTTCTGTTTATTTGTTTCTTCGTGTCTTGATTTCTGATGTGCCACAAACTCAGTTTTACAAATAGGACATTCAATTTTTACCTTAAACCGTTCTCTTTGTTTTTCTAAAATAACATCTCTGTTATTGTCGTAATATTCTTTCTTTGATTATTTGATTGTTCTTTCTTTCTTTCTTTCTCTATACTGTTTGCCCTGTTCTTGTATTTTACTTTTGTTATTTTTTCGATATTCCTTTCTGACTTGTTTTATAGTTTCACGATTTTCTTCATAGTATTATTTTTGCTTTTGAAGACATCTTTTACAACATTTATTGTCTCCATTAAAGTCAGTTAAAGGTTTCTTGACTTCACAAGTGGAACATTTCCTTATTTCTTCTACGGTGTCAGACATCTCTATTATATAAAGAAATCTTTTGTTTAAACCATTTCAAGGTCTATTTCAAGGTCTATTTTCTAAAATTTCTCAACATTTTTTACAATTTTTTCATTTAATAACAGTCTAAGATATTGACATTTTCAAGGTTCGGGTTTCAGACAATTTTATGGCTTTCTGGGGGTTTGAAGAATTTAATCATATTATAAGTAAATAAATGATACGAATAAACTGACTGAATTACACAGGTTCATCAACAATGAGTTTAAACCTTATGCTTTTTAAGCCTTCAAAGTTCATTCTACTTCTTTCATCATCAATACAACTGTATATTTGTTGATGTGCCGCTCTCATTACATCAGCTATATTATCTATGGTTATATTATCTACAACATCATCACTATGAAAATTTAAAGTAAAAGTGCTAAATTCATCGTCTTCACAATAATTCAAATGATGAAATCTTACAAACATATCTATCATAACTATTATCGTTGCTTCATAACCTTCATCGGTTTCAATGTCATCTAACAAACAATCTAAGTTTTCATTTTCATTACAAAGTATATTTTCAATGCTTTTAATGCTTAAAGGTATATTTCTAGAAATGTAATACTTAATTACGTGTCTCTTTATATCATAACTCTCTTCAACAGTATAGTGCTTTGTCTTTATTTTTGTTTCAGTTCTGTTTATTTTATAACGATTTTGTATTCTCTTTAATGTCTTAATATGATTATGTTTTATTTTCAATTACTCAGTTTCACCTAATTTATATGAAATGATACTTTTTAATACTTCAACAGGTAAGTTACTCCAATTCTCAACAATAAAATTATTCTCTGTCATTTTACCCTCGCTCATTTTCTCTTAATATATTAAGGTCTCATTTCTTTAAGTATATATTTGACTTTAAGGTAGTTTAATCATATTGTAAGATAATAATATTAATAAACTTAATCTGAGTCACTATCAACAATATCTCTATAAGTAAACCATTCTATAATCAACCTTTTCTTTTCTAACAAATGACAGACGAATTTATGGTAAAACTCATTATCAAAAATGTGTTTATAAACGACGTTGTCTTTGTTTTCTATATATTGCATTTCAACATTTTAAGAAAATCTCTACACATCGAGATGCTAAAATATTTACAAGACACATAACCATCATTATGATTAAAAAGTAAATTATAGTGAAATTGAGTAGCGGTTTCATAATACAAGATTAACCTATTGTCGTATCCATACTCCTTTAATGTTTTGTCAAAATCAGTTGTAAATATTGTCTGTAATGACTTTTTCGTCGGACATTTATTTAACCTCGTCATATACCAAATCCACTTATCCATTTCTTTTAAATTGTCAGGTTCGTTTTTCAGTAAATGTTTTGTAATGGTGCATCTTTTACAACATACAAAACTCAAAATATTATCAATGATACAGTCAGGTAGTATGTCATTTGCTTTTTTAACTTTGTTGTTGAATATCTTACAACCACGACATTTTACATTTTGTTTGTCAATTCTTCTCTGATACACTTATTCATTTTTCTCTTAATATATTAAGGAGTCATTTCTTTTCTTCTTGCCTCTGCTACTTTTTGTGTCAGCGCTTTCTGGGCTTCTGCTCCTGCTTCTTGTTTCCATTTGTTCCCTCGTCCATTCACTACCTCTTGCTATTTCTTCGGGTGACCGACTTCTGCTTCTCGTTTCCATTTGTCTTATGCTCCATTGACTGCCTCTTGCTCTTTCTTCTGGTGAGTGACTTCTGCTTCTTGCTTCTACCTGTCGTCTTGTCCAGAATGATGCCCTCGGTTGTTCTTCTTCCTGTTCTCTTGATTGTTCTGATGGTGTGGATGACTTCTTTTCTCATTTGAATAATTCAAATATGCTCTTGTCTTCTCCACCTAAATATGTTTCTTAACGACTTTCTTTCTCGGCTTTCCTCTTTCTTCTCTTCCTCTTTCACGGTTGATGCTGACGATGATGACGTTAAATGAAGACTTTGTAAATCTTCCTGCTTTTCAGCTTTTGGTTCATCTTTTGGTTCATCTTTTGGTCCTGAAATTGCATTGCTATTAATTTCATCAGCAACATATTTTGCTACATATCGTGTTGTTTGTGCGTCTGCCTCGTTGTTTTCATATAACTGTGATGTTGGTGCTACTTCATCAAACATATCAGGGAACAATTCGTGTTGAAGAACTTGTTTATCAGTTTGAACCCTAGCATTCAACCGTAGTCTCCTATCGTATTTTGAAAGGTCAAAATCATCAAAGTCTATATTACTAATTGATGTGTCAAATGTCTGTCTTTCAGGGATAATTTCAATTTTTAATCTGTGTGTCATCGCTTCTTTCAGCATTTCATCAAATGTAGGGCGTCGTCTTAATCCATAATATTTATCAGTCATATTAAATAGTATAGATTATTTATTGTTGAGTTGCTTTATGCACGAAGTATGTATTATAAACATTGTCCTCATAATATTTCTGTAGTTTAACCTTCACTTCGTTTCTATCTACTCCTGTTGTATTGTTATATTCATATAATAATTCTTTGAACTCATCATATTTAACAGCGTTAATTACATTGAATTGATGTAGTTTTGAAATTATACTATCCATTAAACTTCTTGGATTTTTTGCTAAATACACCGGCCACATCCACTTTATACCACTTAAATAATTTTTGAAAATTCGTTCGTCATCAACTTCTTCATTTTCAACATTTGTTAATTCTATTTCGATTGCTTGTTCTTGCATTTCCATTTTCTCATCATTAGTAATGGTTGTTTGCGCGTCATCGTCATCATCCTTACCTTTTTTCAATGCTTCTACTTCAACTACAGGGTCGTCTTCACGTTCATCTTCTTCTTCCTCTTCCTCTAATGGTTCTAATTCTGGCATTTCATCAGCGGACACCATTGAATGAATTTCTACACCTTCTGGTATTGATTGTTCTGAAACAGCACTTGCCATTTCTTCGTGTTGTTCTCTCCAAAGTCTCATTTTTTCAGCAAGTTATTCTTTCTGTTTGTTTGTTTCCACCAATCTTTCATTAATGAAAGACTGCTGTTGTTTCAGTGTGTCAGCAAGTTTCAGTTCATCATCAAGTTTAGCTCTTACACTACCACCGTCCGACGACGCTTCTTTAACAACTTCTTCTCTTCTGTTCAGTTCTTGTTTCTTCTGAATATCCAAAGCATCTTTATTATCAAACTGACTACCGTATTGATTTAATCTGTATCTGGTTGCTTTTCTGTCTATTACATTTTCAATTGATGGGCGGTTCTCATCTCCTACTAATGTTTCTTTCAATAATTCATCATAAGAAGGTCTCAAATGTAATTGTGATTTCAATGACCCTACTTTTACCGGTCCTACTGTATTCAATCTATTCATTGATTTAATCATAGTATATTAATTATTTAGAAAAAATAAATTAATCAGAGATATTCTTAATCATTTCTTCTAAATGTTTCTTTCTTAGTGTTAGTTGTTCCTTTGTTTGTATTCCGTCTGGTGACCGTGTGTTGTCTAATATGTTTCTTATTCTGTCTAACTCTTTTCTGTAACTTTCGGTTCTGTTGCTTTCAACTAAATCGTTTCTATACTTTATTAATGCTCCTTGTGATTGTTTCGCTTCCAGTGTGTCCTTCAACTGTTTAAAGTAGTTCATACGCGAGGCAACTCCCCATAAATCTGAAACATCATAATGACGTTCTACTTGTGGTGCTCTTTTGAATTCTACATTTCTATGACTTCTCATAAGCATAATTGTTATATATAATAATAATTAGATTAAACATTGGTAAAGTTAATTTACTTATTTTATCTGATTTATCTTGCTTTTTCTTTTGTTTAAGTTCTTCATAATGTTGGGTTAATAGTTCTGTCGCCGTGGGTTTCCTAATAGTTTCTTTAATCACTTCTTGTTTAATCTCATTTTTAATTTATTCTTTCACTTCTGGTTGAATCTTTCTATTATTCTTTTGTGGATTAACTGGGAGCATCTCGGTTCTTGCCCCTTTACAATTTTTAGGATGTGAGTGTCTCAAACTTTTCAATCTCATCTTTTTAGAGCATTGTTCACATTCTACTAATTCAACTTCTTTTTTAGTTCTTGGTAATGCTTTTGCTTTTGGTAATGCTTTTGCTTTTGGTTCAGGTTTGACTTCTTCTGGTTTAACTTCTTCTTTTTTAGGTTCACGTTCTTCATTAACTGTTTCATTTTGTTCAACAACTTCATTATTAATAGGTGCTTCTTCTGTTTTAGTTTCATTATTAACATCTACTACCTCAATACTTGACATAATATATATATATATAGATTTTCCATATGGAAAATCTATATATATATATATATAGATTTTCCATATGGAAAATCTATATATATTTAAATAATATCACTTTTTACGAAAAGGAGACTCAGACTAACATTAACCCCATTCAAATTAATTTCATTACCTAATGAATTAGACAACCAGAAGTCTAACTGTTTAAAGCTTCTATTTGACACATCCAAGTAATCGAGAGGGTTCATTTCATTATCAAAGACAATTCCCGCGTGTGGTGCTGTGACTGGTACTTTCTTAACAACTGTGCTATCGCCCGTCCTTAAATTTACTTGATTATAATTAGACAATTGAGAAGAATGAATATACATGTGTCTAATGGGTTGAAGATTAACGAAACCAGAAACATAAGGATTATTATATTGATAAACTACCATTTGATAATTTCCTAAAACTTCATTAACAGATTGCAAGTTATTAGCATTAAAACTTCCATTCAATATATAATCAGCATATATTATTTTCATTTGTTCATCAGTTAATACTGCAAATTGTCTATCGGCATATTTGAAGAAATCGTTATTTTATTAGTTTTTACACTGTAAGAAATTTCACAAGTATTTGAGAAATTAGTATTATCTACAACATCGTTTATTTTTGCTTTTAATTCTGTTGCTAGTTCTGTGCCAGTATATACTCCTTCGTCCAATTGTAACGCTAAATAATGGACATTTGTGTTATCTTCATCTGGAACTAACGGAGAAGAATAAAAATATAATATATTATTTAATCCTGACTGTATTGAATACCACGAGTTAGGTAATGTTACTTCGTGAATGTAGCAATGAACACCATTATTTGTTTGTAATGTTTCTGGCAATTCAACTTTGAAATTTGATGATGTACCACTAATTCTATGAGCGCTGTCAATATAAACTTTTCTTATATGTAAGCATTATTAATTAATTGAAAAATTAATTTATAACTTTAGTTATATGATTAATAATAAAAAGTTAATTTATGAAATGAAGCATGGGAAAATTAAACATTATCAACCTTATAAGAAATCAAATGACTGATGTTGTGAAACAAACTGACAAAATATTAAATAGTTATTATCCTAATTCAAATTTAATTGATGCACAAGGGTTAAGTAGAGCATATGGCAATGATAACGGTTTTTATATTGATGGTGATAAAATGTATGTAAGCGGAACATTTGGAAAAGGAACGTTTTCTGGTGCTGTTAATGATATTCTGGCGGATGTAGGACTTCCGTTTAAAATGACAAAATACTCACAACGATACAAAGACACATCAAAAGCATTGAATGAAAACAATGAGGTTAAACATCTTATAACACATAGTCTCGGTTCAAGTGTAGGGGCACAAATAACAAAAGATTACCCTGAAAGAGAATTAACTTTAACTACTTATGGAGCGCCGTTTATATCACGAAAGTCAAAAATTACCGATGATTACATTAATTTTAGAAGTATCTTAGACCCTGTCAGTATTGCTGACCGTGGCGCTATAACTGTTTATACTGGTTCATTAAATCCCTTTACTAATCATGATTACATAACTGGATGCGGTGATATGGGGCGTGATGTTTCAAGAAGTATTTATCCGGTAAATGAGATATTATAATTTGTTAAATAATTAAAAAAATAATTATATAATATTATATATGTATAATCAGTTAAAAGAAAACTTGACAGAAAGTGAAACAAAATTTAACCTACTAACACTTGTAGAAAGATTAAGGGGTTTAAATAGAGATAATAAACGAACACATGTAACATGTCAGTGTGGGTGTTTCATTATTAGGAGTGTCAGAGTTAGACCTGACTATATTGATTATAACTGGATCACTTCAATTTATAATATGTTTGTACCAAAATATAAAAATGGTTATGTCCTCATCAATGACAACACTAACAATTGTAATCATACTCAGTCAGACCTTGATGAAATAGTAAAAAGAAAAAACGCAAAACTATTTTCATATTATTACTATGATACAACATAAGAAATATGACAATGAAACAACAGATGATATGATTAAGAATGAAAATCAAAAGTATAAGAAAAGCTCAAATGAAGAAATTCGAGAATTAGTATTAGAGAAAGAAAAGGCAATACTCCAGTTGAAGATAAGATTAAGAAAAAGAAAATGAAAATATTTAAAAATAATAATTCTAATCAAAAGGATTACACTAAATTATTTAATTTAGTTTAAATTGTTTCTACTTTAAATTATATATAGCAATGGAAACTTTTAGCGCTGAAGATATTCTAATTGACAACCTCTCATTCAAATTCAATAAAGGAGCAAGTTATATAAATGAGCGTCGTAGCGTTTCATTCTTCCCGTCTGGTTCAAATGTGTATACTCCTTCGTCTGGAAATCGTGTGTTGAAAATTGCATTAAATGCCGAAGATAATAGTTGGTTAGACCCTCAATCAGTGATGGTTTTTCTCAATGTTGAAAACAAGGGTGCTACAAACAATCGGCGGGTAAGACCACTGTCTCCTGCTTATTCCTTCTTTAGAAGAGCACAGTTAATTGCTGGTAATCAACTTGTTGAAGACATTGATTATTATAACAGAAATCATCAAATGATGAGTTGTTTAATGTCTAAGGGTGCTCGTGATAATGAAGATGCCCAGAGTTTTGGTTATAGATTTGATGACGATTTAACACAAAGAAGAGCGAGCGCTTCAACTGGTGTTATTGGAACTGCTTATGACAACGCTTCTATTCCAGGGTTTCAAACAAAAGTGGTTGTTGGTTTTAAACCTATGCTTGGTTTATTCAATCAGCTTAAGTATATTCCTTTAAAGGCGTGTCCTCTTGTTTTGGAACTTGAACTGGTTTCAAATTTTACTGATTGTATTGTTGAACCTGGTATTAGTGGTGATTTCCCCGCCAGTGAAGCGGCGCCTAATGATTTCAAAAACACGAGCGGTCAATTCGAACTAAATAATTGCTTCCTTCAATGTGATGTAGTAAGTTTGGACAATGACCTCCACAATAAATACGTTGCTCATCTACTTGATGGAAAAAATTACCTATTACTTATAATACTTATATATGTCAGTCTAATTCAGTTGTTGGTCAAGCAACAATAAACACTACAGTTGTTCGTTCTGTGTCTAAACTCGCTGCCGCATTCATCACCTTCAACAAAGAAGACCTCACAGGTTCAAGTGCCGAAGTTCATAAATAATTCAATAGGTTTTATCATCCTATGAGCCGTATTACTTTTGCTAATTCGGGAATTTATGACAACGACCTTGATTTAGAATTTCAACTACAACTCGGTTCAAAACTATTTCCTGAATATCCCTGTAAGAGCATAACACAAGCGTTCTATTATTTACGAAAAGCATTGAATTTACCCTTATTTCATCATTTATCTATTGAATTTAATCAGTATAAATCGAATAAGTTCATCTTTGCTATGAATATGGAACAAGTGCCAGATAGTAGTTATACTGGGATAAATACCAAGTCAGGACAGCAACTGTTAATTCGGGTTAAACCATCAGGTTCTATGCTTACTGCTTTGATGCCAGATACAATATATATAACATTAGTGAGTGAGCAAATATTATCGATAAAAGACTCAGGTTGCCAGATACTTGATTAAAACCAAGTAAAATGATAATATTAAAAATAAAAAAATATCATCACTTTCTACTATTAATATATAATGCCTTCAATAAATTTAACAAACTTTGAAAATGTTGTAGCGCACACAATTAGCGAAATCAACTCTACAAGCGGGGTAACAAACATTAGAAACATATATGCTAATCAAACAGATATGATTGATTTACTCAACAACAAGGCAGACCAAGTAGACACGTACACAAAAGCTCAAATTGATAGTATTTTTCACACAAAAATAGAAACATATGACAAAACAGAAATTAATGTATTATCAAATAATATTAGTTCAAATACATTTTTAATAGGTAATCTGACAATAACTTCAAATACAAATGTTAATAATATTTCATCAAATACAAATTTAATAAATAATTTAAATTCTACTATAACATCTAATTTTAATAATATGAGTTCTAATACTAATTTAATTTATACAAATATTGATAATATTTCATCAAATGCAAATTTAATAAATAATTTAAATTCTACTATAACATCTAATTTTAATAATATCAGTTCTAATACTAATTTAATTAATGCAAATTTTAGTAATATTTCATCAAATACAAATTTAATAAATAATTTAAATTCTACTATAACATCTAGTTTTAATAATATTAGTTCTAATACTAATTTAATTAATACAAATATTGATAATATTTCACCAAATACAAATTTAATAAATAATTTAAATTCTACTATGACAACTAATTTTAATAATATTAGTTCTAATTCTATTTTAAGAACAGGATTAAATAGTACAATAAATTCGCATATTATAGCAATATCAGATTTACAGAATGGAGGTTCATTTAATGAATCAGATTACTATAATAAAATAACAACTAATAATTTATTATCAGAAAAGTTAAGTACATCAGTATTAAATAATACATTAATACATAATATAACAACTACTGCAACTTTCAAAATAGCAGAATTTGGAAATTATAATTATAATCATGAATTATACAATAATTATATTGATACTCATGTTTATGGAAGTTTATCAGGCGCGACAATGTTTTTAAATCAAAGAGGTTTTGGAGATGTAGAAATTAACAATTCTTCAACTTTTCAAAATGATAAAATAATTTCAAATCATAATACCACAATATTAAGTAATTTACAAGTATCAGGTTTATTTTTTGTTCATCTATTTTAGATGTTGCAGGTTCAGATGCTCGTTATGTTTTACAACCGGATGGATTAAGTGGATTAATACCAGGAAATACAAATACAATTAATTCAATAATTACTAGCAATAATTCACAGGATACATCATTAGGACAAAAGTTGGGTAAAATAGATACTAATGTTCAATCGGTAGCAGGTGCTATTTCATTTTAGCGATAATGCAACTTTACACAGTGATTTAAATATGCTGACTACTGGAAGTATAATATGTAATCAGTTTAGTACTACACCTTCACCTAATCTAGGACTGCAAATGTTTTTTCAAATGTTTAATACAGAGTTCAATATTAATAGAGATGGACGCATGTGGATGAGTAGCGCAGGAGGTCAATGGGAAACGCAAATAAGAGATGCTAATGTTGGAAGAGTGTGGGTAAAGGATAGGTTCGGTTTAGGTGCTGTTGGTGTTAATGGCTATGTTTTACATTGTGCTGGAAAATCGAGATTTACTGATGCAGTTGATTTTATAGGAGCTGACAAGGCAGTAAATCTTAACAATGGTTCATATTTGAATTTTAATAATAATGGTTCAATACGAAGATATACTCCAGATGCGATAGAAGGTTTATATATGTCTCATGATGATTTTGTTGCCATTAGTGTTGGCGATGTTACAAATGCTTCTAATCAATATATGATGTGCGATGGGTTAGTGAATAAAACTATTTTTAGTAAACATGTTGATGTTTTAGGAAACATTTATACAAATGCTTCTGTTAGTTGTGATAATGTTAATATTGCTACTGATGGTAAATTAACAATTGATACAAATTGTGAATTATATAGATATGTTAGTGCTTTTTCATCTTTTGATATGAGGAATACTGATGCTAATTCTTCAATTAGATTTATTTGTGGAGACCCTGCCGTTCAATCTAACATAGTTGGAGCAGTTAATATTACTACCGGATGGACTTTTAATACCGCTACTGCTGATTTTATGGGTAATTTATTTGCTGATGATGTTTATGTTAAAACTAATGGAGCATTAAGAAGCAATCATTTAGCACCTAACGGAGGAACATTAATAACCGTTGATACTAATATGGCAATACAAAATGCATATTTAGCAACTAATACCATTCAATCATTTGATTTAACAACGGTTTCATTTTTGGATAATATTTCAATGACTACTGGAACTGATATTAAAATGGGAACATCGGAAATATCAACTTATTATGATGGAACTAATTTATCTACAATTGATGTAATATTCAGAACATCAAACACAGCGTTTAGAGTTTCAGATAGCTCAAGTACACCTTCAGTTTTATTATCTATTGATAAGACATTTGGAACAACAGTAAATACTGAAAGTTTTACAATACTGCTCCATCAACTTTTAATGAAAATATAGCGGTTGTTAATACAAAAACATTATTTGTTAATGATATTCAAGATGCTTCAGGCAATGCCATTGATATTACCGCTGGGACTGTGACCATAAATGGAAGTCTAATAGACAACTCTGATGCAAGATTAAAATATGATGTAGATTTACTTAAAAGCAATTGTATTAGTATGATTAAGAAATTCAAACCTAAAAAATTCAACAGAAAAGATAGAGACGATAAGGATGCAACCCATATAGGTTATATTGCTGATGATTTATTAAAAGCAGTTCCAAAAGAAATTAGTAATGTAGTTCAAAGCAGTCGTGAATATTTAGGTATTGAATATACAAAAGTAATATTATTGCATAAAGCTTTACTGGAAGTAATAGATAAAGTTGAAAAAATGGAAAAATAAATTAAGGAAATGAAAAAAGAAAAATCTAAATAATAAATATATAATGGGTAATTCAAATAGTAATGTTGAAAATTCAAGTATTGATAAAATCAATGATATTGATGTAGAACAATTAGATTTAAGTAATATTGATATTTACAGTTCAAAGCAATTAAGCAAATGAGTGAAAAATTAGAAAAACTGGAGACAATGAAATGTGACAAATTAATATATAAATTACCAGCGTTGAATTTGTGTAGTTATAGTTTATTCTGAATTAATAATATTAAAAAACTATCAATATTATTAATTATTGTTGTGGGGTTTCTTCTGTTTGCAATGAACTGATATAATCAATGTGTGTCTGTTTTTGTTTATGACATATCAAATTATTTTTGGTTATGAATGCCCCACAATCACATTTAACATAATTATATAATGTTCCATTTTTGTAATCCATGTATTTTCTATGAGTTGCAGTTTTTAAATGGTCGTTCAACCCATGATTAACAACTTTGCAACCACACTCACACTCTATTATTTGTCTAGTTTCAGAATACTTTTGCTTACCTCTTTCCGATTGTTTTTCTTTATTTCTTTCATAACTTTCTTTATTTTGCTGTCTCACTTTGTTTCTGTAATCTTCATCGTTGTTATATCTTTCTCTATCTTTTTGTCTAATTTCTTCCTTGTTGTTTTCATAATTGTCCTTGTATTTTTGATAGTAATGTTCCTTCATAATTTGGTAATGTTCCTTTTTGTATTCTTTCACATGTTCTTCATTATCTTTAGTCCATTTCTTTTTATATTCTATTCTCTCTTCCCTTGTTATATAAGGTTTGGTTTGATTTAATGTAGCATTTAATTGTTCTATGTATCCTCTTTCTTTTCGTCTGGCATCTAATGCATCATTACAAACTTCTGTATTAATTAAAATCATGTCGAAATTATTCCACCCTCCGTTGTCTTTAATAAAATCATATAAATATCTGTGTTGCGATTGACCGTTATATCTTTTATCATTAGCATTGAAATGACCTCCTTTATGAGCACTCTTTCTTTCCTTTAAACTAACTGTATGGCCGACATAGCAATCTTTGATATTCAAATCTTTACATACTATTTTATAAAAATGAGTATTACTATAATCAATAGGCTTTTTAGGCATAATGGGTTTATTAAGTTCTATTCTAGTTGATTCTTTAAATATTATTCATCATATTTTTCAACAATTATCTTTTTGTCAAAACGGATTTTAAATACTTCGTTAATATCTTGCTTCATTAAATCTACCATTAGGAAACTAGATTTTTCTTGTGTAGCAAGATTATAAATTTCTAACCAAGTATTTTTAGCATCGTTAATAGTTTTGTCATTACTTAATAGTTTTCTTTTTATTAATAGTGCCGATAATTCTTCTATCATTGTTTGAATCTCACGATAATTTCTTAATCTAAAAAAGAATAACTGACGTGCATTAGTTCTTGCTGTTGTAGATATAGCATTAAACTTTTGAGATGAGGCGACTACATTTAACCCATTGTGTCTCGCACGAATAAAGAGAGAGTCTAATACCGAATTATGTTTTGAAAAAGATGTTGAGTCTATGAAGTCGTCCAAAATAATAAGCGTCGCAAATAATTTTGTAAATCCTTTATCCTTTTGATATTTTGATATTTTATGCTGTAAATTAATTGCTTCTTCCATGTCTTCTTTATTGAAGTCATCAAAATAACATTTTTCTTTTTCTGTATCAACTTTTAATTCCCGAAAGCATGGCGAAGGGTTCTTCCGCTGGGTTCACTTGAGTTGTTCTCATGAGAGTCATTACAAGGTGTCATTGCAAGGAATTAGCATCATGAAAGTCATTGCAAGGAGTCATTGCAAGGAGTCATTGCAAGGAATCATCATCATGAAAGTCATTGCAAGGAGTCTTTGCAAGGAGTCATTGCAAGGAGTCATTGCAAGGAGTCATTGCAATGAGTCATGGCAAGGAGTCATTGCAAGGAGTCCTGGCAAGGAGTCATGGCAAGGAGTCATTGCAAGGAGTCATTGCAAGGAGCCATTGCAAGGAGTCAAGTGCAAGGAGTCATGGCAAGGAGTCATTGCAAGGAGTCATTGCAAGGAGTCATTGCAAGGAGTCATGGCAAGGCTTGCAACTTGCAACTTGACTCCTTGCAATTGCAACTTTGCACTTGCACTTGCATGCACTTGCAACTTGCACTTGACTCCATGCACTTGCAACTTGCACTTGACTCCATGCACTTGGCTCCTTGCACTTGGCTCCTTGCACTTGCAACTTGCACTTAACTCCGTGCACTTGCGACTTGCACTTGACTCCATGCACTTGGCTCCTTGCAACTTGCAATGGCTCTCATGACTCCTTGCAATGACTCCTTGCAATGACTCCTTGCAATGACTCCTTGCAATGACTCCTTGCAATGACTCCTTGCAATGACTCCTTGCCATGACTCCTTGCAATGACTCCTTGCAATGACTCCTTGAAACAAGCAAGGAGTCAAGTGCAAGTTGCAAGTGCAAGGAGTCAAGTGCAATTGACTTGCGAGGAGTTAAAATCTCTTCTTAGGGCGGCGGGGTAGTGCCGACGACACTACACGAAAATCGACCCTCTGCGGGGATCGGCGTGGTCGAGGTGCAAAAACTCATGGTTTTTTGCGATTTCTGCGGTGCTCGCGCGACCCTCTGCGGGGATCGGCGTGGTCGAGGTGCAAAAACTCGAGGTTTTTTGCGATTTCTGCGGCGCTCGCGCAACCCTCTGCGGGGATCGGCGTGGTCGAGGTGCGACTTTTGTTGTTCGATCTGGTCCTCGGGAGTTGTCTCGTGGTTCGCGCGCCTGCTCCCGGAACCGGCGGGTCGCGGGTTCGATTCCTCCCTGGTCCGCGGGCGGGCGTCGCAAGATGCAACTTGCATTTTAAAGCAACTTGCGCAGAGCAACTTGCGCAGTGCAACTTGCGCAGAGCAACTTACGCAGAGCAACTTGCACAGAGCAACTTGCACAGAGCACCTTGCCTGGTGCTGTCTCGCGCTTGCTTCACGAATGCTTCGTGTAGGGAAAAAGAACGCATCCTGCAGCGTTGGGCCGACCTCGCTTGCGATGTTCTGTTTTCGGGCCAACCGTGGTCTAGTGTTTTTTCTATATATTCCTTCACTGGATGCCATACACTGTCAACGTGTATTGAACTTGACCAGATGTATATACGACTAAAACAGTCTCTGTAAATATCTAAAATCATTGACTGCAACAAAATAGATTTTCCAGAGCCGCTAGGCGCACAGATAATTTGAGAGAATGGTATTCTTGGTGCTACATCATATTTGGATTGACGAAATTCATATTCTTTTGTTTTATACGGTTTTACTATGGGAACTTTAGGCATAAAATAATATAAAAGATATTTAGAAAATAGTTTATATTCAATATTAAATGGAACATCATTATGTTATGAGTGGCGGTGAATAACATAATGGAACAGGTTTTCCATTGCTTCAATCAATAAGCATTGAAGATAATTAGTTTGAATTAGTTTGAACCTCGCTTGCGTTGTCCAGTGCAATGAAAACTCCAAGTGCTGTGCCCCATCAATATTCTATTATGCATGAAAATAATAAGATTAAATAACTATTTCATCTTATTGTTTTTATGAACAAGAGTTATTCAGATTATATTAAGATAATAGATGAAGTGGAGAATATAGAACAAGTAATAATAGCTGATAATAAAATTCAAAAATGCTGTTATTATTCATTAGAATTAATTAAGTTAGGAGTTCAATATATCAAAAATAAAAATGTAAATATTAATATAAATGGGAAGACAGAAAAACAAAAAGAATAAGACAGAGACTACAGTTTCTTCAGCAGATGAAGATAGCGCAGAAATTGTTAAAGAAACAGCAGTTATTGAGGTTGCTTGTCCTATGTGCAAAAAGATGTTAGAAATGAAAAATGAATTAGAAATACAAAAGAAAGGAAATTGTAAATGTTCATGTATTCCAACAAGTTTCAAAGTTAGTAAAAATGATAAGAAAATGAATATTGATAAAACTAAAGACAGTATCAACTTAGAAACTGATGCTCATAATATAACTTTTAAATGGGGTAAGGATGCAACACTCTCGGATAATAATGAAAACGAAACGCAGGAAACCATAAGAGAAATGATGGAAAATTAGCATTTAAAGAGTAGATTTAACGTAATTGCACTTTAAAAAAATATAAATAAATAAATAAGTAAATATTTATATCATCACAATGCCAACTATGAATCGAGAAGACTATAGAATTATAACTTTCGACGATGGAGAAATTAAAGACATATTCAATGGTGATGAAAACTTTGCTAAACAATTGAGCGAAGAATACTTTTATTGGTTTGATGCTAAATTCAGTGATAAATACGTTATGAAAGGTATAACTAAACCAGATAAATTTGGTAAAATATTGATTATTTTTTGAAATTACAGGTGGCGAGGAAGGTTTAATACAAATGAAAAATAAAATTGATGAAAGACTTTTAGAATATAATTTATTTACATACATAAAACTTTATCATTCAGGTAAATTGTATAATAAAACGCATAATTAAATAATTAAATAAATAAATAGTTATATAAATATTTATATAAAAATGTCAGAAAATGGTGATTCTACAATTAACGATTTAATGAAAAAGGTTATAACTGTTAGTAAGAATATTAAAACATTAACTGAACTTATTAAGAATATTGATGAAAAAATAAACCAACCTAAAAGCAATAACGTATTCAAGAACAAAGACGATAAGGAGAAGATGGATAAAATCTTTGAAAAGAAAGGATTAGGACGTCCGAAAGGGTCTTTTGAAGACAAACAAAAACAATATGTGGAAATGTTAAACAAAGGGCGCATTAAACAACCAAAAGAGGAAACAATTGAGTATTATAAACTGTTTAAGAACGAAGAGGGTAAATATGAAATAAATGATTAAAATAAAAAACTACTTAAAGAAATGCCCCCTATATATAATAGAGAACTAATGACTATATTAAAATGCGGTTGTAAAATTATAGGAAGCAATTTAGATTTGGAAAAAGAAGTTAAAAATGGTAGAGGGTTGATTGAAAAAGTACATAGAATGCGTTATTACCATAAACATTATATTAATATTTGTGGAGAATGTTGTAAGAAATCAGATATATTTCATGATTTGGAGAAAAAGAAGTTAGACATTGAAAAGGAACAATTTGTTTTAATATGTATTGGAAAGTTCTGGGAAAATGATTTAACTTTTGATGATATTTTAGAAGAAGATAAAAGTTAAAATGCTCCTTAATATTACTGATAAATATTTAGAATTATTTTATTCTATTCTTTTTAAATAATGAGCAAATTATCAAAAGATGAGGTTTTACATAAGCTTTATTACAATGTCCAAACTGGGTTCGGTTCAGTCAATGAGTTATACAAACAAGCGAATAAAACAGAAGCATCATTTACTTTAAAGGAAGTGGGCGATTGGTTGAAGAAGCAACCTTCTAAACAAGAGAAAGGATACAGTAAATACAACAGTTTTTCAGCACCTTTCGCAAGATATGAATATCAGTTAGACATAACGGATATGATTTCACTGATGAAGGCAACGGGCACATCAGATTTAAGCAGTCCAAGATATGGATTAATATGTATAGATATATTCAGTAAGAAACTACACATTGAACCGATGAAGGTTAGAGACGGTGAGACTGTTTATAAAGCAATACTTCAATGCTTCAAAGTATTAAGTCATCCGATGAGTATTTATACAGATGATGACGGAGCATTCGCATATAAGAAATTGCAAGAGTATTTAAAAGGTGAAGCAATAAGAAGCATCATAACATTGACACACGCGTCAGTCGCAGAGAGAGTGATTCGCACAGTTAAGAAGATGTTAGGAGACAGAATAAAAGCGACTAATAGAACTTGGACGAGTTTATTGCAAGCAGTCTTAAACAAGTATAATCAACAAATGACACACGGGACGACAAAACTTACACCTAATGAAGCACACAAAGACGAAAACGCAGTGGAAGCGAAGGCGAACTCATTAATGAAAGAAAATTAAATGTTGGTGATAAAGTCAAACTTTATAGTAAAGGAAAAGGAAATTACACATCAATGAAAGAAACCACTTCAAAATGGTACAATACTATATACACCATTTGAAATATAGGTCGTGATATGATGCTTAATACATATTATGAAATTGAAGGAAGACCTAAAAATACAATAGGCGCGAGTTATTATTGGTAAATTGATAATATCTTTATATAATATATTATGAATTTGTATTAGTTAAATATTTATAACATACTTTATCAACAGCATTCTGATATGCTCTTTCTCTATGAATTCTTTTACATTTATCAGTCCTTAAATGCTTTGCCATATTAGACTTATTTTTAATCATACAACCGCATCTTTCACATTCTAATGACTTATCATTTTCTATAAAATGCTCTTTAAAGTATCATTCTTCTTTATATTTCTTGTTTAATACATCATTATATTTCTTTGTACTCTCCCTTTCTTCTTTCTTTTTAATTTCTTCTTCTATATCTGTGGAGAAGTCTGAAACTTCACCCTCAATAGAATTCCACAACAAATCAAATTCATCATTTGTCATAGAAATTTTATTTTTCTTATTATCTACCATAAAGCAGGTCATTTTTACTTAATATATAATATAATTATTTCTTTAAGTATATTTGTAATTTTACTCGCTACTTTTGTTAAGTTCCTATAATTGGGTTATTAACTTTTTAGGCCATAATAACCATAAGGAGCACTGTTATACTTATCTATCCAATATCTCTTGTTGTCGAAATTACATAATGATTTTTTAGTTTGACTGACACTGTATATTTGATGTGCTTTACTTCTTATAGAATTGAATGTTATTGTATCACAGTTGTTATTTTCTAATGTATCATTGTAATGATTGTAGCTTGTTTCTTTCTTAACTTTTTGATTGGGAATTCCTTTACTCTTCTTTTCTTCTTTCACTTCATTATGTATTTTGAAACAATATGACTTTGGTTTCAATGCTATAAAGTTAGTTAGTATTTTGCCATCGCATTCATCCTTAAAGCAACCCAGTTTCTTCTTATTTGTTTTATCATAACATTTATGGGTAGTATCATAACCGCTGAAATCCATAAGATTGGCGATGTCATTGAAATCATCATAAATGTCTACGGTTTTAGTGTGAATTACGAAACTATCAGTATCGGTGTAAATCAACCTTACATTATCTTGATATTTCTTTTTCAATATGTCATAGTAAAGAGAATACATATTTTGTTTTGATAAATCTAAAATGCTCATTCCAACATAAACAGGTTTATTCAGTTTTATAACGCTCTTAGCTTTTTCAACACCGATAAGGTTTTCATTGATGATATGTCTGTATTTAAAATTAGGATTATTTACACGTTTTTGGTAGCGTTCAGGAGTATCAACCAGTTCAAAGTCAATTTGGTTTCTTACATTTTGCATTGTTTTTCCATATACAGCGTTGTTCATTAGTTTGTACATATCTTTCTCGAAATCACTTTTTGCTTCCTTTCTCTTCTCTGTATTAAAGTCAATCCACGGTTTCAATCATTGCTTATGTCTAAACTCTATAACTCTGTTTATTTTCTTGATTTTAAGTCCTTGTTTCAAATAGAATTTTAAAATGTCAATATGTAAAACATAATTTTGTTTGTCCATAACATTTAATATTAATTTGTTTGTTTTCTCATCTTTCGGGTCATTACCATTATTGTATTCTTTATAGATTTGTTTTTGAACATCACTTAGCATATCTGCTGTTATATTCATTATTTCTGGTGCTAATGGATAATCTATGTGTTTGTCGTGGCATTCTTTCGGGTATTCTAAATCAACATCTAAAATATAACCTTTACTACTGTAACCACGATTGTAATGTTTAATGTCTTCTTCTGTAAAATTATCTTTCACAAGTTTAATATTCTTATATGGTAGTTTTTTACACATTGCTAATCCATAAAGGTTATTAGCATCAAGGTATGAAATATATGAAGATGGTTCAGACTTAACATAATCTTCACCCATATATTTATTGTTAGCAATTGCTTTTTTGTAGGCACATTGAACCATACCACCTCTTAGTCCTTGCTCTATCATTTTACAAACTTCTTCACCGTGTAAAAGTTCAAGTTCAATTCCTGTTTTTAATAGCATCGCGTCCCAAGCAAAGTTAGGCAATGTGTAATAATGAGCTGGGTCTAATTCATAATCTGTTAGACATTGTTTTCTGAAATTTTCATATACATCGGTTAATAATAATACATCGGTTTCCAAATATAAATCGTGATATTCACCGAGGTTTTTTAATGTTAAAGTGCCTCCATATTAGTTTTGCTCTTTCATAGTCAGCATCGCTGATATCTTCTTCACTTAATCTACTATAAAAATGTTTCTTTTCTGGTAGTTCAGTGTCATTAAATTTATTGAAGTCATTACAATTGTCATAAGAATAAACTCCCTTTTCTGTCAGTAAAAATAAATCTTTTTCGTTTTTAACGCATTTGCCTTTGAAATTGTATTTGAAATTTTCCTGCCAGTTGTCCCTCAATTTATTATCTTCATATTTTGTTAATTTAACAAGTTTATCTAATGACGATGACAAGAAACTGAAACTATCCTTAAATTCAAGTCTGTTTAATGAAAATGTAATAAACTTCTCACTGTTCTGTACTATTACTGATATGCTTTCTTTCGTTGTGTTTAGCTTTTCAAGATTAGAAATTATTAGGTGAGCATCATAGTTTTTAAGATTGTGAAAGAATACTGGTATATGATATTTTTTAAAACAATAGTCTATATTGCATTTCATATGTGCTGCTCCTCTGTATAATCCAGTAAAGTGGCAATGGTCAGCAACTTTCTTTTTCGCTTCTACTTTGTTGTTGAAATTATCATTGCATAAGAAACACTTTTTAGCTTCTAAATGTTTAATTTCATCTAAATCTGACATAACCATATCTTTTGGTTTGTTCATTTGTTCCATTACATCGTCTCTGATATTGTTTAATGTTTCACAAAATTTATCAATACAATCTTCGCCTCTATATAAAAATGGTTTCATTTCTCCACTGTAAGCATTAACAAGGTTAAGCATATAACCGCTGGGTTTATGATTTTGGTATGTTCCCTTTATTCCATCTGATGTTTCTGTTGTTAAACATTCAAAATCACCGTAAATAACAAATGGTGCTTTCAGTTTCTTAAAGTGCTTTTCAAACTTCATCGATGTTCCTTCTTCTGGCATTTTTGTTTGTTGAATGTCATTTGCCATACAACCTTTTATTAAGTGAGAATTTAAAAGTTTGTCTGACTTGAAACCGTTCTGACAAAAACTACAAAAGAACATTTTATTAGTTGTTTTGTTTGTTTGTCTTCCTGCGAATCTACTAAAGTCTTTTATTAAAACATAGTGTTCGTTATTATTTTTTTCAATCCGCAATAAGTTAATATGACAAGATGGTCTTTCAATTTTGGTTATTCTGTCTGCTCTGATGGTTTGGTTCTCATCTTCAACATAAACATTATCTGATATAGATTTGTTATTGATTTCTTCAAAATGGTCTATGTCATCATTGGATGCTGGAAAATTTACACCATCCCGTTGAATTAGACTTTCAGTAGTTATTAATTTCTTGTAGTTTCTCATATGTTGTGGATGGTCTTTCTTGAAGACTTCATAAAATTTACATAAAACACAATGTTTAAAACATAATTCATCACCATTTTGAATGTTGATACATGCTTTTTTCTTTGAAATCCATTCTGGTAGTTCCATATATTTACCTGCTCTGTTTGGATTGTCTTTGTCGTGGTGGATGGTGATTTTGTTAATCTTATTAATCTTCATTCCTGAATGTTTCAAAGGTGAGTTTTCAATTTGTAGTTCAATATCTTTAGGCATGTTTTCCAAGGCTTTTTTCAAGTCTCCTACATTCAAAATGTTGTATCTCCTACTCCTCATATTGTGTTTTATTTGTATATTTTCCTCAATTGGTTCATCTTCTCCATCATCCTCTTCTTGCTGTCTAACTTTACCAAAAATAACCTCAACATCAATCAGTAGTTTCATTGATTTTGCTTGTTGTAAAAACTCTGTTAGTTTCTTTCTTGCCATGAAAGATATGTTAATCCTTTGTATCCCTTGAATGGTATGTTGGATATTGAATATGTGTTGGCGTACCCTTTCAATGCTGAAAATGTCTCTGATGTTTTTGCTCCTCTTCTTAATCTGTATTTCTGGATTGTTTTAATGCCTCTCATTGTGTTTGATGCTTTTTTTAGAAGATGAAATCGTTTGAAACCTTGTGTGTTGCTGACTTGATTGAGTTTGTTTTGAAGTGATAAGGATAATGGTTTGTCTTTGTTGTAATAGTATTCTTTGTTGTTGATGATTAGTTTTTCAATGGTTTGTTATTCTTCCCTGTTTTATTTGACCTTCATTATTGGATATTAGATATTCAATTACTGAACCCGTGCTGTATTCCCCTGCCATTTCTCTATACTATGTAAGGTATTTTCTCTTTAAGTCCTTTTTGGGGGCGGGTTGCTGGTGGGTCTGGGATTGAGGTTGTGGGTGTTGTTGATGGGAGGGTTTTAGGGAACAGTCCAAAAGAGTTTGGGAGTACACCTCAAAACTGACCTTTTAAATAGCAACTAAAAACACTTTCATCCCATCACAGAAGCCCGTGATACCTTGCACGGAAACCCGTGTAACCTTGCACGGAAACCCGTGTAACCTTGCACGGAAACCCGTGTAACCTTGCACGGAAACCCGTGTAACCTTGCACGGAAACCCGTGTAACCCTAAGCAATATTCTTGGTGTATTCATATTATCAACTTATAATATGATTAAACACCTGTATCCCCCAGAAAGCCATAAAATTGTCTGAAACCTGAACCTTGAAAATGTCAATATCTTAGACTGTTATTAAATGAAAACATTGTAAAAAATTGTTGGGAAATTTTAGAAAATAGACCTTGAAATATACCTTGAAATGGTTTAAACAAAAGATTTCTTTATATAATAGAGATGTCTGACACCGTAGAAGAAATAAGGAAATGTTCCACTTGTGAAGTCAAGAAACCTTTAACTGACTTGAATGGAGACAATAAATGTTGTAAAAGATGTCTTCAAAACCAAAAAGAATACTATGAAGAAAATCGTGAAACTATAAAACAAGTCAGAAAGGAATATCGAGAAAATAACAAAAGTAAAATACAAGAACAGGGCAAACAGTATAGAGAAAGAAAGAAAGAACAAATCAAACAATCAAAGAAATAATATTATGACAATAACAGAGATGTTCTTTTAGAAAAACAAAGAGAACGGTTTAAGGTAAAAATTGAATGTCCTATTTGTAAAACTGAGTTTGTGGCACATCAGAATTCAAGACACGAAGAAACAAATAAACATAAGAAGAACCTAAATAACGTCAATGAAGCAGAGTAAAGATTAGATTGATAATATTATTTCATTATGATATTATTTTTTCGTCATTTTGATTGCCTTATTGAAAGTTCCAACTGTGGATATTTTCCTTCAACTTTTCCATAGAATTCTGCTATTAACCTTATGAGAAAACAGAACAGGAGCGAAGATAGGTTAAAATTCAATCTTGAAAAAATGCCCTGAAATTGAAAATTCCCCGCCCTACAATCAATCTTACAACCATTTCCCCCCCCCCCCCTCCAAAACCCAGGTTTTAAACCTGGACGAAATGCTACTTTTGAGAAACATGTGTATTTTCGCCTCTGCGAAACGCATATGTTTCAAGTTCAAGAACTAAATTTCGGCAAGTTCAATCAGTGAGTCAAAACAACAGTCAGCAAGCCAGCTAATTAGTCAGTTAAAAGGTTAAAATGAATTTGCTCTAAAGCCAGTTAGCTAGTTAATTGGCTAATCGGTTAACTATCTATTTAGCTGCCTAGTTAGCTAGATACTACTTAAGGTATTCCCCTAGTATTCCCTGTCCTTTACTATTGAAATATTTGGGGAACACTATGAGGAAACACTAGGGGTATACCAAGTGAGTACTAAAGGAATACTAGGGCAATACTATGGGAATACTAGAGCAATACTAGGTACATACTCACGGAGTACTAGGGCAATATGAAAAGGTGAATACTAGGAGAATACTGGGGAATACTGGGGGAGTACTAGGAGTATACCAAGGTAGTATTTAAAACATATTAGGACAATACTAGGGCAATACTACGGAATACTAGGGGAATACTAAAGGAGAATACTAGTGAATACTGAGGGAATACTAGGGGTATACTCTCAAGCTCAATCTGTCTGACTTCTCTCAGGCTTCCTGACTAGGGCAATACTAGGGCACTACTAGGGATGTACTAGGGGAATACTAAAGCTGAATACTTGAATTGGAGAATACTGAGAGAATACTAGGGGAAAACCAAGAGAATACTGAAGGATTTCTAGGGCAATACTAAAGATATGTTCCTAGTAATTCCCTCCCTCACCAGGGAAATAAAGGGAATACTGTGGGGTAGTGAGGAAATACTCGGGGTATACCAAGAGACTACTAAATTAATTGAATACTAGGGCACTACTAGGGGACTATTAGGCAATCGTAGGGCAATACTAAGGACACACTCAGGGAATACTAGGGCGATATTAAAGGTGAACATTAGGAGAATACCATGTGAATTCTGATGGAATACTAGGGGTATACCAAGATAATATTTCCCTTACTAGGAAATACTAAAGGTATACCAAGAGAATACTAACGGAGTACTAGGGCAATACTAGGGGGAATACTAGAGCAACAATAGGGAAATACTCAGGGAAGACTAGGGGAATACCAAAGGAGCATACTAGGAGAATGCTAGGGGAATGCTGAGGGTACGAGGGGTACTACTCTCAAGCTCAATTTGTCTGACCTCTCAGGTTTCCTGGCTAGGGCGCTAGGGCACTAGGGCAATACTAGGGGATACTCAGAAAATACTAGGAAAGTAATAAAGGTGAACACTTGAACACTAGGAGAAAACTCGAAAAAAACAACTGAAAACCCAAGGATTCAGGGGGACATGCCTGGGGGGGGGGTTATGAGGGAAGATTATACCAAATGTGTCACAACGTGTTGCGCGCAGAAATGGTGATAAATGATGATAAATGATGATAAATATGAATGTAAAACGAATATGTTGATGAACATGATGATGATAATTAGCTGAAAAATCAGTCATGGTTTCTATTTTTCTAATTAATTAGAAAAATAGCTGACAAATCAGTCATTTCTTTTCATTTTTTCTATTTTTCTAATTGTCCCCCGGTCTCCGGGATGTTGGGACCTATTTTTTCTTTTTTCTAGTTTTCCTAATTTTTCTAATTAATTAGAAAAATTATATGATGTTTCTAATTTTTATTTTTGTCCCCGGACCTATTTTTGTACTTTTTCTAATTTTCATATTCTTGATAAAAACAAATAATTAATTAGAAAAATTAGCTGAACAGTCAGTCATTGTTCCTAATTAATTAGAAAAATAGCTGAAAAATCAATCATGTTTTTCTATTTTTTATTTTTTCTAATTAATTAGAAACATTAGCTGAAAATCAATCATTTTTCCATTGTTTTTCATTTTTCTAATTGTCCCCCGGTCTCCGGGATGTTGGGACATATTGTTTTCTAATTTTTATAATTTTTATATTTTTCCTAATTAATTAAAAAATAGCTGAAAAGTCAGTCAATTTTCTAATTTTTCTATCTAATGAGAAAACTTAGCTGAGACATCAATCATATTTTTCTTTTTTCGGAAAAATGGAAAAATAGGTAGAAAAAAAAGAAAAACTTGACTGATTTTCCAGCTAATTTTTCTAATTAATTGAAAATTTAAGAAAATTAGAAAAACATTGATGGATTGTTCATTTAATTTTTCTAATTAATTAGAAAAATTAGAAAAATTAGCTCTAATTTGTTTATTTAATTAGGAAAATTAGCTGAAAAATCAATCATGTTTTTCTATTTTTTTATATTTAATTAGAAAAAATAGCTGAACAATCTATCATTTTTTCTAATTTTTCTAATTGTCCCCCGGTCTCCGGGATGTTGGGACCTATTTTTTCAAAATTAGCTGAAAAGTCAATCATTTTTTCTAATGTTTCTATGTTTTTTTATTAATCAAAAAATAGCTGAAAACTCAATCAATTATTTTTAATTTTCCTGTTTTTTGAAAAATAGCTGAAAAGTCAGTCGATGTTTTCATTTTTTTCTGATTGTCCCCCGGTCTCCGGGAAAAAATAGCTGAACAGTCAATCAATTTTTCTAGTTTTTCTAATTTTTCTAAAAACTAGAGAAAATGACTGACTTTTCAGCTAATTTTTCGAAAAAATGGAAAACATTGACTGATAGTTCAAATGAATGATTGTTCAGCTAATTGGTCTAATTAATTGCAAAACATATGTTCATCATCATCGTCATCATCTTTTTCATCATCATATTCATCATATGTTTCATCATCATCTTCTCAGAATGTTCATCATCATTAGTCATTTTTATCATCATGGTCATCATCATGCTTGTCATCATTGTCATTATCGTTTCAATCATCGTTCATCGTGTTTAACTTCATGTGTATCATCATTCATCATTTTCATCATCATGTTCATAATCATGTTCATCATCATGTTCATCAGCATGTTTTTTATTGCTATCATCATGTTCATCATCATGCTCGTCATCATTTTCATCATCAATTTCATCATCTATTTCATCATCCTCTTCATCATCATGTGCATCATCATGTGTATCATCATTATTATCACGATTCATCATTTGCACAATCATGTTGATCATCATCATGTCCATCGTCATTTTTGTTATCATGTGCATCATTATGTTTATCATCATTTTCATCATCATGTTCGTTATCATTGTCATCATCATTTGTATCATTCTTGTTTGTCATTTGTTCCTCATCATGTTCGTCATGTTCATCACCATTCTAATCATACGTTCAATCATCATTGTCATCATCATGTTCATCATCATGTTCATCAGCATGGACATCATTTTTGTTGAAATCATCATTCATCATGTTCATCATCATTTAATCCAAATTTTCGTTATTATGTTTATCACCACTGTCATCATAATGTTATTTTCATTATCATGTGTATCATCATTTTCATCATCATGTTCGTTATCATTGTCATCATCATTTGTATCATTCTCGTTTATTATATCACTTGTTCCTCATCATGTTCGTCATGTTCATCACCATTTTAATCATACGTTTAATCATCATTGTCATCATCATGTTCATCATCATTTTCATCAGCATGGACATCATTTTTGTTAAAATCATCATTCATCATGTTCATCATCATTTAATCCATTTTTGTTATTATGTTTATCACCACTGTCATCATAATGTTATTTTCATCATCATGTTTATCATCACTGTCATCATCATATTCTTTTCACCATCATGTTCATCATCATTTTTATCGACTGATTTTTCAGCTAATCCTTCTAATAACTGAGCCATAAAAAGGGGTCCCAGGCTCGATTCCCCCTGCCGGCTCTTTGCTGGGTTGGGGTTCCTGCCTCTTTTTCCCGAAAATCTGGACGTCCTAATTGCGAAAACGCTGGAAAACCGTGTTTTTTTGGATGGAAATATTGGGGAGCAAAGGGGAAATGCAAGGAAGTGCAAGGAAATGAGAGGAGGAAATAGGAAGTCGACATGACAGGAAAGCGGCGGGACATGAAAGGGAAACAAAGGGGAACTGAAAGGGACATGCAAGGGACAGAAATGAAAACAGGGGAGTGCAGGGGGAAGGAAGGGAAACAACGCACAAGGAAACCAATCGGCACGACGGGAGATGTAGGGAAATGACTCGCGACGAAAGAACGGGACATACATGGAAAATGAAGCGGACATACCGAGAAAATGTCAGGGACATGAAGGGGGGGGTTGAACGGCATGGAAGGGACAGGACCAGGACATCATGGGAAACGTGAAAAAGACATGAAGGGGAATTTAAGGGGAAAGCCAGTAGTGAGATGACAGCTGCGGGTCATGCAGGGGCAGTGCCCGGAACTCAGGGGGGGACGTGACGCTGCAACGCAGAGAGAGAGAGAGATGTCAAACTACATGCTTCACTTCCTGCATTTGTGTTGCATGTACTGCAGGCCTTGAGCTCACTACATCGCATGTGTAAAAGGTGGATTGCTGCAGACTACAATCGGTTGACTGTTTGTTTGAACACTACAGCACTTGAACTTGTCAGCAAAGTAACCACCGATTTTAAAGTGGTAGCGGAGCTGAGATCCTAAACATAGGGGAGCTCCAGTAACAGCAGTAAGTACTACAACTGCACAGGCAATCACATGCCCAACTACTACGACATGTCAGGAGAACCAGCAGCAGCATCAGCACAACCAACTACAGGAGCAGACAACGGGCCCACAACAGCAGACACAGTAGGAGCCACAACTACGGGAGCAGGAACAGAACAAGACAACGACGTTCAGAGACTACACAGATACAAACTGCCACCACCCTTCTTCACTGGTGACTACTCCCAGTATGAAGAATGGCTGTTCAAGCTACAAGCACACCTCGGCCTCATAGACCGAGACCTCGGCCTGGTGCTACAACTAGCACAAGTGGCTACACGACAAATTGAGGACACAGACATAAGAGCCCACATACGCGACCCTACACAAGCAACAAAAGCAGTAGACCTCTCACGAGATCTACACTACATCCTCATCAACATCTGTCAGGGAGCAGCAGCTACAGTAGTAAGGCAAAACCGCTACAACGCAAACGGATGTGAAACACTACGACTACTACACAACAGGCTCAGCCTACCAGTAGGAACAAGAAGCGTTGGCTACCTTACCAAACTACTGGAACCTACATTCAATGAAGCACAATTTGAAGAACAATTCCTACAGTGGGAGTATGACATTAACCGCTACGAGAAAGACAACGGCACAGCACTGCCAGATGGAGTGAAGATTGCAATACTACTCAACAAGACCAAAGGAGCACTTCAACAACATCTCCAACTACGTGCTGGACAGATCACGAATTACAACGAGATCAGAGTTGTCATCCTGGACCACTACAAGACCACATCTGCATTTTTTGAAGAGCAAGCACAGCAGTTGGCACAAACTACAATGGTGGAACAGCACCAATGGACGTGGACAACCTTTGGAGAAAAGGAAGAAACTACAAAGGCAAAAGCAAATATGGAGGCAAAGGATCCTACAAAGGAAACAAAGGAAAAGGCAAGTACAGAAGCAAAGGCCACTACAAAGGATTCGACAAAGGCAGCAAAGGAAACTACAACAAAGGAGGATACAACAAGAGCAAAGGAAAAGGCTACTCAGGATCCAAAGGATATGGATCAAGCAAAGGCTACAAAGGCCAAGGAAACTACAGCAAATCAAAAGGAAAAGGAAACAACAACTACACAACATGCCATCGATGTGGCAAGCCTGGCCACTGGGCACAAGACTGCAGAGTGCCAGTATGGCATATAGGAGAAGGAGAAGAACTACATCCACTAGAACAAGAACAAGCAGATCATGACAACAATGAAGAACTACCTCAGGATGTAGTGTGTGATGGTGTCCTCAATCTTCTTGTTCCTTTGTTGTTGTCTTGCTGCTGCTATGTCAAAGTATGGCTGTGTGGTGTCTTCTTGTAGGAATTGTTGAAAGCTCTTGCTGTGGTCGTTCCATGATGTTGTGTGTGTTGTTCTCTTGCCAAGTAGTGATTTGGATTTGTGCTTGTGTAGTCGTGAGTTTGCTTGTCTGATGTGTCCAATGGTAAGGTGTGACTCGTTGATGCCCCCAATGTAGTTTGCTGTGTCCTCATAGCTGTTGTCATTCTAATCCCAGCTGTTGTCATAGTCGTAGTCGTTCCAGTTCTCCTCCATGTAGTTCACCTCGTGTTGTTTCTTCTCCTTCGTAGTACCAGTCCCAAGTGTCGTTCACATCATGTACTCCAACTTCACGGTTACAAACAAGAAGATTCCTGTCTACGGCATCAAGTACGTACCCTACAAGCAGGACAACTTCGTTTGTGATGTGAAGTATCCAATCCTCAGTGCATCAAGACTACTTAATAGAGGATATGGACTTGACGTCACTCCGCGACACTGCACCATCACACATGGACAACAACAAGCACACCTCATAAGACACTCAGGACTTTTCTACCTACGAGCAGAGAAGATCGACATCCCTCCAGGATTCGACATCTACCCAATGACTACAGACAATGGAAAATCCATTGCTGTGATTCAACCTACAGAGAAAACAGTACAACAACAAGAACAAATTGCACCACTCACCCACACAGACCAAGGACTACGACAGATCCTTGGTGGAAACACTGACTACTGGAAACTTGCTGGTGACTACGCCGTCAGAGTACACAAACGACCACGCAAATCATTATTCACACCACACAACAGCGGTTGCCCAATACCTGAAGGAGAACTAGATGATTGGCGACTAACCATCATCAACAGACAAGGGCAAGAGCAAGAACAACTACAAGAGAACCCAACACAACTTTCCAAGCAAGAACTACAACGAAGATTAGAAGGTGACAGCTGGACTGGAGAAACCAAATTCAGAAGAAAGATAACACCTACACGCAGAGCAACATCAAAGACCACACCAACAAGGCAGCGCTCACAACCACAACGGCTAATGGACACACCACCAACCAGATCAAAGATCCAACTACGAGCGCCACAAAAGATATGGAGACCTAAAGCAGCACCTTCTACAAATCTTGACACCACACAACCAAAGGAGACAATCCACAGACCACTCACAGCACAGGAGGACAACCAAGACTACTGGGAAAGACAAGGTGAATACTGGATAAGACACCACACAACACTTAGAACAACTCTATTCACCCCAAACTACAATCACTCACAACAACTTTGCAAAAGTTTCGCAACGCAAAGATGACTGGACAGTCATGGGCAACGCAGCACTATCATTTCAATGGAAAGGAACAACAAGGTTCACCGTGAAGAAAGACTACGAGTACACCCAGGAGGACCACGATGAGGAACAACAACACGAGCATCATGAAGCACACAGAGCAAGAGGACTACGACAACCGCAGCAGCCCACTCCACAACAAATAGCAGAACACAACTTGACACACCTACCATACAGAAATTGGTGTCCAATTTGCGTTCAAGGCAAAGGACGCCAGGACAACTACAAGAAACATCAATCACGACAACCCATCATCCAAGTGGATTTTGCCTACATCAAATCACAACAAGATCCGAAGACCATACCAGTCTTAACAGCAGTTGATGTTACTACACAACTGTGCATGGCGGTATTGGTTCCGGACAAACCATCAATGATGGACTACATGATCAACAACCTACAAGCATTCATCTTTGAATGCGGAAGAACACAAGGCATACTACAAAGCGACAACGAAGACACACTCAATGCACTACTAAAAGCAACAGCATCTAAAGTCGGCTCAATGACTGTACGACATTCACCATCCTACAGCAGCAACAGTCAAGGAAGCGTTGAGCGACTACATAGAACACTTCTCGGACAAATCCGCGTCGTCAAAGCTCAGGTTGAAAGCAACTACAGCATGACGATGCCCACAAAGCACTGTCTACTACTTGGATGAGCTGTGAAATTGCTAGAACTTAGGAGTACTTAGGCGAGTTGCCAAAAGGTTGCTAAGCTGTTACAGGGGTTAGGCTAAACACTTAACTTAAGGACTTAGCTACTAGGTTAGCCGGTTTAGCTAAGTACTTAGCTAGCTCCTACATGTAGCCTTTTTTCTAGCTTTGACAAGAAAAACACCTTGTGTGCAAGAGCTTGGTTGCAAACACAGCATCACAAGTTGCAAGGATGGCTGGATTGTGTTTGGTCAACCACATGCTCAACATGAAAGTCATGGTCAATGTGCGCAAGCAAGCTTGCATGAAGCGCTTGTCTTGTTTTCCGCCACGGCTGCATTGTGTGAGACAGGTGTCCAGATGACAATTCAGTTTCTGAATGCCAAGGGCACAAGGACCTTGCATACAGTTGGCTCATGAACACTCCAAGTGGTAGATGCATATATGTCCAAAGTTGCCACAAACTCAGCATGATCTTCTTGCTTGAACACGGCGAACCCATTTGAAGCGTTGTAAGAGATCAATTTCCATTTGCTCATCAAAGTCATGCAAACCCCGTTGAAAAACGCATGGATCCAGACTTGGCCAGCATTTACCTGAGATGGGCCTCTCATCAAGACGACATCGCCTTTGTGACAGAGTCCAGCAGGGTGTAACACAGCAGTGGCGCAGCTGTAGCAATCTTCAGTGACATTTTGCCCCATAGACTCAAGCAGCGCCTTCATTTTCTTCGTCGCCTTGGAGTTCTTCAATAAACGCGGGCCTTCTTTGAACACCAATGGGTCTTGAATGGCGGCAAGGTCATGACAGATCACTTCAACCAGCACAGACCTTTCAAAAATTGTTGTGTTGGAAATTGCAGTAGAATACCGCTTCACACATTTGTGCTTTCGCTCTTGTACCCAACATGCTGGTAGAAGCTTGAATTTCTGCAAATGAGAAGGGAGATGTAAAACCCAGTGAAATTTCTGATGAAGATGTTTGCCCCAGCCACATGCAATACACGCTTGCAAAAAGGAATCAATAGACCGCTGCAACATATCAGGGGTGATGATGTTCATGTGGACAGAGGCCAGCATGTCCATGACATCTGCAAGTAGCAGGAAGGCCTTGCATTCAGGTTGGCATAGCCCACTGACCATCAGGACATGCTGCACAAAGTAAGCCAAAATTGGGTACATTGACAATCCTTCAGAAGCTGTGCATTTAAAAGTGTTTGCCTCATTGTTGGAATCCTTTCTCTTCTTGCTAAAGAGCACCTTCAAGTTGCTTGACTTTGCAGAGGGCAGGTGCCAAAGCTCCACACACTGGGAAAACATAGTGTAGGCATCAACCTTGTGATCTTTCAGGGTGCTCATCAGGAGGTGCAGGATGGTCTGGAAGACACCTTTCACCAGGATCATGTGCATCCAATCGTGAAGAATCTGAGATATGGGTTTCACAATGTCATTCATCTCATTGTCAAATAGAAGGGCATGGGAATTGAAGGTGAGCCCCACAGCCTGCTGCCACAATGTGAAGTCAGTCTTGGACATAGTGGCATGCCTCTCCAGAAGCCTTTGGCACGTCCCAGCGATGTCGCTGTCAGTTGCTAAAACAATCTCGTTCAAGCTATAACTTGAGCAGGTTAGTAGATCTTCCCCGTCTTGGTCGGCAAGCCCGCTTTTTGCGCTAACCAAATTGGTGCAAAGAAGGCAGAACTTTGTTCCTGCATCACCCTTGCAAGAAAACACATGTTCATGGGCGGCCGCATCTTGTAGGAAGATCCCCAGTTTGAAGTACAATCTTGCCTTGGCACCATTCTTGGCTTTGAGGAGCAACTCTATTTGTTGAACATCACAGGCTGGGTGCTTGAAGATGTACTTCAGGAGCCCTTTTGTAACTTGACTCATGCCTGCTTCCATGTCTGCCGCTATTGAAGACCTCTTTGCAAGCACACAAAACCATGACTCCTCTTTTGACAACGCCACTGCACCAAGCTGCAAGAATGATAGGTAAGCCATTTGGATTTTGCGGGATGTTTCAGCTGACAATGGATTTCCTGGTGTAACTTCATCTGTGTAATAAATCAAGTCCCATGGTGCATCAATGGAGCAAGGGCTGGTCTTCAAAGCATCCAATATCAACTGACAGAAGCCTTCCCCCTCATAAAATGCTGCCTGCAGCAGGGACAGGAAATTGATCACAAGCATCATCTTTGCGCCTCCATCCTTGTGGACCATTGGAATGCTGTCAATAAGATCACCATAAGCATTGTGATCTGCCAGAGCTTTTTCAGAGGCCTCCTTCATGTGTTTTCTGCCATGCAGTTTTGGCACCCCTTGCTCCTCCACGTCCTGTAGAACACTCGACAAAGCTGATGCTGAAACATAGGGCAAAGACCTCCTCATCTGATTAAGCCTTCGCAGCTTGGCTGCCCGCTCGGTCTCCATGTTGAACGAAAGCAAATGCAGAAAACAGTGATGCACGTAGCTATATGCAAGTTACAAGTGAAAACGGCCAAGCTCAAGGTTAGCTAGTGGAAAGGACACGCTAAAGGTTATAAGGGCGTGCGTATACCAAACACATAAAAGCTGATTGAAAACCTGCTTGCGCACTGCTTCAACACTTGTGATGTTTTCTTCCACCTGGTCATCCACAGTGCAAGTTTGGCAATCACCACGCTGTCTCTAAATTGGGCCACACCTGCTTGAAGCACGCATGTACTTTCGAACACTGATTGCATGTGGCAGGTGTGGTGTGCACAGCATTGTTTTGACTCCAGGCAGCAGCTGTTGCAATCCATGCACCACATGCTACAATCTGGTCTAATACTCTTTGGCCAGGGACTTGGCACTATGCCTCAAGCTTGATGACTTCAGCAAATCAACACATCCTTTCGTATTTGCAACATTGGTGGCATGCAGCAACAAGGAATCACACATGAGCTGTTAAATCATTTGAATTGGAAACAAGGGTCCTTTGTATATTGATGTGTCATCAGCCATTGATTTCATTCCAAACGATGGAGGCTTTCTTTGAAGCCTTCCTTGCGTATTCAAGCGCCTCCTCTGCACTGGCCTCTTGTTTCTTAGCAAGGAGCTTGGCCTTGTGATACTGCTTGCTTGTCCAGTTCTTCAAGCTGGTGCCCTTGCAATCCTTGCCAGGCTCATACTCAGGCAAAGTAGGCCTTGGAGGTGGTGGAGATGAAGCTGCTGGCCTCTTCAGTATAGCCTTGATCACGCCTTTCTTGTTATCAGCCCTTTGCTTCAAGAGGTTGAACGCTTGCTCTTCAAATCTTGATGCCCCTTCTCCCTGAGAACCTTGAGACCCTGATGACTGATCATTGAAAGGCCTCGTTGTTGCAGAATCCTCCATGGCAATGTCAATGGTCTGATCTTTGGGTTGCTGTTGGTCTGCAAAGGTCACCCTCACCTTAGGTTTGAATGCCTCAGTCTAGTGAGTTGGCAAGGCAGGAGCTGCATGGGCGACAGGGGGAGCACCATGTTCATCGTCTTCAGCATCTTTCCCTGCAGCGATTGCAAGTTGCTTCTTGGGTGACAGCATCTTCAAATCAGGCATGACTCTGTTGCCAGTTGCATGTGTCCTCTGCAATTGGGAATTGAACATGTTGGCAAACATGGATGTCATTGCATGCTGGAACATGTGTTGCATTGAGTCTCCTTGGTCAGTGATTACAGGGACATTCTGATTGCAAGGCTTGGGGGATGGCTTCACTGCTGCATCCCTCAGCAATTTGCTTGTGCTTCGAACACACACACGCGGTAGCACCTGAGCAAGCTTATCCAAATGCCTTCCAGCTGGTTGCTCATCCTTGTAGAAGAGGCTGATGTACTCAGGGGAAAGACTAGCAGGATCAATTGGATACTCTCTGATGTAGGGAAACTCTGCAGGTGGTTGACTCATGCTGTTGAATGTCATCTTCATGTCCTGAACAGTTCTGTAAGTTGTTGTGGCATCAGGCATTTCAGTGTACAAGCAACACAAACATGCCACAGCATACTTGGCTGTTTGCTCAGACATTGATCTGATACCAATTGCCCTCAACCTTGCACAAATGCAGTTGAGCTTGGTGGAGTACCCTGGTTGGAGTTCAGAATATCCCAATCAGCCTCAGTCAGCCACGGCATGACATTCACTGTTTGAGTCTTCAGCACCAGCATACTCATAGTCTCAGACTTGGCAGTGGCACCACTTCCCAAAGCATCATCTATGAATGTCTTGACCTTGTCCTTGAAAGCAACACTGAAAGCAAGAGTGTCCAAACAAGTATACAAAGACACAGCCATACCAGGACCCCATGTAGGCAGCTGCTTCAAGTGCTCAATCTTTGAAGTGACACCTGCAAGCAGTGATGCTTCAAGCTTAGCATGGTCGGACTGAGCCCTGAGTTGTAGAAGTTGTGACACATCCTTCAGCTCAGCTTCAATGTCCTTGACAGTCCACATGCTGGCGCATGTAAATGAGCAACCCGCCTGCGCAACAAACACAAGTGTAGCCACAATAGCTGCAAGCAAGGTGTGTACAAGGCAAGCATCAAAGCACAAAGTGTTCAAGCTGAGTGCAACTTGTGACTTCAACCATGGTAACTGCAAGCACAGTGGCATGGCACGTTTTTGCTTCTCACACACGTGCTACTATGTACCACTATGTACACTGCATCATGTCCTTAGATGGCAGGCTCCATCATCATATGTTCAAATCACATGCTTCTAACTGATTAGTTTCTCAGTTCATCAAGAGGCAACATACAGATCAGCAGCTGCAGCCAAGGCGCAGCACACATCTCCTCAGAGTTCACTGAGAATCATGTGCCTCCAGGGGCGTGTGGCTAGACACACAACATGGTGTAACCAAACATGCCACAGACATGTGCAACAAGACAATTGAGAACAGGGCCTGATCAAGGTGTTGGCTTCTTGGTCAGCATTGCAGACATCAAACCCAGTGAGCATGTGGAGCTGCTGTTCATGAGCACAGATGTAAACTCGTCAAAGTAATGCCAGAACAATGTGAAGAACCTCGTGCTGAACATGTCGTCCTGCAAGTCCTGCTCTGCCAATGACATCATTGTGTCAGGATGAACTTGGTGGACAAGCCATGTGTATGCATAGTACCTACCCATTTGGCAGCAGCTACAGCAAGATGTCATCAGTAACAATTGCAGAAGTCAAATCTGTTGAAGCCAGAAGCTGCAGACAAGGTGGTGAAATACAATGTCAAGCAACCATGTCCAAGTGTTCAATCCAACATGCCATTGCTTGCAACTCATGGAAGACAGGATCATGCAAGCATTCTCACCCACCTGCCCACACAACTATTTCCTTTTTCCAGGAAGACGTGTCAAATGCGATGATGATTTCATCATCCCTGCTCTGCCAAAAACATGACCAGGTTTCTCCATGCAATGTGGCACCATGAAGCAACACAGTCTTTGCCACATGGCATGGTTTGTGTCAACATCACATTTGACAGTGGGTTGGGTTCCAAACATAGTGCCATATTTGCAGAGATGGACGCTACACTGTGATGCACACATCAGCCACATGAGACAAGCGGGGTCCACAAACATTATGTAAACATGGATGCTCCTAAATTGGGATTCCCAATTCACAATCTAGAATTTGGGTGGCTGAATTGGGATTCCCAATTCACGGTCTAGAATTTGGGTGGCTGATTTGGGAGTCCCAATTCAGGTCTAACCCTTGGGCTCTAAATTGGGAATCCCAATTCAGGCATGTGGATGCATTATCTAGTTGAGTGTCACACCTGCTGGTTGAAATTTCATTATGGTGAATGAATGTTCAACCGTGGCTGCATGTGTGGTGATAATTGTCATCACACTTTCATCACATTGTACAGCAAACATACAAGCGCCACAAGTGTGCCAATGATACCAATGTCTGATCATGTTGTTGATTATGTGGTGGTGATGAGCTCTATTGTGTTCCCCATTGTACCAATGGCACATGGTCATTGCGGGCAATCTACTGGTGCATGGGGGGCTAGTAGTTGTACTTGTTGTCCCTCCCATGCTCTTGCATCACCTGTGTGTGCTCGTCGATGAGCTCCTTGATGTTGTCCTTGTAGATGAACCTGACAGGCAAGCTTGTGTTGCTTTGCACAAACCCAATGAGTTGGTGAGTGGTAGAAACAAACATGTCAACTATTGATGAAATCAATGTTGCTTGAAACTACCAACTATATCATGGATTGTATGAATGAGTCATTGCATCAGCACTTGGCTTGTGTTCAACCAATGCAATGTTTTCAGCAACCATGGAGCCTGCTGATCAGGTACTCTGCCCTGGGCCAGTCCTCCATCTTGTAGGCGGTGATCAGGGCGACCAACTTCATCATGAAACTGGCCTGCTTCTTCACGATGGCTGTGCTCTGGGTCTGGGTGGATCCACTGGATGGGTTCTGCTGGGCCTCCAGCTCCTTGAGCTTCTTGTCCAGGATGGCGTAGTCCTCGGCCCAGCTCATGTTAGTGGCCTCAAGCCAGCGCAGGTAGCACCAAGCCTTGTAGGGTTGCTGTCATGTGGAGCCATCACACATCCCGGGATGACCTCTGTGTCCTTGTGCTCTGCCATGCATGTGGCATTGACCGTGAGCTTGCCAAACTCCTCCCAGTAGGTGCTCTCGTCCACCATGTTCTTGTCCATTGCCATGTTGCTGAAGAACCATGACTGCTGGTGCTGGCTCCACCACAGGAAGGCCACCACCTTGGGGCTGATCATCTGCCCACTTGCCTCACCCTTCCAGAAGGCATGCGCATTGAGAAGGCCCACCCTCCAGTACCGTCCTTTCAACAGCTCCATCCTTGGCTTGCTGAAATTGTGCACACATCCAATGTTTCCACTCATGAGTCAACATCACCAAATGACAAGCATGATTGACTGACAAGTGTAGTGTTTTCTAAACATACACACCTTGCAAATCTGTTCCAATGTTGATGCATGTGGCTTTGAGATGTGTGATGTTGGGTATGCTAGTTTGTCAACATGCATCAGCAAAGTTGATGTTAACATTTGACAAGGTTCATCTCCAGCACCTTGGGGTCATCCTGCATCAGGACTTCACCCTCCATCTCTTTCTCCTTCACCATGATATCCTTGTCTGCCTCCTTGGCCTCCTTGGCCTCCTTGGCCTCCTTGACCTTCTTCTCTGCCTCCTTGGCTTTCTTCTCCTCTGAGCTTGCAGCCTCTGTGTCCTCTACTTCCTCCACCTCCACATCCACCATGTCATCATCATGTTGGGTCTTCACAGCCTTGGTGATGGGAGCAAGTGGAGGCCCTCAGCTGGGCGTGGCCTCTTTTTGCACTGGGGCGGTGGTGGCGGTGGCGGCTGTGGCGGCTGCGGCAAGTGCCCAAAGCTGGAGGTCTTGACCACGTTGATCCTGTCCAGCATGATGCACTGGCAAGCATGCCACTTGTGCTGGGCAGGCTTGTCCATCAGCTTCTCCATCATTTTGTTCATGGCTGCCATCTGGTGAACCCTATGTGCATGCAAGCTTGCTAAACATGTGCTGCAGTTTTCACAAGCTTCCATACAGTTGTTGGCCATGCGCTGCAGTGCTTTTGCATGCTGAGCTTGAGCTGCCCAAAACAGCCACCATGAATTGAGTTGTCATCACATGCCCATGATGGTTTGCACAGACCATGCCTGAATGCAGCCATGCAACAGTTGACATGTGACAAGTTGTGTTGTGCAAGCAAACTCATGTGTGCAACTGTGATGCCAGCCAGCTTACTTGAATTGGATCAAGTTGCTCTCACACTGACTGCATGCATGCAGGATTCCAACTCTGCATGATGAGACATTTTTTATTTGACGATGTGATCAGCAATCCAGGAAGAAGCAAAGTCATGTTTGACCTGCTGTTTTACTCAGAGGCTTCCTCTGCAGGGCACTCAGCTTTACCCTTTTTGGTGTACTGCCTTTTGCAGCCTGCAAGATGCTCAAACTGTACACCCTTGCTTTGCAAGAAATCTGCAAACACGGTGATGGTTCTTTCATCAAGGAGGATCTGCAAATCATCAGTTCACTTCTTAAGCCATTTCACAGAGACAGTAACACCTTCTACTGTAATATCAAGCTTGGATGGGGTCTCAAGCAGTTTAGCTCGCTTTTTGGGAGGGCCTCGAACTGAATCAAACAGTTTCTTCTCAGGTTTCCCTTGGTGCTTGATGTCATTCACAATCTCACTCCTCTTCTCCAAGAGCAACCGAATGCCAGGACAACTCTTCATGTTTGGGTGAGCAGGCACATCTGATTGACAAAGCAGCTTGCAAAGCCCATAGTTAGTACAAGAGATCTGCAGCCACAGTTGGTCATTGCTGTCTTGATGGATCAAGCTCTCAGGCGCAGTCCAGCTTTGAGAACCAAGCTTGATCACATGCAGCGTGCTCAGGGTAGCCATGGTTTTGTCCAGCACACAAAGTCTAGCAACACAATGATATGCATATGGCTGCAGCAAGGCAACTTTCACATTGCTCATGTCATGGTTCACAATGAGCTGGTACTTGCATGAGGTGATTGTGTAGTAAAACACAATCATGCAAACTGGTGACAGCAAGACTTGATGTTTTTCCACTGCAATGTAGCCACGCCTTCTTCCTGTGTCTCTGTATAGAGCCTGCAGCACCCTCATGGCACAAAACAAGAAACAGAACTAATTGTTGAGCATGTCTTACAGCCAAGCATTGCTTAACATATCTAGCCATGGGCCATGCATGGGTGACTCATGAAGTCTTTTGCTTCTTTGCAGGCTGCCCCTTCCCTAACTTCAAGGCAATCATATCATGTTTCAAAATTGGATCAGTGTTGGTGAAGCACTCCACCTCATGGTCCTTGAACTTGACCATTTTCTTCTCCATTTGACCAAATTTCCCAGTGGGGTCTTCTTTGACAAGCCAATATGGGGCTAGTACACCACTGTAGGAATCATCCTTGCATTTCACTCCTTTGGGTGGCAAAATAAACCAAATGGAACCATTTTTTGCTTTCAGCTGGCACACTCTTTGGACAAAGGGCGTTCTTTGACAATGTTCCCAACTTTGTCTGTAGCTGGCAGCAAGGTCAGGCCACCTTTCTTGATGTTCTCACATGCAAACATTGCCATCTTGGGCATGTCTTGGAATAGCACCATGGTCTCATCAGTGTCATGCTCACTGTAATTGTCATGGAGCCAGAGCCACATTGCTGCTTTGGCAGCTTCATCCTCGCATGTAGATGATGGAAACAACGTAGCAGCAATCTGAGGGTCCAAGATGTGAGGGGATGATGTCTTTGTGATTTTCAACTTCTCATGAATCTCCTCAGGACGAACGTTCAGGGCGCACACCTGGCCGGACAAGTGGTGTGTAAATTTGAGTTCCATGCCTTGGTCACTGCTTGCCACACATACCCAAATCTTGTCAGGGAAATCCTTGTGAATATAGTGCTTTCCCGTGGCAAGCTCCATGGTTTTTGATGCAAGGAAGTACGGGTTCTTGGCATCCTTCAGGGCCACTGCATGAGAATCATCTGGTTTTGAGCTGCTTGATGGTGCTTCCACTGCAGCTTCGGCTAAGCCTTGCAAGTACTGCTTGAACATGCTCTTGATCTCATCCAAAGTGTAGACATCATCATTCTTCCAAATGCCTTGAAGCTCTCATTTTTGGACTTGCTGGATTCATGCCATGCAGCTTCAAGGGCTTCCTCAACCTGGTTGATCTTGTCACTCATTTTCTTGCTTTTGAGTTTCTCAATGTCAGATTTGGTTACCAGCCTTGCATGCCCATCAATGACCCTGCTAGGTGGTGCTGTCAAGTTTGTTGCAATCATGCCAATTCTCACCATTGGGAACAAGTTGACGCTGCTGATGTGGGTCTCTGTCACAGAGACCCTGAATTCCTGGCCCAATGCCAATGACTCCCCGAACTCCTTGGTGAAGCTTGACAGCCAGTGAATAAGCGGTGCTCCTTCACCTCCTGCAGGGACACAAGGGACAAGCATGTGTAAAGACCAACCCAATTTGCAAATTGCAGTGCCATGCTGAATGATTTTCATGTGGCGCAAATCAAGATGCAAGCCCAGCCTGAATACAATTTGACAAATCTCCCAATGTGCTTGGCATATGATTTGATTTGGCCTCCATTGCAAGTGGCAGCAGCCACATCCCCCCAGTTGAAAGGAACAGAGTTCTGAATCTTGAAGGTGGCAGCCTCCGCAACAGAGCAAGCAAGTTCAAGCTCACTTTGACACTCGAACACCTCATTGGCAAGGTTCAAAGAGCTTTGGATAAGTGCTGCAAGCATAGGGTAGGCGTCTTCCAAATAAGATGGTAGCACAACCCACTCCCAACCTTGTTGGGCCACGGTTTGCAGCTGGCTGTCATGCCTCCACATATGAAGTGACAAATGGCCTGTGGAATCCCCAACCTCCTTTTGGTTTGTCTTGCAACCAGCAATGAGGCTCTTGATGAATTGGCATGTGTGAGAAGAACTCAAAGTCATGAATCTCTCTGTGCCGCTCACAGGACTCATGAGCCCATTTGCACTTGACACCAACTTCTCGTTGAATGACATTTGCTCAGCCCGTTTTGCAGCATGTGAAGACACCTCCATTGCAAACGAGTTTGTGAGTAATGACATATCGGCCCCAGCTCTCAAAATTGCAGCGCCTTTGCGATGCATATTGTATGGCTGCACACCTGTGGTGCCCCGGTTTTGAGGGTGCACAATGAAATTGGTACAGGGGCATGTTGTAGTGTATGCAACACCTGCATCAAGAAGAGTAGCCCTGAGCTTTTGCACCTTTGCAAGAGGCCCAATCTCATCATCAGCCAGCAAGGCATCCACCTTGTCTTTCACATTTCTTGTTAACATCCTGCGCACACTCGATGATAACAATTCGCTTGGGCAAAGCAGCTGCGACACGAGCAACATGGAGCACTCAAGAAAGCACATCCTGGTGACATTGACAACATAGTGGATTGGATTTGAGAGCACAAGTGGCTTGCCATCATTGCAATGTCAACGCATGCAAGCGATGTTCTTGATTGTGTTGGAGCAAGCATGCAAGGTCTACAAGTTGATTGCATGTGCAGTCAGTCATGATGGCATGCTGATGTGAGACAAGCAAGCATGAAAAAAACTGGTGGTGCGTGAGCAATATTTCAAGCAATCCAAAGAGTTATAAGTGTTTAGCAAGTTTGCTAAGTGGTTAGCTAACCACATGCTAAACCAGGCTTCAAATTTAGCTAAACGGTTAACATTCAAGTACAACTGCTGCTAACTTCTATAGAACTTGCTAGCACATATCTTTTTTTTTGCTAAGCCCTACTATGTTGTACACTGGTTAGTAGAAGTTGCTAGCACTTCGTAGGATTTGCAACTAGGTTGCATGTAGGTTACAAAAAGATAGCAACGTGTTATTAAAACAGATAACCAGTATTATCTTCTAACAATTTCGCGGCTCATCCAAGTACCTTGGATAATACGACATGCAGCATGGACGGTAAATCGCTACGTCATTCACTCAGACGGCTACACAAGCTTTCAGCGGGAAGAAACTACGAGCGAGCAATCTGCGAATTTGGCGAGACACTACTTTATCTTCCACCACAACACAAGAAACTTCCAAAAGCAGACCTACGGATGCAGAAATGCATCTGGCTCGGAAAAGTTTCCGAAACCGGAGAAAACTACGTCGCAACGGAATCAGGCGTACAAAAGGTACGAAAAGTACGGAGACTACAACCGGACTTCAAATACGACCTCGCACTGTTGAACAAAGTTTCCGGCACACCATGGGCACCACGACGGAACACCTACAACCCATCGTTCGCAACACTGTTGGATACGCAACTACAACCGTCAGATAAAAGAAGGTCCACGCAAGATTTCGGACAACAAACGAACGCTACGGACGACATCGTTGCGGAACCCGCAACAAAACAACAACGCGCTACACCACCTCCACGACTTCCGTCCACATCGACGTCAAGTTCACGACCACTACCGGATAGTCCTATGGCTACTTCACCAACCGGACGACAATATCCACCACTACCAGCACCACCTCGACAAACACTACGACGTTTAACTCCGGAAGAAGTAATGCAACCAACTTCCCAAAGCACAGAAGACCTCAAAGGACACTACAATCAGATCAACGGAGCAAGCAACCAAAGAACCACCACCACTACGACAGAAAATCAACGCAGTGACACTTCCCAACGGCAAATCCATCACCCCCTACACAAACGACGACACTTCAGAAGACCAACCCAGAATCTTCGACAACGAAGGTTACGACGAAACACAACTACTGGAAGAATGAAACACGAGTCAAACCAAATGAAGCTACATGACGTCTACGACGAAGTAGATGCGTCTACCGTCGTCGACAACGTCATCAGAGAAGCGATACCTACAAGATGGGTACACAGAAAGAAAGGGCCAGGAGTACGAAGCCGAATCGTCGCAAAAGGCTACACAGAGAAGATCGAGGACGAAGATTCCGTCTACGCCTCTACACCAATGTTCACGACACTCCGGACACTTCTCGCACTACAAATGTCACGACCAAACTGGATCGCGCGACTAGGTGACGTCTCTACAGCATTTCTACACGCACCCATCGCAAAAGACCACGACGGTAAACAACGTGACGTCTACCTTTGGCCACCTAAAGAACTTTGTCCACAACAGGACAAAATCTGGCGATTAGCCATGTATGGACTACGCAGTTCACCAAAAGCATGGCAGGACTACCTGGCTGAAGTGTTACAAGAGCTCAGCTTTGTAAGACTAAAGTCAGAACCTAACGTCTACACCAATGCAACCCGCGACTGCTACATCATGGTCTACGTGGACGATCTACTGGTACTTGGAGACAAGACTGCGGTCGACTCCACCTTCGAGGCCATCCAGAAGCAGGTACTACTCAAACACATTGGCTACCTTGAACCTGGCAAACCACAACAATTTCTTGGAAGAAACATCGACCACTTTGGCAACTACTGCAATCTTGGACTAAAGGACTCCTACATCGACAACATGATCGAGGAGTCTGGAATGAACAACTGCAACTCAGTGAACACTCCAGGAATTGCACACTACAAACCAACAATAGAAGATGAAGCACTACTTGACCACGAACAACACAAAAGGTACAGAAGGATTGTTGGCAAACTTCAATGGTTAGCATACACACGGCCAGACATTGCATACTCCACAAAAGAACTAGCATGAGACCTCACAGCACCTACAGAACTTTCACAAAAGAGAGTCAAACATCTACTACGCTACTTGCACGGCACCAAGCACTACAAATTCACCATAGAACCAACAACAACACTCAGAGCAAACACCAACAACATCCTGGATCTCGACGTTCATGTCGATGCCGACTGGGCAGGATGCCCTACTACCAGGAAATCAACTTCAGGTTTCAACATCATCTTTTTAGGATTTAGGAACACTAGTTGCATTTGGCAGCAGAACACAAGCTACAATAGCACTCAGCTCAGCAGAGTCTGAACTCTACGCCATGTGCACAGGAGTTAATGAGGGACTACACCTCAGAAACTTCCTACTTGAAACCAACATTTGCAGCAAGCTAAACCTACGCATCCACACAGACTCCACAGCAGGCAAGAGCATTGCTACACGACAAGGCACTAGCAAACGAGCAAAACACATCGACCTTAAATTTCTCTACACACAAGACCTCATCAAGCATGACATCATCAGAATCCTTAAGATCAACACACTCCACAACAGCGCAGATTTGTTTACCAAATACATCAGCAAAGAAACACTACACAGGCTCATCCAGAGCATTGGAATACGCATTTAGCACTACGAACGACCAGCGCAGCAGTTTCACAACAACAACAACAACAACAACAACAACAACAACAACAACAACAACAACAACAACGACTTTGGACATTTCATGTAAGTAAGTAGCTACATGTAACACGACACCTTTGGTATGTAAGTAACAGTAACTACATGCATTTGCACTTGCACTTTTGGCGGCTGAGTCAACACTACAGTTGTTTGTTTGTTACATGTCTGCATGCGCCGCCTGCCTGATAGCAACTACTCAGGCTCATTTTGTTTTTGCCCCGTTTCACTACATTCGCACTCCACTGCAGCCATGGCCGCTCCATCTACTGCAGATGCTACGATGGGAGATGCGACTACACCCGACAGGGCGTCTACACCGGAGGTGGCTGTCACTACGGACTCCAGTGACCATGGAACTCTACCACCTCAAGCCTACAACGACTCCAACTACCACTTCAACCATCCTACACCTGGCAACACAGTCTACTACAACCCGACCACAGTGATGGACCAACTACACATCACTGAGCGCCAGACAACCACTACACCACCACTGCCCGACAACACACCCTACACACAGTTTTTTTCACTGCACTCACACTCGAAGAGTATCAACTACTTTCACATCAAGAAGCAACTCCACTTGCGCAACTGGACTACACACAACCCATCTACTGCATCCCTGGAGACCTTCGGATGCCCCACTACAACTCCACCCTGCTCAGCGTTTCACTACCTGAAGCAGCCAACGTGCACTACTACCATACGACTTCCCTTCACACTACAACCGGCGACAACAACAACTACGTCATCATCCAACTGCAGATTGAACAACCACTACTCCTGAGGTACCTCACTTCAGGACAATTTATCCACTTCACCAGAGACTACATTTCCTACATGATGTCGGTACAACAGAACTACTACCTCCCAACTACACCACTGCCACAGACCATCTACAAGGTGAACTACAACATGACCATCTTCACCGACAACTACAGCCTCAGGAACAACTATCTTTGGAACTACCACATGCCACTACTACTACCTGAACTACTCCACTACCTCTACAACAGAGACCAACTCCACGACTACCAACACAAGGCAATCACTACAGTTCTCTGCAAGAGTATCCAGTACTACGGATTTACACTACTCACCATGACAACCTCACACAACACCACAAGGCACTACTACACCGCTACCTCAGGGACTACAACCAGCACATGTCATGTCCCGAAATCGACGATGAGGAGGAGCGCCAAACTTCATGACAACCTTTTTCATTACGCACTACTTTGCGACCTTGGACAGTCGACTACAGAAGGTCCAAGACTACCGCACCCAGAACTGGGGACTACATCTTTGAGCACATGCTCCACTACAACAACAAGTGCCTGCCTCACTACTTCCGTCCAGCGCACTACATCGAGCTGGAACCTGAACAGCGAGAACTACTGAGTGCAGGTTACTACTTTTGTCACTACAGTAGAATTGATGAACAACAATGGTTTTCATCACTACTGTCAATCCATGTTTTGCACTTCAGTTGAAAAGGTACTACAAAGACCTTTTAACTGAGGGGCCGTGTCAAACTACATGCTTCACTTCCTGCATTTGTGTTGCATGTACTGCAGGCCTTGAGCTCACTACATCGCATGTGTAAAAGGTGGATTGCTGCAGACTACAATCGGTTGACTGTTTGTTTGAACACTACAGCACTTGCACTTGTAAGCAAAGTAACCACCGATTTTAACGAGAGAGAGAGAGAGAGAGCGAGACACAGAGAGTGAGAAAGATAGAGAGAGACAGAGACAGAGCCAGAGACAGCGCCAGAATCAGAGAAACAGAGAAAGAGACAGACAGAGAGAGCAACAGCGAGAGAGAGAAAGACAGAGACTGAGAAAGAGAGACACAGAAAGACAGAGAGAGAGAGAGAGAGAAAGAGCGAGAAGGTGAGAGAGTAGAGAGGTTCGAATTAGGGTGCCCTTTTTCTGTAGAGGGGCGTGGACAGGAAGGAGACAGGGAGACAGAAAGAGACAGAGAAACAGAGACAGCAAGAGAGAGAGAGCGAGAGAGAGAGAGACACAGAGAGAGGGAGATTGAGGAGAGAGAGGCTTGGGGGGATGGGAGAGAGGACGACGGAGACAAGGGAGAGAGTCAGAAGGAGAAAAGGGAGAGACAATGTCGGCGGACTGAGCCGGAGGCTCTAAAGTTTTTTAAAAAATGCCTGATTTTACAGCTATTTTTCTAATTCAATAGAAATAATAGAAACATTAAGAAGATGAGAAAAATTTGGAAAATAGGTCCCAACATTCCGGAAACCTAGTCTCCTCCAAATAATTAGGCAAAAAATAATAACATGACTCTGACTGATTTTCCAGCCAATTTGTCTTATTAGTTAGAAAAATAGAAACAGAAACAAAAACATGACGGTTTTCCCGCTGTTTAAAAATGGAATAACATGACTGATTTGCCAGCAATTTTTCTCATTCATTGAACAAAATATAAGAATTTGCAAAACATGATTGGTGTTCCCGCTATTTGTTTAATTCCGGCTGGACCCGGACACTTTGAAGCGCAAATGAAAAGGAACTGGAAAGGAAACATGGAAAGGAAACAGAAAGGAAATATAAAGAAAGGACATGGAAAGAAAATGGACAGGACGTGTAAAGGACATTTAGAGGAAATGGAAAAGAAATGAAAGGAATCGGAAGGAAATGGAAAGGAAACGGGAGCGAAATGGAAGGGGAATCGAAAGAAAATGGAAACGACATGGACATGGATTGGACATAGCAAGGAATGGAAAGGAAATGGTAAGGGACAGGCTCCGTAATTGATTTCATAGAAACTTTATCAGCAGTGAGCCTAGAACCGCCAAGCACAAACGTGCCCTTTCCTTTCCGTGTCCTTTCCATTGTCTTTCCATTTCCTTTTCAAGCATCCATTTCCGTCCAATTTTCTTTCTATTTCCTCCATTTCCTTTCAATGTCTAATTTCCTTTCCATTTGTTTTCCTTTTCTATTTCCTTTCCAGTTCCTTCCCTTTTCCTTTTCATTTGGGCTGCAACGTGCCTGGAATCCAGCCGGGCAGGCTCGGTAATGGATTCCATACAAAACTGTATCGGCAATGAGCCCCGACTTGCCAAGCACAAACGTTCCCTTTCCTGTCCATGTCTTGTTAGTTGTTGATTGTTTTTGTTAGTTGTTGATTGTTGTTGTTAGTTGTTGATGGTTGTTGTGAGTTTTTGATTGTTTTTGTTAGTTGTTGATTGCTTTTGTTTGTTGTTCATTGTTTTTCTTGTTGTTGATTCATCGCCCTCTTCTGAGCGTCCCATGATGAACATAGAAAAGCATGATGGGTTTTCTAGCTATTGTATCCAACTGATACAACGACTAGAAAACAATGACTGATTTGTCAACTAGTTTTCTCATTGTCCAGCTATTGTTTCTATCTAGTATGCTGATTAATTGTGAGATTAGTATACGGCTACTGGCAGGATCAACCAGGTTAGGAATAGAAAGGACATAAAAAGGACATGGAAGGAATGGCAAAGAAACGGAAAGAAACGGATCGGACAAGAAAGGAATTAAATGGACTTCAAGTAGAATTAAAATGGAACGGACACGGAAAGGACTGACAAGTAGGGAAAACAAACCCACCCCTTCAACCTCTGTTCGGGGAGGTTTACACAAAAAAACGTTTCCGGCTTGGTTGGCCTTGATCGCTTCATTAGAGAGGAGCGTAAAGGAATAGAAAGAAATGGAAACACAAACAAGGAAAGAAAATGGAAAGAAGTGGAAACACTAGAGGACGAGTGGCCCGGAAGCATGGAGGCAAGTTAGTTGTTAGCGATCAAGTAGTCTAGTCGCGACAAGCTGCACACAGACAGATTCCGCTTTTTGTCAGTAGCTCGAATATGGTACTAAAAGTTGAGGAATTTCATGCACTTCTCAGTGCAGGTTCTCCCTGCTCATCGCGATCTTGCCCACCATCATGTCGCGCGTGTAGATCGAGTGGCTCGGCATGTGGATCTCGATGATGCATACCATGCTTCGGGCGGCTCCAACATGAACAAACAGGCAGCAAGCAAACTACCGCGATGTTGATTTTTTTGCCGCGCTAGCTTGAACCAACCACCAGGCGCGTGGTGCGGAAGGCGAGGCGGGGGAGAACCAACACCTGAGGCACCGTGGAGAAACCACCGCCACCTGGGCGAAGCGAAACTGGAGCGAAGCTCCTGGACATGCAGGCAACTTACATAGCGAGGTCTCAATGCAAATGCAGAAGTGTGGCACGGAGGTTGTTCAATCTGCTGATGTTGTCCGGCTTCACTCGGCTTCCCTTGGCTTCACTCGAGTGCAACAGCGTGCAGGCAGCACAACTGCTCAAGCATGTTATGTAGGTTGTTCAATCTGCTGATGTTGTCTGGCTTCACTCGGCTTCCCTCGGCTTCACTCGACAGGCAAACGTGGAGTCCACACTAAGCGCTCAAGCATGTCACGCAGGTTGCTCAATGTGCTGATGTTTTCAAAGTGGCAGCATCGAGGAAGATCGCGAAGCGCATGTTAAAAGATACGGCGGCTGCATGCTGCGCGCGAAGCTGTGCGTGGCGGCGGTGTGTGATGCTGCGCGCGATGCTGCGCATGACGTGGGTGTGACAAAACAAGACTAAAACATAACACAGTAATAAATCACACGCGCCACATGCTTAGGTGTTTGAGAGCCCCGCCGCGCGTAAAGCCGGAACATAGGAACTGCTCCGCAGCTAACTCTACGCGGCAAAGGGCGAGAATTGCTCCGCGCCAGCTTGAACCAACCACCAGGCGCGTGGCGCGGAAGGCGAGGCGGGGGAGAACCAACACCTGAGGCACCGTGGAGAAACCACCACCACCTGGGCGGAGCGAGACCGGAGCGCAGGAAACTTACATAACGAGGTCTCAATGCAAACGCACAAGCGTGTCATGTAGGTTGCTCAATCTGCTGATGTTGTCCGGCTTCACTCGGTTTCCCTTGGCTTCCCTCGGCTTCACTCAAGTGCAACAGCGTGCAAGCAGCACAAATGCTCAAGCGTGTCATGTAGGTTGTTCAATCTGCTGATGTTGTCCGGCTTCACTCGGCTTCCCTCGGCTCCACTCAAGTGCAACATCGTGCAATGAGCACACAAATGCTCAAGCTGCTGATGTGAGTTGTTCAATCTGCTGATGTTGTCCGGCTTCACTCGGCTTCCCTCGAAGAGCAAAACGTGGAGTCAGTGCAAGCGCTCAAGCGTGTCACGCAGGTTGCTCAATGTGCTGATGTTGTCTGGCAGCTTCTCTTACCAACTTTTCGAGAATTACTTCGCCTGTCGCCTATGTTGCTTCCGGGCCACTCGTCTGCATGCTGCGCGCCACGGTGTGCGTGGCACGGTGCGTGACGCTGCGCGCGATGCTGCGCATGCTGTGGCATATGATGCTGCGCGTGAGGCTGCGCGTGGCGGACTTTGACTCGAGCGTGCGTCGCGCCGGAGTTTTCCGCCTGCGCACAAGCAAGAAGCAAAAGCCTAGAGCGCTCGTGACTCGCTCGCATTGTTGTTGCTCGTCGCGTGCGAGGCGGGTGTCACGCACTTGCAGACAGTCTGCCACTGAGACAACAGAGCTTCGAAAACATTCGCCTGCTCGTTGCACTCAGCAACAAGCCGTGCATCACTACCTGCGCGCTCAGTCTCTACTCACTCACGAGGTAATTATGCTGACCGGAGGAGTCACAAAGATCACGCTCGCCTCGCCAAGGTCGTCCTTGCAGTCGCCGAAGTCTAACCGCCAAGAAGTTCGACTTTGCTCCACCGCGTACAGAGCCCACAGCACGTATCTCCGATGACGCCATGGACGAAGGCCAGGGCGCTTCTCGAGCAAGAGATCAATTGCGCTCGCAGCAGAAAAGCCGTAGGCTACAATGAGCCACGCGCAGAGCGCGCCAGCGCTGCGGTTGATGCCGCCAAAGCAATGGAACAAGACTTGCATGTCTTTCTTTTCGCAGACGTGAAGTTTGGCCAACCTGCAAAGCTGGCAACAGAGGTGCTTCCAATGCGTGAAGCAGTCCAGAGCACACTGCCGGAGCTGGTCCGCGCTGTTGCGCGGCTGCTTTACAGTCCAGTCCTCTAGGTGTCCTTGGAGATGACGAGCGCCAAAGTCAGCGAAGTATTGGCGCCAATCCTGCGGAGCGCCCCGGACGGTCATCTCCCGGCCACAAAGGGTGACCACTACGTTGACGCGCACTGCGAGCCAGCTGTGGATGTCCGCCAAGGAGCAGGCAGCTTTGAGGCTTCCCAGCAACACATTCTGACTTGCGTTCTCGGAGTGCACGACGCAGGCATCCAGCGGCCAGGCTTCAATGCTCTTGAAGCTATAGTCGTGCTGCCACACTCGGCAGTCCAGGTCCGACCAGGCGCTGCGGTGTCGACGGCTCGCTGGCGGTCCTCTATCCATTCCTCCAACCCGTCGGATGGCGCAGGCAAAGCGCAGTCCGACATGGTATCAAGCTGCGCCATAGTCTTGCACCAGAAGCTGCTGACGGGCCCTGCACAGCATCCAGTCCGCATGCGTTCCAGTTCTCGTGTGCCCTCGTGCCTTTTTCACAGCCGCCTGTCAACATGAAGTTAGCGCCCGGGATTCGCAAAGAGCACGCCTTCCTGGTCGCGTTTCAAATGGTGTGAGAAAAGACTCGAAGCTACTACTACTACTAGGTCTCCTTCCGAATTTCCCAGCGTCCGCTTTTGACCTTGGAGGGAGTTTGCGCCACGAGGGCGTCAGCCGGACGCTTCGTCGCCGTGGTCTGCGCGGAGTCAGCCTGCAGCTCCACGACCAGGGAGCGCTCAGCAGCAAGGTTGTCCACTTGGCCCTCGTCCTTGACACGAAACATGCGCTCCACGACCATGGTGACCTTACCCGCTTTGTCTTCGCGAGTCAGCGCTCCGAGAAGTAGCCGGGGAGTCCCGTCGGACATGCTGTACTGCAAGCACTGGCAAAGCTGCACATGGCTTCCACGCAGAACTCTTCCTCTGCAACAGCCGCGTCGACAGGCACAACTTGGGCGTGCTGAGTCAAGACGTGCTCGTCGCTCTGATCGCCAAATCGACGCAGCTCGCCTGCGTCCTTTGCACGTGCCAGGATGGTCACAAAGGCCGGGAAGATCACTGCGCCGTTGACCTTGATGCCCATGCCGGAGTAGGACACGTCAGTGTACACGCTGCTAACCGGATACACGGCCCCGTCTGGCCTCGACCCGGCAAGGCGCAGCACCTTTTTGATCATGGGGCGGCTATGAGCATCGTAGGCCTTTCCCAAGCACGGCTGCGCCGCCAGGACCTGGAACTGACACTCTGTCGTGCTCGAAGCCTTGCTATCGGAGTCTTGAGAGTCCTGTTGGGTCGTAGCAGCAGTAGAGTCTGTCGCAGGCCGATACTTGTTCATGCTGGAGCTGGTGGCCAAGCGAATGTCCAGCTGAGTTCGAAAGCACAGCCCCTCGGGCCCCTCTTTGTCAAGGATACGCAGCAGTGCCTGCTTATCTTCAGCAGCCGCCAAGTCACACAGCGCAGCTTCGCCAACGAGAACACGCTCCAAGCAGCCCGTGTGGTCAGCAATGTCCAAAGTTGCAAGGACAGCCACCTCGTCATTCGGCGTGGAAGCGCAGCCCTCAGCCTTCTTCTTGCAGGCCCGTGTGCTTGCATCAATTTTGGTGCGGCAGTGCTTACAAGGTGTATAGCTGGGGCTGCCGTGCACGTTCGTCACCCAGATGCCATGCAGCACAACCTCCACAGCGGCCTCGGTTCGGTTTGTCAGCGCATGAGTTCTAGTCTAGCACTACAGGGCTGTCACCCAACTGCAGACAAGGGGCTCCAGGAGCTCGGTCCTGCATAGTCAAGGGGCAAGCAGCAACGGTCGCTGCGCAAGACACGTACTTCTCCGAGCCGTCCGTCTTCATTCCAGGCTCCACGGCGTGGAAATGGCGTGGCCCCTGTCGCAGTCGAGCTGCCGCAAGCGCTCGGCGCGCTCTCCCGCAACATCTGTGGTCAGGTGGCTGAAGCTGTGCCGGTCGGAGTCCAGGAAGTCCTCGCAAGAGCCTTCCACGGACCCATCGAGCTTCTTGTGCAAGAGGCAGTTGTCGATCTGAGCCAGCTGGCCTACCTTCATGTCTCTGGCCGCGCTCACCATCCGCGAGCCCCAGGCGCTGATGGCAATCTCTTCCTTCGATTCGTCTTTGAGCCAGAGCGTCGCCTTGGGCTTGGCAGTAGGAGCTATCTCTACGTGTGTGAGAAGTCCCACGATATCGGCTCCCACGGGTCCCTGACAGTGCGAAGTCAGTTCCCCGATGTTCGACTTGGCCACCGGGCACAAGGACTGCAGGGCCATGGCCGTAGGATGGGCCGCAGCCACCGGCATGACGAACACCTTGGCCTGCGCTGCCGAGCCGACAGTCGCCGAGTATCCAGCGAGCCACTTGGAATTCTGAACCACCAGCAAGCCGGCCACCCTCGTGCAGCTGTGCGCCACGTATGGCTGCAATTTTTTTTGAACTTCTTGCTCGTTGTTGCCAGTGACTTCCAGGAAAAGGCCATTCTGCTTTTTGT